>VXCM01000496.1:255869-480882 GCA_014773175.1 Lucifuga dentata | reverse complement strand
CCACACCCCCCCCACCCCCACACCCACACCCCTCCACAGGATGAGAGACGAGTGTGTCCTGATTCTGAGCTCTGCGCCATGCACAACCTTGATAATTATTTTCATAGATGAATACCATTGGAGGCAGAATGATGAAGTGGCCATTTGCGTGCAGAGACTATCGCATGCAAACACAGAGTAGGGGCTTTGTGACTGGGGAGAAATCTGGGCCTGCACAGACCTGTGTCCCCTGTGTCTTTCAAACACGTATTCCACACACACACACAGAAACACACACATGCACTCACACAATTTCACTCTTCTGAATTTGCAAAATCTTTCCTTTTTTTTCATTTCACTTCTAGCTTCTCCATGTTCAGCAGTTTCCTGTGCTTTGAATTAAATGCCCTCTGCAGAGTGTTTTACATCCAGCCTTAAGATATAAGCAGCAGCCACTCTCCACTCTTCATCCAGCCTTTTGAGATACACTTTTTTTGTATGGATAAATCACGTAATTAATGGTTTTCATAAGCTGGGGTATACAGGGTCTTAAAGGACCTGCTTGGAAATTGTATTTATTTTCTTGCGTAAAGCTCCTTTCCCTTTTAGAGGCCCCTGTGTGATCATTGGTGTTGGGCTGAAGATTTGTGAGGAGCCCCCAGCCAGAGCAGCGTTTGAGAGTAGATCACATAAAGTATGCTGAGGTGCTCCCTTCGTAGCCTATGCCACTGAAACCATAAACTTTGTCTTCCTACACCATCACAGGATGTACTGCAGCCACTTATCTTATGTATGCTGCTCATTATTTTTTAAATAATATTTTTTTTGCATTGTTTAAACCAGGGTAGTTCTTTTTTGCTCTTTGTATTATTCTTTGAGAAAAATTCTTATTTTTCAACATAAAACTTTATGTTGTTTTCCTTTTTCTGGTTTCAAGAATCAGCATACTCTAAAGGCTTAGTCCATGAAATATCCCAGCCAAGAATATCTAGAGAGCTTATAGGTAGCAAATATCTGAATTTATGTTACATGAGTGCTTTGACTCTGGTGCACAATAAAACCTTTTTCACTTTTCACTTAGCACAGTGGAATTAACAGCATTTACAATATTTCACCATACCATGCTAAATTAGTGCTGTGGGTTTTAGGACTATCCATTGGTTAACAGTTACTTAAAATTAACCCCAGTACATTCTCAGGACAAGTCTAGACATAGATGTTATTATTTTATTACTTTTTCCACGTGAGACCTCTTAGCACAAATAAAATTTATATTTGACTCAAGTTGGACAATCAAGATTTAGTCTAACTGATGAACTGAATGCCTGTTATTTTTCCCTCTCCACCAGAGTAGTTAATCTGTTTTTACAATTAAAAAAAAATCTGCATTATTGACAAACTGTTTGGACATATCTGTATACACTATAATGTTTCCAGCTTAAAAAAAGGCTTTTGAACTGGAAAAGAAAAAAAAAATTGCTAATGTGATTAGAAAGATGATTTTTTTTTCTGCTGTGTTGTGCCTCTGGGCCATGGATAATGATTTTTTTTTTTTAGATTATATTTAAATTAAATCACTTTCAAAATAGAAGTGATCTTTCATTATAGATAGGTAGTACACTTGAGCAATATGGTGGTGACTTCTCATTAAAAGTTAACACTTTTTTTTTTTGCCTTAAAAGCCAAAATGATTTACTGACTAGCCCTGGTAAAGGGAGATGTAAATTGGAAAGAAAAATGGGGGCTATGGACATTGATTAATATTGGTAATGCTATTCTCCCCCTCCTCTGTGTTTGTAATGGCCTTCTTATCCCACTAGCCATGGGTCCTGACAAGAGGTATCCTGCTGGGCTTAAAATGAGCCTGGAATGGGAGCACGTGCCACAAAACTGTGTGGAAACTGATCATGCTGTCATTTGTTCATTCCACTGTGATGCACTTGGTGCTGAGTTCATCTTCCAAAGAGAATTGAGGGGAAACAGAAAGTGAAAAACTGGAACACCTTGACCTCTGAGAAGGAGAGATTATCATTGTCAAGGGCAGAGATGCAGTGATTTGGGTCTAAGCTTATGTACAACTGAATGATTTAAAGAGCGATTCCAAGGGTAAAAAAAAAACAAAAAAAAACAATGCTGGCTTTATATGTGCTCCGTCAGACTGAGTGCTAATGCTGGGCTGCTATACCATGCTGGCTGGTAATTGCTAACACATGTGTTACCTCTCTCTCACTGCAGCCGGCCGAGGGAGTTCTGGCGCCTGGACTACTGGGAGGACGATTTAAGGCGTCGACGTCGCTTCATCAGGAACCCCTTTGGATCCACTCACTCAGAGGCTACGCTCAAAGCTGCAGCCGAACACGGTCAGTTCCATCCACCATGTCCTTGCATCCCTGCCTATGTTGTGTGCTGCCTGCCTTGCACTCTTGGTGGTTGCGCCAGGTACAAGACAATAAAAATTAGCCCTCCTGTTGTAATAAAAAGATTTATTGTTCCACAAGACACAATAAAATAGCACCCTCATTTCAGTTTCACACAGGTAATTTCCTACTTTGCCCCATTATGCAAAGCTGAACAAATACTCAGTCAGCCTGAGTGTTAGCACATTCTCACCCTTACTTTAAAATTCAGTTTTTGAACTGAGTAGCTGTGAAATGTGAATGACATGAAGGTTGAATTTTTGTTCGTTCTTTTTTTCTTGTTGCATGGCAGTGGCTGAAATCAGTGGTAAGTACATTCAAGCTCCCCCTTTTTTTTTTTTTTTTCTTCATCATTGAGTTTTACAATTCAATGGGGGGCATATTGTGATTTTTTTTTCTTTAAATTTGGTTATATTCTTTTGTCTTGCTTACTCAGTTTGAGATAAAGAGTGTTGCAATTATGTTCAATTATTGCAGTTTACCATACATTTCTGTGAAAGAAACACTCTTCCATATTGTATTGGGAGCTGATTAAAGATGAGATAAAATTATAAATACTCTTCTAGTACTAGAATACATAATGGTCGCTAAAGCCAACACTGATAACTTTTTCCTTGGAATTAGGTCCAATCAATCCCTGCTTTCCTTGCTTCATTATTTCAGGCCATTTGTCCATGAGCAGGTGCAAATTTTCAGTAATTCTTTTCTGCACTCTAGGAACAGCATTTCTGCAGTCACTTATCACCACAATATCTAAACAGCAAATTTTCCTGCATTAGCAGTTCCATTTTTTGCAAAGACAGTGTGCTGCCATTCTAGTGCACGTCAATGTTTGGAATCACAGACACATTGGGCTCAGATTTACCAGGTCAATCAATTAATCTTTCCAGTAAATGGTCATTTATGAACCAGAAATGTTTTCAGTATATCGCCTGCAAAAGTCCCATTAAATGTGACATCATTTCCAAAGATAAATGGGAAGTATGACAGCAGTCAATACGAATGTGATCTAAACGCAGTAAATGTTGGGAATCCTGGAATCCTGAGAGACTTTTGCTCTTCAGTAATGGCTGCAGTGTGGAGGCAGCTGGAGACTGAGGCCTGAGTCCAGCTGCTGAATTTTACCTTCTCATTTCCCCTTTCAGCAAGTTCAAGACAGAGAACAAACATATCACTTATCATCACTAACCAGTGATCATGTATTTCCAAGTTTGCTGATTTAGACTTTTTCGCATATGTTGAAGGATTACCTGCTCTATTATGGATTGAGAAAACTCTTTGGTTTTTGGATCATAAAACACTTTCAAAACCCATTGCATTACTATTTTATTATTTATTTTTTTTAATGCATCATCAGTGAGCGTAAAAAAGGGCTGTTTTTCTTAGTTTCTGAAAAGTTGACATTTTGAGGATACGTGGTTTTTGCTAAACGTTATATATTCATAATCGTTTGCACTGTGAGTTTGTAATTCAAGTATTTGATATGGTCTTCAGTTTTATTCAAAACTATTTCAGCTTACATACTGCATATATTCATCACTGGGAAAAGACAAATTCCTCAAAACAACATTTGGATTCAAAGTCAAGTCTCTGTAAAAATAGCCAGCAGCCAGTTGTGGCAAGGGTATGCTACCTCAAGAGATTATACTGCCTGGCTGAAGTATGGGAATATATCATTAAAATAACTCCCTGACATTGAAGCCTGACGGCATCCATTTTCTGATGTAACCTTTCGTCTTGTTTTAGTCGACCCGACATTTGTTACGGAAGTGCAGCTCAAGATGAGAATGCAGGGCTGAGTTTTCAAACAGAGCACAAAGGTCATATCTGGCTGTAATTATTTTCATCAGATGGAGTGAGAAAATGCAGTCTCACTCTCTAAGAAAATATTTAGTATAAGATCAAGCCTGAATTTGTGCTCTTTTCTAGCTACTTGTGGTAGCTCTTTGCAGTTCTGACTCCTAATTGTTAATGAAATAAATTATAAATGAAAAATCAATTTGACATGTTTCAGTTAGTTTTTTCTTCTTTAAGACCAGAGAATGTGTCAATCTAACTCCCTTCCTTAAAACATGGATAAAATGTGCATTTAAATATACATACATACATACATATATATATATATATAAGGATATGGACAACTGTGATCATTCATACCTAGCCAAGATGAGTTTCACTGCTGTGTGTGTGTATGTGCGCGCATGCTAGTAGGTTTAAGTAGGCTGCTATGTATTTATGGCTGGAACGAGACATCTTTTCTGGGGATTGATTTGGTCTGGTCCAGGGCCCGTGTACCAGAGGTGGCAGAGTAAATACCTGAAGACTAATGTCTCTGTTCTGGTAATCAATACTCGCCTCATGACCACACTCCTGGCTACACTCCTGTTAAAAACAAATTTGTTAATTCTGACAATTTAATTGCTGCAACCATGCATGCCTAGAGTTGTAATAAGCAGGTTGTTGAACCTCTCAGTCAGGAAATGGGGTCTTGGAAAAAAGTGTAACCTGGTGGGATTTATGCACGTTTCTGCTCCTCGTGTGATGAGTGATTAGGCTGAAGTGCCCTGGTGGATATTTTGTTAATGTGGCATACCGGTTCATTGCAGAGATTGTTCATTTTTGCCATTTAATGTTGAATTTATGCTTAAATGACAGCCTGAAATTTAAGAGTGATGATAGTCATGGTTATGAATATGAGTTCTGTAATACTATTATGGAGTTCAAATATTTTTCATGTCATTGCTATTGGATAACAAATGTGTTTGTAGAAATAAGTAGTAGAACTTCAGTAGAAATTCTTTGTTTCACTCCTACACAGTTTAATAGTTTCTGTTCAACTGTTGACATCTTGTCCCTCTAAAGCTGAACCGCTGTTTCTTAAGCGTTTGTGTTCCAGAAGATCCTCCTGCCAAATACACACAAATGCAGACACACACTTGCACGCACACCACTATTATCACCAAACTCCCATGCTTGTCACAAGAACAGGCAAAAAAAAAAAAAATAAAAATAAAAATATATATTTATAGAAGTAAAAACTTAACAGTTAACATACATTTCTTTCAAGCCTGGTCATAAATCGTAAATCTCCTTAGAATAACTTTTCTTACTCTACCCAAATTATATATTCAGTGATCACTAATTTTATTGTTTGTCATAGTTAATTCAGTGTATATTTTAGTTAGTTGTGTTTTGGGGTAATAGAAGTAGCAGCTTTTGTATCATTACTATAGTATCATGATCCAGACTGTCTGGGTCTTGATATGTTTGTCATAGCTGCCTATTGGGGTGAGAATTGTTGAGCATGTTTACAATGGAATAGAAGAGAAGTTCAAATACAACTCGGGTTTTCTAAGCTCATCTGACAAGTCCCCTGTCCACTTGCTTGGTGTGAATACAATGGCATGTGGTACGTATTAGGGGAGCTGGTAGTAATTTTAGTGCTGCTAACTAAAGAATCCTCCAGGGAGGCTTAATTACAGGAAGACCATTCTAAATATCAGTGAGCTGCATATTTTCCATGACAAGAGATTTTTTAGCCCTGCTCGTCTAGCAATTTCAAAGTATATAGCCATATGATGAGGTTGTGCATTTTTAGGAAGCACAATTGATCTCCCCTCAGGTGATAATGAAAAAAAAAAAAACACACCAGTTACGTATTTGCGACTCGATGAATTAAAATAACTCTTTCCTTTACTAGAATGTTGAAAGCACACATGCACAGAGGCAGAAGAAGGGCTCGATATATTGCCAACTGTGTTTACAAAGAGGGAAGACGTGCCAGTCCTCACACCATACTGTGCACTTCTGTCTGTGGATCCTTATCATGTACCACAGGGGAATGCAGGGCTCTGTAAATGTTTGCAGATTACCATTTTTCTTAAATAATCCATTTAGAACCTCAAGTCATGTTTAGTTGGAATCAAAATGGGCAGCGTACGACCCTCACTTTAAGATGTGCTTGGCCGATCTTTGGTTAAAATTCTGTTTGTTTTAATCTATGTTTAAGGGCTTAATAGATTCTGGGTGTTGGTTGATGATTTAGGTTTAGGATTATGTAATTTTATTTCTGTTGCGTTGTGTGTGCATCCCTGAAAAATAACTCTGCAAGTCTGGCATAAATGTTTGCGTTTTTACTGGTAAATCAAACTACATTGAAGATGCTCAAGAACACTGTTATCCAACTTCGCAAATGGCTGTATTAGAAGATAGACCCACATTACATGCATTGTCCCATCTTGATTGCAAAACAAAGTTTATCCATTTTGGAAGCTTCAATAAAAAAATTGAAGTCCATCCTTACAAATTGTATGCTTTATAAGGAATGTTAAATTAATGGTTTTCCAAAAATATCACTTGTATTGATTCTGATGGTGAACCAATGTGGAATTGTTTTGTAATCACTAATTGGAGATCATAGTTTACAGTGCTTTTCATTTACTACTACACACTTTGTAAAAGCTGTAGCTTAAAACTAAGGCAGTGAAAAAAAAAAAAAAATCCAATAGCTAATTTTAAAGCAAATCTCTGCTTTATATTTTAGCATGTGAGTGATCTTAATCTTTCTTTTTATTTTTCTGTTTGCAGTGTTTATTGTTGCTGATCAGCCTTCTGAAATGTGATGTGTTCTTTTTTTTTGTTTGTTTTAAATAGAAACTTGATATCTCAATTGGGTGTTTGGCTTCAGCTTTTTAAAAGAAATCTGCCTGATCATTAAAAGTTGACACGATTAAATACTGCAGTCAAATGAAGCCAAATAAGGCTGCAACATAAGCCTATGCAAATTCTCTGTGAAATCAAATGCATGTATAATATTTGACCTTATATAATATGGGTAAAATAAAAAGGCCTTTTTCCCTCCAGCTTCTGAGGAGGATATTCTGAAAGGCAAGCAGTCCATAAGGAGTCAGGCTGTGGGAAGTCAAAACTCGGAGAGTGAGACATTACTGGATGGAGACGATGACACTCTGTCGTCCTTAGAGGAGAAAGAGTTTGAGAACAAAACAGGTAAGGCAGCTGATGCTGTTCCTGCCTCAAAGCTGCTTCTCACTCACTGACCCNCAATCTGATTTCAAATAAATAAAAAAACTAAAGGTCCCGTCATTTTCATACAGCCTAATTTTATTTTATTCATCTGTCTCTTTGTATTGAATGGTGAGTTATAATGACCTTGTCATAGAAGTTGGGTTAAGGTTACAGGAGATATAAGGTCTGTATCTCCTGGTTATCTGAATTTTACTGATATTGCCTCCTGACCAGACTGTTTTGCTGTAATATTACGTACCTCTAAAATGTATTATTAAGTTGTTTGTTGCTTTGACATGCAGCATAGAGTCCTTAATATACATACACATACTTAATATCCACTATACCTTTAGCAAAGTCTCATTAAAAGAATGACCCCAACGATCACTTAAATTTTGCATATGGGGGCAATGAAAAGACATTGTGTTCTGACTCTGCCACTGAGGTCTGCTTCAGTCTATAGGTCTGAGGAGGACTATAGAGGTTTGCCCTGAAATGTGAGACTGATTCAATGAAAGCAGCATGAAACCGTAAACTGTCCTGCCAGATTTTATTTGCCTGATCAAATAAAGAGGCCTGTTACATTTTAACCATGCTCATTGCCAATGTCCTCGAACCTTTTTTGCTTTTGATATATATATATTTTTTTTTTAAATAATCTTAATTAAATATTAGTCTACTAATCGGATTGCGTGTAATCCGCATTTTACGCGCGATGGGCGCATTTACCAGACTAAGCTGCATTAACTAGGCTCAGAGCTCCATTAAAATAATGCAGCTGGATGACAATAACGTTGGTCTGTGTAATAAAGTGACATGAATGCTGTGAGGTGGAGTGGAGGTTGTCCAACGTAGTTCACCTTCTCCTCTCAAGCAGCAGGTGCATTTGAAAAAAAAAANAAAAAAAAAAAAAAAAAATGTTGTTTGAGCCCACGGATAACATGTGGATGCTCACGGGAATGAGAGGCATAGGGATGAATTTATCTGTTTATTCCATCCCTTTGGAGGCTCACCGGAGAGGAAAAGAAGCCGGGCTCTGAGCCTCATTTTCTGCAGCGCACATCTGCAAATACAAAGCCCGGCACAGCTTACACACACACACACACAAACAAACACACACAGTTCCCCAGAGCCGTCCTCTCATTGTCATACTGGCATAAATTAAGATTGATGAGAGATTAAACGGAGCTTCACCCACCAGCCCGCAATCAATGGAGTCTGACGGACAGTAGATTCTACCTTTGACAAATATGCCTCAAAGTTTTACAGTTTAATAATTTATTTTATTTACCCATGTAGGCCCTGATTGTAAGCAGCCTGTAAAGTTCAATAGGTTTCCTATCCAGATGCTTTTTAACCTGTCTGAAATACTTTTAGTAACCTTGAATGCTTTTATTATCCGATAGCTTTGAAGATCACCAAAAGGTGAAAAACATATGCAGGCAGTGTTTAAAGCAGCCGCAGGATTCAGTTTTTCCCCATTTAATTATGTTGCAACTCTTACACGGACCTCCATTGCTCATATAAATAGACACGAGTTTTTAATCACGTGTTAATCTTCAGGTCAATGCGATCATTTTACTTGCACGTTCAGGCTTGAAGGCTTTTGGTCTTGGAAGTCAGCGCGACCCCTGATTGAGTTTTATATGTTTATCTTTAGGCTGATTTGAAAGGACTGCGTGTATTTTGGACTTTACGGCTCATTGCTCTTGGTCTCTGTCCTTCAGTCCCAGTAAACCTGAGCACCGGAGCTCAGCTGGTCGCTCCGGCCGCGGTGCTGAGAGGAACTCTGTCCGTTACCGCCTCCGAGCTCTACTTCGACGTGGATGAAGAGGATCCCGGCTTCAAGGCCATCGATCCAAAGGTAAGACACGGAGACTGGAGCTCTATTGACCACGTCTCAAATGTTCACTTCTAAGCCATGCTCAAATTTCCTGCTAAATTCTATAAGCAGGCATTATCTTTAAATAGAACATGCATGTGTTCAAGTAACTTCTAAAAAAATAAATAAGAGGAAATTAAGTTTGCTTTAACATCTGGTTATAAAAACAAGTGTTAAATCTTGTAAGTCTGTCTTTACTGTATTTTAATTAAAAAGTGAAAAACAAATTTGTTGTAAAAAAAAAAACATTTTTTCTACATATTTGGAGATTGACAATGCAGTTGTAACTATTAGATGTTTTTCTAAATGATTTTTTGTGCTTATTAAATTAAAATAAATATACGTCTCACAATGCTCAACATGTTTGATATGAATGTGAAATGTACACTAACCTTCTTTGAGTAAAAAAAAAAAAAAAAAAAAAAAAAAAAAGCTTAAACCAGGAAAACTGAACCCCAATGGTAAATGGATTAGGCCTTCTCATGAGCAACAATACTGGTATTTCTACCATATACCATTTTATGCGCAGATGCTGACAATCTCATTTAAACTGAAGTATAATTCTTTGGATAAGAATAACAAACAGTACAGGGCGCACTGATACAAACTTAGTGTTAGAAGGCTGATGACCCACAGGTGGTTGCGTGTTGACCTACAGGTATTACAATTAAAATATATTAGACGATATTAGCTTATTTGGAATAAATATGCAGAGGGATATGATTTATATGAAATGGTTTTGCCAAGAAATCAAAATCAAATTTGATGTTGTGTAATTCATTACAGTAACATAATATGGAGTCATGTAGAATGGACTAATACCTACAACATAAGGGTGAGGCTTCATTTTGTTTTAGGCCCTCTGATTTTGCTGCTATGATATGACGCTGTTTTCTCTCAGGCCTGGATTTATTAATAGGCATCTCTTGATTTACATTCATGCCAAAGCCTGTTTGAGCCAGTGACGCATTATAAAAAATCTTATGGCCTAAATTTCGCAGAAGAATTTTCTTTACTTTTCCCAGCCACACATTAGATTTTCTCTCCTGAAAATTATTAGCTTAATGATACTCTTCTTGCAACAACAACAAAATAAAATGCAAGAGATTTGCCTGTCACCTCAGCTGTCAAAACATGTCAAGAAAAAAGGCCAAGTTGTAATTTAATTTGCAACGTTTTATTAACATTTTATTTTGAGTCACATAATGAAAAAAATTTGAACTTGGCACGCTACATTTTATTCTTTCACTTAACGATTTTGTGCATATTTAAATAAACGTTTCTTCACTTTGTGAAAACATTTAAACAAGACAACTAAAAGTTATTACATTTATATGAAAATGTACCTTCACTTTCTTTCTGGCAGTGGCCCAATTGCTCCATGTTTTAAAAAATGTTTTCTTGTGGTTCGCTGCATTATGTTGTTAATGATTTTTTTTCACATTGCTTGGAGAATTAGTTGGAGAATCACCCTTTCCCTTCCGTTGAAGTTTTATCCCAAATGTCTCTGGTCTGTATTTTACGATCATTTCATAATTTGTCCAAACTTTTAGCATTGGTGAGGATTTCCCTCGCTAGTCTCCACGTCTGCTTAGCAGCAGTCTCCAGGGCTGAGTGAGGCTTTCCCTGAAACAAGTCCAAGTTTGGCAAGAAATAATGGGGGCATCTGCGACACTGCAGACAGGATATGAGCTGCAGCAGTATGCCGTTCAGACGGTCTCCGAGGCAAGACTCGTCCCAGTCGGTCTCTCTGGGGTGTTTCTCACACTCGTACAGCAGCAGGGTCTTCATGTGGTAGTTGTTGAGCGGCTGTCCCGGAAGCTCCAGGTGTCGGTCCCTCAGAGTCTTCAGGATGGAGAGGCATTTCTTCCGGCAGCCGGCCATTAGCAGCCTGTTCTCGGCCTCGCTAAACTGCAAAACCCAGGCGTCGCTCTCTGCCGAGCTCTGTTTCCCCGTTAACGAGTAGCACTCTTTGGAGAGGAGGTTAAAACCCTCTGCTTTGACTTCTGCTACCCGGTTAGGACCAGGCCAGGGGATGTGGGGCATGGGCCACTGAGCTGCGCTTCTAGGCCAAATCCCAGTGCACTTGAAGGCGGGGGTAATCTGCACCACGTACCTCTCCCTGATCCGTAGTTTAACCTCGCTGGTGTCCGCTACCATCTTAACCACGTCTCGGTAGCTGCATTTATCCACGGCCTGTGCCACCAGAGTCTGAAACCTGGAGCGAATCTTTCTGGCTGAGAGGTAGCCCGAAGCGGTGATGAACTCGACCCACAGTGACATGCTCCTTTTGCGGCCGTCACTCAGCTTCAGCACCGCGCATCCGGGTAAGGAGCCGTCGTCCACAAAGTTGAACACCCCCATTTGGTTGAGGTAAAGCACCACCTCAAACTCATTGGGGGAGATGACCTCCATCCCTTCATAACGGGCATCTATCTCACTGAGGGAGCTGATAAAACGGGGTTCCTGCACTTCCACCTCTTTCAGGACATCCGACACCACTTTGCAAACCTCCCTGATGGTCTTCGCAATGGCCGCTTTGCGAGCTTGGCATCTTTCGTTGTAATATTTGTTTAGCTGGTAAACCAGCTTTGCCTGCGTCGCAATCATGTTGGGGCAGAGGTCCGGGCTGTACACCGGAGAGTCGCAGTAAGTTGACGGATCCAATGCTTACCGGTAAAGCCAGAGGCAGATGCTTCCCCGTGCAGTAAAAATGTGCAATCAAAGTTTTTTTTTTTCTTTCTTTCTTTTTTTTTTTTTTTTTTTTTTTTTTTTTTTGCTTTTACGGCGGATGGACGTCAGTGTAAGGAGGAGGAAACGGATAGGGATGCAACGTAATAGGTTGCTAAATATCAGTCCAACTCTCAAGCGCTTCCAGTACGGCTAGGTAGATGCATATTCAGGTTCTGGGTTACCATCCGTGTCCCGAGTTGAAGACACTAAAGGCTAAAAGACAGTCTGTGACCGCTCATGTCTACGGAAACTATTATTCTGTCCTCTGTGCCCCGCTCACTTTCGTCCACACTCAACTGCGAGCGGACTTGTGTACTTTATGAATGGTTCCTTTAGGAAGAGTGAAGGGGTCGGGCTTCTCTTCCTGCAATCATGTGCAGAGCTGTCAGTGCAGGCAGCCAATCAGCGCGCAGACACACGCAGCCCGCACACACTCATCCAGTCCGCCTCAGCAGCGTCTGAGCGCACGGAGCTGTCCACTCTCCCCGAGCCGACACTAGGAAAGACAAACCAACAGCCTCTCCATGCTCTATAAGTCACTACTAAAACACTTTTCCAAGACAAGTGTTGGCCAGCAATTTCGCCCGGTGCGTATCGAAGATTGGGGATTTTATTTTTATTTTTTAATAATAGGCGTAGGGCGACTGCCAGCCTTTAACTTTAGACCTGCTCGTATTCTGCAGAAAATTCTCTGTCATTGATTTAGTTATTTATTTCTTTTAAATCTGTTTTAAAGTAACTGCTGAGTTTTCCCAGTTATTGACAAGTATCTTTTGTTCTCACTGCGGTTCATGATGCGTAGCAGATACGTATCTTATACTCGGATCACAAAATAGTGACCTGTGTTGGACTTTAAAAACATGCATTACTGTTTTATGGATTTATTTGGATCTTCAAGCTCAGTGGAGGACAAAAATTGTGATTAATATTAAAAATGAGCAAAAAAAAAAAAAAANAAAAAAAAAAAAAAAAGTCAAGATTTTTATTTGCTGTTTTTACTTAGGATCAATTGGACTTCCATTTTATTCTGGGATAAGTCTCCAGCGATTACTTTTATAAAACTTTATATATAATTTTCATATGAATTTGTTTCTGTTATCATGTTGTCAGCAAACATGTAATTAGAGTTTCTTACATTTAACGTGTGGAGGCGTCCAGTACACCTGCAGTTTATAGGCTGATATTGGCCTAAATAATGAAGTGAAAGCGTGACGCAAATTAAGGTCTCTAATATTCACCTATTTTACTGATGAATTTGTTTAAATTCCTTTTAACGATTTTGCGTTATTTAGGCAGTCGATTTTAGTAATGAGTAAAAATAACCAATGCGAGTCTCGGTGCCGGCGGCTTCCTCTGAGGCGTTCATGTGCCCGTGGGTTTATCATCGTGAACCTTGTCCATCCTGAATAATTGAAGCAGGGTTCTCTGAGGTTTAATTGAAGCCCCCCTGTCACCCCAGACGTAAAGTTGAAGTACTAAATAAGTGGGGCTTTTTCCCATAGAGACGGACTGAGGTGTGACACATATTGAACACAGTGAAAGTACTGTGGAAAAATAAAACCCCGCAGTGAAGCCACAGGCGAAGTGTTGCTGCAGCCGCTATAAATGAGCTCGCCTTCAATCTGCGGCTGGCCTTAAATATGCGGAGTTATTTGGACATTCTGTGCGATTTTCCCGAACCTCCATCTTCTCTAAGGCATTTGAAATTAAGTTAAAATGTTTTACTTTTAACTGCTCTGCAATTTTGAACATTAGACAAAACCTGCTGTCAGTTCTTTACCATTACAAGGAGCAATTAAGGACACTGTTCAGCGTCATTCTCGTAATTTCAGTCATTCCCGTAAATTCAGCAAAAATTAGGGGCCATTACTAAATCCATCTGTGTTGTACTATATTGAGAACTTGTTTCTCTCCTGAAATGTTGAGCAGAGAAGAGGAGGCCTATGCATATGCATAAAGGAAAATGTCGGTGTGGTATTTTTCCTCTGAAGCCAGTGTTAAACTGCATAAAGCCTACCTTGTTCGACTTTAAGGACACACAATCGTACCGTTGCAGCTATTTAATTTGTGAAATAAAATATTAAGTGTTGAAGAACAGTTACAGACTAAATAAATCTTTGTGAAGAGTAAATTATTATTGCTGAAAACTGATTCAGCATTAATTTCCAGAAATCTTTTGCTGATAAGAAGTAGCCAACTATTCAAAGGATTCAGGAACAAGCCACAAACATTTCAGAAAATGCAAAGATTAATGAGCCCCACTTCTTAGGTGGCACATCCTCTGGACTTCATCATTTAGCCTTTTCTGCAAATGTTGATGGTGTTTTTAGGGAGTATAAGGTAAATTGTGATTAAGTTAACAGAATTTATCATTTAATGTGAAATATGCTTAGACTTAGTGGATAGAGCTCATATTAAAAAAACACACATTAACAAACATGAGTTTTGCTGAAATAACATTTGTTTCATTCAGGTTACGAACAATTAATTGGTGATAATCTAGTATGTATCATATATTTTAAATACATTTTATGCATACACTTTTCATTATCTTTGAATTAGCATGGCTTGTCACCAATATTTAAATGAGCAGTGGTCTCATTGCAATGTCAAATTCAGAAATGTCATCTCTACCAAGACAAAACGCTTCCAGGGGAAACATGAGCATTTGGTAATTTTTTCCTGACATGGATTTGATGCACAAGTAAACATAATGAACACAATGGCTTTGAACTGCTAAACTAATACACAGCTTCCATGGGATATGTTTTCCAGAACTACTGGGACAATAACAGCTGACCTAGCAACTACCTTGATTTATTGTGACGTTTTAAAGAAATTCTAAACAGTTTGAGTTTTGGCTTTCCTTTTCCAACATCACACTGAAAGTAAAATGATAGCCATCCTAATTTAGCTTTGGAAATTAAGTGATATAAAAACGTTGAAACAGAAAGAAATAAATGAGAAAAAAAATGCTTGGATGTTTGAATTCAGATGATCGTATTTATTAATGAGCACACAGTTCCAGAGTGCTTAATGGAAACTACTTGGAATGTGAGTGTCCAAATATTATGAAAGACATGCTAACTGTATCTTAACTGTATCTTAATGAAATATATGGTTATACAAAGAAAGCCTTTTATAGACATTATGAATCCATTCTGACATGTAAAACCACATATTCCTTGGCAGCTATGTTGTTTTTTTATTATAATATAAGATGAAACACAATCACTGGACTGGGATTTATATATACTATAATTATATATATATCATAGTATCTCACTATAAAGGTTTAGATTCATTAGATTCATTCAATCATGGTTGCTACTTTTGCATGTCCTTTATCTCCTGAAAACATCCAGGATTATCTGTGGTTCCTAAAGAGCTTTCTCCTGGTTTATATTGACTGGAGAAATGATCATGGAGCCTGTCAGGGAACTCTTTGATCTGAGCCTGTGTGACGACTCCACAGCGATCCCGTCACAAGCACAGAACAGTGTCCATTCCTGAGCAAATCTCTGCCAGCTGATGTGGAATCTGGCTGCTCCTCATTTTTTCTCTTCCTCTGTCTTATCTCTGCCTATCCTTCATCTCAGCCTTATTCTACCTTTCTCCCTTAACCTGCACTCCCTGTCTCAAGTTTCAAAGTTTTATTTGTTACTTGCATACAAGGTACAACAGCAGTTAAATGCTTTTTCTGGTATGTTCCCTGACTGTGCATCTTAATAAAAGGAAAAATATATATAAGATAAAATAACAGCAACAAAAAATTAAGGACAAGGCAACAAGAGCAAAAACTGAGAAATAGAAGAATGTGGAATGTAGTCTATTTACAATCAAACCAGTAGGGTAATGTATGTATATGAGTATTGATAAACATGTGCAAAAGATAATACTGTACATAGTGCAAATGCAGTATTTAGACGACTGTCCATAGTCCTGTCTCTTCTTTTCCCTCACTTGATTACCCTGAGTTATCCCATGTGGCTACTGTACATACAGCATTGCTCTAATTATAATGAATAACACTAAGCCACTATTTTTCTAAGGATACATATTTAGTGCATTTTTACTGAAATAAACTGCCAAAATTGCACGTACTTTTAGGCAGTCTCGCTTATCTGCTTATTGAATTGTCCATCTGATGTGTATAAATGCATGTACACTTTGTGCTAAAAAGTAGTACTCTCCTAAAGTGAGCTACAGCAGAATGATATACAGTCCAGTTAATAGTGACCTTGAATGTGGCATGTACATATACTATATGTTATGGCTACTTGCTTTACTTGTCACCATTTTGTGATAACTTTATTTCCTTGAACATAATATAAAATGTGAGTGTGCTTTGCAGTTACTGCACATGAATGAAGAATACACAGTTGAGTACAGACAGGCTGTGATAGTAGGCATTGAGACTAAAATAATATGCAACAGTTTTACTCTTGTGGCTGCAGGAGTTTGTGTGCTTTTCTCCTCTAAGTGAATGATAAGGGAGGGGTGTCAGTGCCTGCCATTTTTAGCGAGTGTTGAATTTTTCTTCTGTTTGCCTTCTCTGGAAACATGATAGGTGCAGGGAAAGTGTCTTTACCAGCTCACAACTCACACAAAAATACACACATACACATTCACATCAGCACACATGAAGAGAGGGAGAGTAGTTTTTTTGGTGCTCTTGTTCACACATTTTGTCTGTCTCCCAAACCCGGGTGGACCCAGCTGCTCCCTCGATAGAAGGCCCAAAGAAAATCATCACAGGCAACTAATTGCTTGGCAGGCCCCCGCATCTGCTCGGCAGAAAACTGAACTGATGAAGTCACAGAGCAGATGTGCGAGTGTGTCTGCCTCCCTCTATGTATGTATGTCTGCCTGTGAGAGTGTGTGTGTGTGTGTGTGTGTGTGTATTAAGACACAAGCCATCAATACTGCNTCTGCCTGTGAGAGTGTGTGTGTGTGTGTGTGTGTGTGTATTAAGACACAAGCCATCAATACTGCATGTAGAGTTACTGTTGCAGAGCTACTCCTGGAGACTACTAATATTGCATGAATAAGGAAGTGAAATAACTCTCCTTCAATGTGATTGGTTAAAGAAATTGTCAGCATAAACCTGATTGGAGGACCTTCACAGCCTTCTCTTAGATCCCTATTGCAGTCCTGAATGTGTTGTAGACTATCCCTGTGTCCCAGCAGAATTAACTCTGATCAATCCAATTTTCAGTATGTTGTATTTTCACGTGGTAAAAATGACAAAGGAAGTATACATAAAAATGCTGGCGTACATTTTAAAATTGCTTGATTTTTATGTGTGTTGTTATGGACATTGTTGTCCCATAATGCAGCGCAAAAAAATGCAGAGTGGAGTGATTGTTCCAGCAAAAGATAGTATGAAATTAAGTAAAAAAGACTTGGAGAAAAAAAAATGCTTTCTATTTGTCATCATGGATTATCACTGAAAACACGCACTGGGCCAGACAGACATGCAGAAAGTAAACAAAGCTGCATGAAGTCATAGAAAAAAAATATTGAAGTTATATGTTAATGTTCAAAGGCCATTTTCAGTGGAGTTGCAAATCATAGTTTAAATGATGTAGATACACATGCCATGCTGCTAATGTTGTGTCACAATGATAGGCCTGTGCTTTACAAAAAAAAAAAAAAAAAAANAAAAAAAAAAAAAAAAAAAAAGTTTGGCACCAACTAAATATCACAAACACTGTAAGTCAATACAGCTAATTTAAAACAACACGTTACGCATGACACACGCACTACGTCTCCACTTTGTTAATGCATGCAATCTTGGTAACATACAGAATATGCTATTTTAGTCTAAATGGAGCTGTTTCAAGTTTAACAGGACTACTGTACAACTTTTATCTTAGGGCCAGTAGAAAAATATTTTAGAATGTGTACCAGCAATTTTTTTTTCCTAAAGGTCAGTGTCCAACCTTGGACTATGCAATGATGAACCTCCCATTGAGAAGACATTGGTAATTCTAATTAGTGGGGTTGTGACAGCCACCCAGGGTTAGCTCGAGTGGCTCAATAGATGGGCATTCAGTCAAAGAAAACCACCCTGGTGTTATGGAGTGACCAGTACCATATCATTAAGCTCTCCTTAAAGTGTCAAACTACTGGGACTGCACCCCTGCTCCCCCTTCTTCTCTGCAAAACTCTTATGGTCACTTGGGACGACCTTCGGCTGCAGCTGCCAATCAGAAAGAGCCATGGCAGCAAGAGGTCTCTGAGAGAGGAGCTTATTGATTTTCCAGTTAGAGTCTAAGTAGTGTGTGCTATAGGACTAACAGACAGCCCAAGCAGGTATGTCATTATCAATGAGCCCAGGGAAACAGATCTCCTCACTCACACTCATTCATATTGGCCTCCTTCACTCCCTCATTCCATGCCACTGCCTCTCCTTCATGTCATTGCACCATCCATTCCCTCTGCTTTGACACAGTGCACCCTGAGATGGTCAATAAATCGCTCAGGCACACCACGACAAGGTCTGATAGAGTGATGGGTTTCGATGACCTTCTTTCTTTTCCCAATTTCTTTCACTCTCTCACTGTCTTCCCCTCCCTGCTCTCTAGGTAATTATTGCAGCTGGAAGACATGAAATGTTTCCTTACCAGAGACGGACTCGTTATCATTACAGTTGTCATGTACTCCTCTCAGCTTTGCCATTTTCTACCCCCAGCTCTCTTTGCATCCTCAACATCCAGGGTCAGTTTAATCTCAAGTGTGATTCCCTTGCGTCACACTTTGGCTCATCCGCTCATCAGGAAACCCCATTATTATCATACAGCTCCCTCGTTTTGCCTCACTGCTTATGTTAAGTCACTATCCGGGCTTTGGGAGCTCCTCAGCATAAAGATGTGCAAACAATTAGGAATGATTTAAGTCAATTAGGACAGATAAGGCCAAATGAAGGTTTTAAGCTTCTGAAATGTATTTCTGCTCCCCAGCAGAGCAGTAAAGTCTTGTTACCTTATCCACTGTTCTTTATCTCTCTGTCTCTCCTTCCTCTCACACAAAATATATAACTTTCCACCTCTATTTTTTAAGTTTGAAGCATCAGTGGTTGTGATATATTATCTCAAATTTCCCTCCAGTTGAGTTAGGTTATATCAAGGATGATGTCAGCAATCCATGACTAGATTTGGAGATTACAAGAGAGACGGATCAAGAACCTCAGATATTGGAACGCCTTTTTGCTTGTGGCTTATATTTATGCACGTATTTGCCACACATCTTAATGCAATGGCTGGATTTTGGCCACTGTTAGTCAGTGAGGCCCTTATATGCGTATTCAGGATATCACTTTTGTTTTACCATCTTTTGTCAGATGAACTTTTTATCCCACTGAAGATGTTACATATTTGTGCCCCCTGTTGATTCTTTAATTTGCTGTTGTAATGCAAGAGTTTAACATAGGAGCTTTTTAAAAATTATTATTGTACCTGTTTTTGGAGATGTAAATAGTTGAGATCTATGTACAAAGCAGGTTGATGAGCCTTTGAGGTGCAGTGAGTGGTAACCAGGTAAGACAGGTCAATACCACATTGGTAATCACATAAGAAACCACTAGATACAGTGTCATCTCCCCAGCTAATGATGACTAATGTCTCCCTTCCAACTGCTCCACACACACACACACACACACACACACACACACACACACACACACACACACACTTGCATGTGCCGCACAAACAGCTACTCCATATCTTTTCACAAATAAACAAGCTCAGCCTTTTTCATCTCCCCTTTTGTGACCTGACTTTGGACCTTAACACAACCACAACCATTGTGAGTCAGACCTGGCTCACCCTTAACCAAGTACCTCCAGACAAAGAGCTGCCACCCCCTCTCTGCACCTGAGCCTAGCCCCTCCATCATGCTCCATCTTTGGGCTTGACTGGGCCAGTCAGGGGGCAGGTGCCTCCCTCCCCTCCTTTGATTGATCCCCTTTCTCCATCATTTATTTCCTTTTCGTGCCTCTGACACATGTGTCAAAGGCAACACACCAGCCTGATGGATAGGCCTGTTTATGGATGCCAGTCTGCCTGGTAGGCCACTGATATTACAATCAGCACCTGTGTACCTGCTGTTCACACAAGCTTCTGTTATTCAGCTGAGGTCAAAGACACACTAGGTTCCGATTGAAAGATCGATGTCCAGCACCTATTGAAATTTAAATTCTAAAGTTGTCAGAAAGCTCTGGTCTGCATTTTAGATGATAAAAGCAGATTCTTACGTGATGCAATTTAAATACATTTCTGGGTGGTTTAAGCATCATATTACCTGCATTTTTAATCTCAGAATTCATCATACATACAAAGACAAAATGACTTGATTAGGACATAATATTCTTTATAGTTTATACATTTCTAAAAGAGATCAAGTCAAATATTTTCATTTTAATAAGGTAAGATGACATTGTTGGTTTAAAAACTCTGTGTAAAGATATCTCATGTGGCTGAGAACACAACATTACACTGCTGACTTCTGGTGCCTCCAATGCCATTATAGTTAATGACCCATCCAGTCTGGTTGAAATGGTACTTCCAGAGGGACAAACTGCAGATTACTTACTCATCCAAGACCAATTCATAGTGGATGAGAGCACTGCAGACCTTTACTGTTACCCTATGGTCAAAAGATTTCAAAACAATATCAATATTGTTACAGTAACAAGTCTAATACTCAGATAATCTTTAATACTGTAGAATCAGATCATAGGATGAGTCGTATTTGGTGCTAGTGACTTCTCCAGGATGGCATTTTGTCATTTCAATAAAAGAAACTTGATGCATAACCTATTTCTCGCACCATGGGTTTTCATTGGCACTTATTTAATGGCTAGAGAAAATTTTTCTCACCAGCAATCACAGCCATTTCATCTGCATTGTAAAGTGAAAGGTCCATAAAATTTTTAACATGTTATATGTTAAAAATTTTATTTCTATTCACAATTAAAAGAGACTCTTTAAGGTGAAAGTCCATTAATTGATAGAAAATAAATAGTAAACAGACATCTACACACCTCTAAATGAGCCTTGTGCTTCATATTAGTTGAATTATAACTTATCTGTCTATAGAGTATGGAAATTATTTACTGATTTGCCCTGTTACAGCTCAAACTCTTAAAGTACCTATCAGTGATAACCTGTAACTCCAACTGAGTCACCGTCAAATTCTCAAAAATCTTCACATGCTTCCTTGTATCCAAAAACTGGTCTCTCTGTCTTATTTTCCCCTAACCCTCCCTTGCCACCAACCCCAAAATCCCCAAGAGGGGTGTACTTTTCACCCCACACCCACTTAAGCCTGTGACAATAGCTGGATTAGAAAAGAATTTACTTCAGCAAAGCCTCACACCAACCCATAAAATAGCCTATCCATCAGTAAATGGCAAAATAGGAGATTGAAGGAAAGTGGGGAGAATGCGATAGGAGCCGGTCAACAATCTTAACCTGTCTCATGTTTGCCATGACAGCGTATAGGGAAATGGGGGGNCGTGGGGGTGGGGGCAATAGCATTGAGTCTTAAAACTACCCCTGTACTTCAGTGCTAACTCAGGGCTGTCTGTTTGATTTTCCTCAATATTGTTGAAAAGCATACACATTCTTCATCTTCTTTCCATGTCCAAGTGTTTACCGATGAGTTTCACAAATCAAGGAATGCGTTGAAGGTCTTTGCTCCCAGGTCAACAGGTGTCCTCCCTGCAGCGGCATGAAGCTCTTTTATCCAGTTGCTATAGTGCCATAGTGCATTATGTCAAAGCTTTATGCAAATCTGATCTTTCTTTAGGTCTGATATTGTGATTACTAGGTTGCCCTATGCAATATGTAACTTTATGCAAGAACTTATTTGTAATTGCATTTTCCAAATCAAGTCAAATAAGCAAAAATAAACATGCATCATAATGCAAAGATAGAAAGAAATGACAAGCAGAGAGAAAGAATCTCCTCAATTTGTGAATGTCTGCTACATTTCACGCTTCTCTTCCCTTCACTTATGTAGCCTTATCCATTCTTTATTCCCCTGAGCCACCAACTTTGCCCTTGGTGGCCTGAGCCTAAACTGTGAGGTGGTGATAAAGGAACTGCTGGCCTTGAAGAGTTTAAAAGAGGAGGGGTCATTTTATATCCTTTGGCATTCCTGATTGCTATCTCTGTTTAATTTACTCAAAACATAACATTTCCCTGAAAAGACATGGGGAAATGTCACACTTGACCTGAATTTATAATGTTATATTTTCAGTTGTGAGTGCCGTGTTTATGTACATTTCTGCTGCTGCCACCATTAGCATTTACTACTGCCACTTTGGCATCTTATTATCCATCAGGTCCCTCCAGAGGCTTTTGCCTGCGCCATCTATGCATAAAGGCTAAATGTTTAATGAGTTAATGTGCTAAAGGCTTCACTTCTCTACCAATTAACCCTGAGACCACTTCAGCATTTTCTTAAATCCACACAGGACTTTTGTTCCCACTTCAAAAAGGCTAAGCAGCCAAGGAAGGGGAATAAGAAAAGGCTAACCTGTTCACAAACACTGAAAAGAGCCAGAAAGGGTCTAATCCTTATTAGACTGAATTCAGGCTAAGTGCCTCAAAAGATCCTTTCAAAGTCGACTTTCTTCAGGGAGGGCAAACTCACTTGGTAACATTTTGGGCTGAATGCTCTAAGCTTTTGGGCTTCATAACCTTACGCTTGGTGCAAGCTGGGCATGTTTATTTTGCTTTATTTCTCTCACACTTTAGCAGCTTCTTAGTTGTGTTTATTTTTTTTTTGACCTTGTAGTTTGTTTTACTTCCCTCGAGGCAAATCGACCTTTATGTGTAACCAATGATTACATCTTGAATTAGTTACATGACGGTAGAACAAATGTGCCTATCAGTCACTGGCTGATACAAACTGTTTTGACTGCATGTATCGAAGTCACAGTTGATGGTACTTTCAGTATTCTACAAGCATGTCTGTTCTTTTTTACAAAGGCACCTGTATCTGTTATCTGATGTACGTATCTGTCCTATTTATCTATAGTGCTAAATTTATTTAGTTTCCTAAGTGTGAGGTTATAGTAACAAGATGATTTACTGGACTTTTATATTTGTACATTTTCACATTTTACCAAACTGCACTGCTTCCATACTTCAGCAGTTGTTGAGCACATGGCTAGACAGTAATGGTGACATGTTCCATTGGCTAAAGAAAGCATACTCCTGTGGAGCCACACAGACTAGAGGATAACTGCTGGAGTGTGAAAGTAGAGTCATGTGGCTCCACTGTCTTAAGGTCTTGTGATTCCATGTTCTTATGGTTAGGAAACATTGTTTTGCTCTTCACTTATTTAGCCGTTTAACCCCATCCCACCCAGCAAACACTAACCTATATACACTTTCTACCAGTGGTTTGGCTCTTTCTGTTAAAAGAACTTATATCTCTTTGAAGTTATGGATTTCTTCCCAACACCTACAGTAATATTCTTACTCTCTCCCACCATCTTATTTGTCATCCCCCAATTTCAAAAGCAAAAATCTGTCTTAATTGGCTCCAGGGGGCTCCATAAGGCTTTGTGTCAAGGCTTTGTGACAAAGGTCCTGATTGGTCCAGAGGCACAGGCAGCCAAGAGACCCTTGTTAGTGTGTCAGACCCTTTGCCTGCTCGTTAGTCCGATGAACTCATTTACTGATGGGGGTGACAAGGCCTCGGTTACCAGTGTGGAACAGAGGATGGGGGCTGAGGGGAGGAAGGTGAGCAAAAATATGGGCAAGGAACAGGGAGAGTGTGGCTCAGGGCAACAGGAATATAAAGAGTTACAAGCTATAGCAGTTTGTGGATTCACCAGATGAGAGTATCAAAAAGCACTTAAATGTCAGTTCATATTAGTTTGTGCTTTCATTCTCATTCACTGCTACAGTATAAGCACTTCTGGCGTCTCGGTCTACTGAAACTCTGGCTATCATAGATGACTAGATTCTATAGTCATTTGAGTGAGGAAGAACCACAAAACATGGCTCTGATTCTGCTTGCTACATGTAGTGCTCTATTCTGTATCTGTATACTTTCAAGAAATAAGGGACTTCTACATAAAATACATTTTAAAAAAATAAAATACAAGACTTCTACATAAAATACATTTTATGTAGAAGTCTCGGCTATCTGTATCCTCAGTCTCGTGCTTGCATATAAAAGTAATTTGATGATGTGTGTGTGGAGAAGTGGGGGTAGAAGAGTGGGAGGTGGATGGCTTTTGGGAAATGCAAAGCAATAAGCAACTCTACACGCTGATATGTCCACAGGTTTTTATGAATTCTATCAAGTTCTCCCAATACTGCATGTCCCTCGTCTCCATTTTGATGTTGATGGATCACCTCTTTTCCTCCCGCTCATTAATTGCATCACCTTATCTCCCACACCACTTCATTTGACCAAAAGGTAATAATAAATCCCTCATCCATTATCCTTTAACCAAGGCAGCCATGCGGAAATGCTTAATAACAGGCAACAAATTGAACTTCAATCACCTCATTTCCCTTCAAAGATGCACAGCACATTAAACCCAACAGCAGAATGTGCACCACTTACTCTTACCTCAGTCTTTCTTTCACACAAACACTATTGATGTTGCAGTGTGACTTTTTTGTATTTTATACGCCAAAATAATTAACTTTATATGTACTGGGCAGTGGCTGCTCTTCATCTCAAGGACCTTATCAGCCCCAAAACACACACACTTAGCCTGCAGGACAGCAAAAGCAGATGAGAGCCTCATCTATCTTGAACCATGCTCCTTTTAGTTGCTCTGTTGCTCCCCTAACTCTTCCTTAATGTGGTGAAGTTTCAATTAAATTTCATTCATGTCGCCACATTCATTCACAATCCTCTGCTTGACAAAACCAATGTTTCTAAAGAGGCAGTGGCTGGTAAAGCAGACCAGCTTGTGGCATTTGGAAAGACAAAGGTGATGAAGTGGATTCATTGGCAAGGACTGTCTGCAAGCTCCAGTGGTGACAGTTTTTGTGTGTGTGTGTGTGTGTGTGTGTGTGTTTTGTGAGTGTGGTTACTCACCATAGNACAGTTTTTGTGTGTGTGTGTGTGTGTGTGTGTGTGTTTTGTGAGTGTGGTTACTCACCATAGCCACAGTCACCTGGCCCCTCTTCATATGTCCCTCTTCATTCTGCAGTCTTTTGGGCATCTGACAAAGACAAACGACAGTGCTTCAGAAATGAGCAGTAGCCCGGCACACAAACAGGTTGAAAAAGGAGGGAGATGGAGAAGGAGAGGCAGGGAGAAACCAGAGCAATCAAGACTAGTTCCTTTTGTTTTCTGTTTGGCTGTGTCCTCCCTTGTGATGCTTTGAAATTGATCTCAGGACATACTAGATCAGGATCCATGGATGTTGTTTCATTTGAAATTAATATAAGACAGTGCTTTATCATTTTACTGTATACGCTCCTGATCAGGTGTCCCTTAACGTATCCTCATTTTTCCTGCTCACCCGCTGTCATTTCATTTTCATTCAACTGCACACCCTTTTCCCCTTGTTCAGACTACAAAATGTCAATGCCTTCTAAGAAGTGGTGCTGTCTGTTTTTAATGCTTTGAGTTTTGTTTTTCTTTTCCAACTTCTCTCCAATTACCATCTTTTATAAATTGGTGAACCTGACTGATCCAGTTCCACCATTACGATCTATCAGAGCGGGGGCTGGTGCAGTCATAACTCCAGCTTGGACAATAACCTCCACAGCGCTGTAATTTGTTCCGATGTGGTCACAACAGCTAGAGCATTACAGGATGGATAGTTTATCACAGTCCTTGTCGCCCACTCAGCTTTTTCATCTGCAAGGGAAAGGGTGCTGCCGATAGGGGCAATGGTCTTTGGAATAGCGTGCTATACACAGCAATCCTGGAGATTTATTGGTTCAAGGAAAATATGATATCGCCGCCTCTGCTACGGTCATATCTGTCTAAGGAACCCCAGAATGATACTTCATCTGTTTGGCCCTCGACATCTTGTTGACATTTGTTGTGAGGTCTACGAGTTTACTCCCGGGAATGAAATACTACTACCAGTACTTTTTTGAGGTGAAAGGTTACAGTATTCATCATACACCTGAAAATGGGAATCTCACTTTTCAGGTTGTAGGACGTAGGTGTGTTTTGAATGAAATAATATACACTTTTCATTGTTCAGGAGATGACGTGCACTGGGTTTTTCTTAAGGTTGTTACCTTGCCACCAGTGTGGGCAAATACTTATTTTTTTTTATATCATGTAAAAAATTTGATTTTTCTTTGTCTCCACGCTTTCAAACTGCCTTGTGTCCCTTCTTTAAAAATAATTACTATTTTTCTGCTTTATTGAACCTGTAGATTTTTGTCTTGAGTTTTTTATTTGTACTATTTTTTTTTAAACATGGTTATTGTAGGTTTAATTATGTGGTACTGGTTGTAGTTGTTTTGTTTGTGATGTCCATGTAATTGGATGTCAAGAAAAGAGTAACTTTACTTTTAATGATTGTTTTTACATGAATTGTTTGTTGCTTGTAGTAATATTTTTTATTGATAATAGAAATGTGTTTTATTTACTTATTTTTGCTCTTGTGAGAGCAGCACCATATTTGTGATGGGGTTGCTATGGCTACAGGCTGATGGTGACTGGTATAGCCATCTCGAGCCCTGTTAAGGAAGATAGGAGGCTGGTGTATGTAGCTCTAGCCAGCTTCTCCAAGCCACTAATCCACATTTAATTGAACTCCAGAGACTTTGAAGTGAATCTGTGATGCAGGCAGGTCTTATTCCTCAGAGAGACACAGAGCGAGAGAGGCTGTCCTCAGTTAAAGGCCTCAGCTGGTCCCCTCTGCTCTCCTCAGCCTTTAATGAGCTCCTTTAGCTTAACACTAGACCTAGCTTGCTAGCTCATCTTTGAATATTTTTGATTAATAACAGAGCCTCTGAACCATGCATGACAACCTAAAGTGTCCCTTTTACCTTCCTACCATATCCCTGTGCACCCTCTGTCAGCAAAAATCTTTGAAACTAAAAGCAGAGGGCGAAACAAAAGCCTAGTTAACAAAGCAGAGCTAAGTAGGTTAGTAGCAAAGCTAAATGCTGGATTAGTAGAAATATGAATCGGTGGGGCAGGGCCAAGCATTGTGGTCTGTCAGGCACTACGGCAGCCATCAGAACAAGTTACTCTGACAGCTACCACAGTCTCCATGGGGACAGATTAAACGAAGCATTTTTCAGTCTGGGTCTAGCCAACATATACTGTTTAACCCACATGTCGATGATGTCCATGGAACTACAGACAGTGGTCTAATCAGATCTTTAACATAACATCTTTAACATAAGCTAAGCTCTTAAACTCACCTAAATCCTTGACTTATTCAGTCATGTCGAGCCATTACTGTGAATTGTATGTACAATTTTTATTATTTTAAAAATTATTAAAAACAAAACAAAACAAAAAAACAGGAAATAAAAATTACCCAAATGTTTTACATCTTAACAAATATGTTCCACAAGAATGATCGTTAGGTGCCAGAGCAAAGTTGCAGGGAAAAAAGAAAAGAAAAAGAAATAAAATATAAGAAAAATGAAAGAGTCTATGAATGGTTAATATTAATAATATAATATAACTAATAACTAATGTAAAACAGTTCTCAAAATAATATGCCATTTTTTTTCTTGACTTAAATAGTAATAATCTGCAATGTTGCAGTCATCTGTATGCTATAATATGGATTAGATTTTAGTGAACTAAACACCTCCATCACTCCTTCCAGCTGAATGGCCCCATTCTCTTACTAAAGGAATCTCTTTTTCATTGAGGCTGATCAATATATGACATTAATCGTGCTGTTCGGGACAAGGTGCCATCTGTGTGAAAAATGAACTAACCTGACCTTCTTTCCGCTGTTCCTCCCTTCATTTCCTTTCCCCTCATGTCTGCTGATTTCTTTTTTATGTCCTTATTCCATATTTCTTATTCCAATTGACCCCCCTTTGGTCTCTTTTCCTGCCCTTTCTCCCAGATTCTAGCCTATACAGAAGGTCTCCATGGAAAATGGCTGTTCACAGAGATCCGTGCTGTCTTTTCCAGACGGTACCTACTGCAGAACACGGCCCTGGAAATCTTCATGGCCAACAGGAGTAAGACATCACTCATAATTTCCTATATTTTAATATTTTACCTCTTTTTGTAGGCCCTGTTGAATATACTGTACATGTAACAAAGATATTTTGAGTGGCAATGTGGTCATTTCATGTCATATGAAAAAGATAATCTGTGACACAACTCAAAGTTTTTGTGTTTGCCTCTCTACAGCGGCCATCATGTTCAACTTCCCAGATGCAGCCACTGTCAAGAAGGTGGTTCACTGCCTTCCCCGAGTTGGAGTGGGCACCAACTTTGGGCTTCCACAGACCAGGTGAAACAAACACTATTACACGAAGATTTTCATAATCACTTTCATGTCGCAGCAAAATTCACTAAGCTTGTCTGCGAAACATATATATTACATCTTGGTGAGATGCTTGCATCAGAACATTGAATTCATGAAATAAAATAATTCATGGAAACACAAAGGTGGTAAATGCAGTGAAATAGGATTGGAAATGGTGCACATTGTTGTTACTTATACACCCCTTAATTCTATCCATCCTCCCACTCTCTTCTCGCCCTCCCATAATAATTGGCTTCACACAAACATACTCCAGTTCATTTATTTATTCCCATCATTGTGGAGCAAATAGTGGCTGGTAAGCCTGCAGGGCACGGCCCCTCCCCTGCCCTTCCTCACATCGCGTCTGCTCTGTATCCAGGCGGTGCTAAAGCCAAGCCCACACTAATTGCTTGTATATCTCTTCCCAATCTCAGATCCACTGGAAATCAATAGAAATAAAAATAGTTCTCCGGAAGTGCTACAATGATTTTTAAGGCATATTTTAATGATGTATTGATATATGCTACTAAGGTTTTGATTGAATAAATTATTGTGGGTTTACAGTGCAATGTTTTCAGAATATTTTTTGTAAAATATGGATTGACACAAAAAAAGTGAAAATCAAACATGATGATTTCATGATGATCTCTAAATAAGTATGATCAATAGTAAAAAATAAATAAATCTAAAAAAAATCAATCTTTAATTTATTGTATGGTAGATGAGATTTATCAGCATTTTGGGAAGGGAAGCGTTAGTCTTTGGAACATGTGTTCTTAATATGCATCTTAACAGGGAGGCTGTGCAGTCAGTCTAAGAAAGTGCATCTAGTCAGCGTGGAAGTGTGTATGTGTGTGTATAGAGACTGTGGGTGAGAGAATGTGTGGTTTGTGTTGGGCTCATTAATCAGGGCAGTTTGCAGGCCAGGGACACCTTGCCTCTTTGACCTGGGTACAGCTGTACAGGGCAATGTACAACAGCCAACACAGCATAAACCATTGCTTACAGTGGTACAACAATAATAACACAACCACATTTTATTAGTTGTTCAGTATTATAGTTTAGAAAATTATGTAACACTACAGTTTCAAGAAAATCTTGCCAACATCATACACCTGCTATCTTAATATCATCACTGCCTTCCTTTCACTTCATGTGCACATGTAATTATGATGTGTTCTGTGAATGAAATAAAAATGTGGAAATCTAAAATGAAAATATGTTAATGCAGATTATTGCTTGATGAGAGTAAAGAAAATTAAACAGTGTGGCTCTTGTATTAAGAAAGCTGTAGTTTCACCCTTGAGAGGCCTAATGACTATAATCTCACACTCTTGACAGTGATTAATTCCATCATTTTCCTTTGTTTTAATTGGATTAGGGGTCATTTGTTTTTGTCCTAGTTCATACATCATGTTCTGGGGCCTGTATGTATGTGCGTACATACACACAAATATGTGTCCATCACAATTTGTTGCATATTTGTCTTCTTAATTAGCAAAACCCTTAGTTCAATAAATTTTTATAGGGACATTTGAGGCTTTTTTGTCAATCTTTAAGTGTTGTTTTTGGTGACTTATGGGCTCACCTTAGCACAATTTCTCGAAAGCTTTCCAGTGCCATAGTTACTTTAACATCTGTTACACACTTACTGTGTGTTCTCATGTCTCTCTCTTATGTCTTGTCTCTCTCTCTCTCTCTCTCTCTCTCTCTGTGTTTGTCTCCACAGACGTATCTCTCTGGCCACCCCTAAGCAGCTGTTCAAGGCCTCCAGCATGACCCAGCGCTGGCAACGCCGTGAGATCTCCAACTTTGAGTACCTCATCTTTCTCAACACCGTCTCTGGTAAGGACAGCACCCGACACCTATGTGATATTACAGATGGTACAGAAAATGTACACATAGTTCTGTGTTGTGCTTCAGTTTCCAGTATGTCATTTTGAGCATGCCGTTCTCAGCAATGACAATAATGCCATGGTTTGTCTCATTTTTTTTATCCCTTTATCCCTTCCCTCTTCTTCCCCCTTTTATTTCCTTGTCTCTTTTGTTGATTCACTTTTTCTCTTTAACAAGGACGCACCTTTAATGACCTAAACCAGTATCCTGTCTTCCCCTGGATTATTACCAACTACGACTCAGAAGAACTTGATCTCACTCTACCTAGCAACTTTAGAGACCTGTCCAAGGTAAGACAAGGCACATCCTCTCCTCCTCCTTCCTGAGCATATACAGTAGATACAGGAGGCCTTCTCTGCGTGTGTGCACTTTGTGCGCGTGTGTGTGTGTGTGTGTGTGTGTGTGTGTGTCTGTGTGTGTGTGTGCGCGCGCGCGCACATGTTCTTTAAGTCCATTTAGTGGCAGTGTAATTGCCATTGATCATAGTTTAGTGAACCACCTTTTCAGTCACTGGTGGCTGATTGCTATCTTTACACATCTCCCTGATTAGTCAGTCAACTATTTGGCGCTTCAGTTTCCAATGACTATGAGTTACTGCATTTGTTAAATCATGATTAGTATTAAATACGTCTTTGTATATTTTAACAACTTTTTGATTAGTATATTTTAAAGGTATATTGAAAAATTTAACCTAATGGTTAATTTGTCCAGTGTATTTGCAATACTGAACGTATGACATACTGTGACAGAAGTAATTTGATATACATTTCAAATGACTTGCTGTTAACTTTTGTTAGTTTAGGCAGTCCTGTCTTGCTACATTTACAAGCGGATATAAACCCCTGTTCTTGATCTCAGCGGTGCTGTCTCTTCACAATATCCCCTTGTGACTTCCATTTTCTGGTTTAGTTATCATTTTCTGTACTTAATTCAAAGAAACTTTTCAAGTTTGACCTTCCTCAACAACCCAGGAAGTGAAGAAATACTCCCTGGTAGTTCCAGCGAGTTTCAGGCATGAAGCGATTTGGCTTAAAGCAATGAAAGCTGCCCTAAGATGCTCCCTCACACATAAATACACACAGATGCAGCTCACCGTAAAACATCTCAAACCGCTTAAACTGCTTAAAAGATTCTCCCCCGTAAGTAGACGCGCAAACATTCACTTCCACACTCACATATTCCACACTCATGAACTCACTCTTCTACGTGCGCACACACATGCAGAAAAAAAAGATTAAAAAACACACGCCAAAGCCTACAAGTTCCTTTTGTTGGGCTGAACATAAGTTGTGTGTAATGTTTCAGTGGTGGGAGGACAGAAGATTAGTTTTAAAGTGAGATGATTGAGCGACTGTCTAACTATTGGAACCAAAATGGCTGAATAAATCAGCCCAAGAAACAAAGGCATGTGTTAATGGACAGGGGATATGCTGGAGGAAATGCATTTTTGGAGTTACACTTGAGGTCATGTGTTTAGGTCCTGGGGTCGTCCATGATGGAGACGTGGAATTTAGAGATACTTGACTAGTGGGACAGAATGGTATATATTACAGTTTTTTAAACATTCCTAAAAATGCATCACACATGAAAATTACAGGAGGTGGGCAAAGTAATATGAACATGATTCAAGCCACAGGGAAGAACCCATTAAATTTAGATGAGGATCCAGATTCAGGGAGAGATCCAGGATTTTTTTGTAATATTGCAAGATAGGGTGTTGTTTCATATTTTTGTCAGTTTCTTCAAAAGTAATATTCCAATCTCAATTTAAAAAAATCATGCATATTTGTCTAATTATAGACCTATTATCCATAGGAGTAGTTGGGTCTGATTCTGGATAAGGATCCAGATCTGACAAACTAAAATATATGCTTGAATATATGCTTGGACAGGGGGAACATTAATTGAATTGCCGTATAGGGGACTCATAACAGACAGGTTTAGGTTAGACATGCAACATCCACTAATCTGTAGCTGAAATGATGCTTACTCAGCAGAATGCAAATGGCTATGACTTACTGATAGATCCAGAAAAATATTATCTTTATTGTAGTTGTTTCTTTTGTATATTATTCAAGCGAGACAAATTTAATCAATCCTGTTCGGGATGGAGGTACTGTATGTGATATGTGCTCTAAAGAGTGCCCTTCTAGTTGAGGAATGAGCTTATGGTGATGTCAAATTGGCTAAAGTGTTCATGTTATTATGTCTGTTCTCTCTATATTTTACTGTATACGCTACATGTGCACCTGCTAACATAAACACACTTTTATTGTTTCACATTCTTTTCTTCTTCATACCGAGTCAAACACTCCACACCTTGTTCCTTATAGGTTGTACCCAATCCTGCATTTCACTTCAGATCTGCTCCTCTTTGTCTCCATCCACTCAGTGTAGCTTTCCCCAATGTCTAGAGTTGTATAATTTTATCTGTCTTCATGTTGCCCAGAAGGCTGAAATGTGACAGTTGTAGCTGCTGCACCAACACACAGAAATACACATAATAAACACACATGTACATAGGAAAACACAGGAAAACACACACACAAATATATAGTCCTCCATCCCTCTGCTAGCCTCTTTCTGCCTCCTGCTCTTCTCCTTTGCGCTGCCATTGAGTTTGGACAGCTCAGCCTCTGTGCTCAGTCAAGCCATCATAGCCCTAAGGAGTAACTGAATGAAGCAGAGATGGTTGAAAGGAGGAGAAATAAAAAGACAATCAGAGAGCAAAAGAAAGAGGAGGAGAGACTGTAAGGGAAGAAGAACATTACATGCCACTCCTCCTCTCCATTTTCCTTTGAGAGCAGAACAGCAGCAGCGAGAGAGAAAAGAAGGGAGACAGGAAGGCCAATCTTTATTACATCTGTTTTATTCATGTTGTTGACACGCGTGTGATATCAGTGTATGACCACTGGACCATGGTAGACTGCAGTGTCTGGAAAAGGGCAAGCAGTGCTGTGCTGCTACCCACCCACTCTGTCCCCCTAATCAACCCCAACCCCCACTTCTGCACCCCCAAATCATTTATGCACTGTTTCTTTTCTTTGTACCCGAATGTTCTCTGATCTTCTCAGCTACGTTGGTGCTGTGTCTGCTTCGCCACTTTGCTTGTCTTGTTCTCCCTGGTTTTCGCATGGTTTGTTTCCTCTTTATGGTTTCTATTTTTTGTTTGTCTCTCACTGTCTCTCTCTCCTTTCCCTCCGCTTTCTCACCTCACACAACTCCCTTATCCCCCTATTATGTCATGTTGGTGGTTGTCTCTTATAGAAACAGGTCATTTGAGAAGCCTCCAGTGACATTGAGAAGCCAAATTGCCATGAACGTGTGTGTGTCACATACTGTCATCATCCCCGGCACAACAGAGGCCACAGAATTTATGTTCTCTTCTGCCAGAGCCATTCTGACCCCAGGGACTTTCTTATCATAAACTCTAACCTCAACCTGACATCAAACGCCGACCCCCGAGATAACATTGTAGTCACGATAAGCACACACTACAACAGGCTTCAAGCATTATAGTTCTCCAGGATTTTTTTCTTCCTCTATCCTTTCTTACACCCCAGTTTTATACACTGGCACAAATTTTTCCACAAAATTACATTTCTCTTTGTACATACTGCTAAGGTGGATATAATTCACTGATTGGGTCATACAGTTTTTATGAAAGCACTTTTGATAGATGCCTCAACAATTAAAGGATTTGTGAACCTGTATAGATGAGGTAGTCTGCATCTGCATGGCAGCAGGAACAGTGAATATTTGTTGAGTGTTACCTCTACCTTTGTGCTATAACCTACTGCTCACAACCAGATCAGCTAATGGTGTATTGATTTCACCACAGGTACTTCATGTGTTTATCCCCCAGGCTCTCCACACCATTTTCAATGTTTAAAAGGGACATTATACATAAACACTCTTTTCAAAAATCTATTTTGATTTATGACTCAAAGCACTAATGATGCTCAGATCGTCAGTACGATATTAAATTTCATTACTGGTGGCACATGATTGGTCTTAAAGCAAAGTACCAATTGATAATGTTCCTTATACCACTGTGTAGACTTTTTATTTGTTTTAATTTTTTTTTATATGTCTTTATTCATAAGGTAAAATAATTTGTTAATCATGTTTTCAACAGTGAACAATTTCAGCTTTGCAGAAATGTCATGTGTTTTGGAACGCTGGTAAAATTGTGCTTCATAGTTTATATTGTTAGTTTCATTTAATGATAACTTTGCACTCAGTTTGAATATTTCTGTGACATACCATTGGGAGCAAAACACACTGATCTCGTTGGTGCTCCTTTGTTTAGTGTTTTCACCTTCAACTCTACTACCTGCACTTTAGTTTTAGTTACTGTAACTATTTCTTGTGATTTTATTTTATTTTTTTATCATAGTAGCTTTATAATGACTGTGTAACACCATTTCAGTCTCCTCTCTTGATGAATAACTGATTAAGACTAATCCAAGATTAATGCTTTCATGTTTACCTCTTCAAAGCCCCAGCACAAGCTCATTCTGCAGGTTACTCTCTCGTCTAATTAAAACTACAGGATTGGTTCATTTATCTGAATGCTCATCAGAGCGCTATTCTTTGCCACAACATATTAGGCCAATCTGTGGTAGGGCGACAGCAGACGTTCCATCAGTGCAGTGCCGGGTGCTCTGGTCTGATGTACGGTGCTTTCACCGCCGCTCTGTTGTAGCTACTGTAAGCAGAGAGTGCTAGCCCCACAGTAATTTACAGCAGTAAACAATGTAGGACTCGTGAACACCAGAGCCCCCACGTGCACTCACACACAATTCTCTCTCTCTGTCACTGTGGCACTTTCAGTCTTTTTTTATTTTTATTTTATATGCCTCCTCTCCCTTTTCTTTTTTTAATGAGCCGACTGTTATTAGGGCTATAAATCAGACCAATGGGTGTGATGTATAATTCACTGTGTGTACTCACCCACCCCCAGTAGCCCCGAGGAAGCCCACTGTGTATCACTGTCAACCCAGAACTGCAGTATGGTGGCATGAGGCACTATGCATTTCCACATGTAAATCTACATGCTCTGCATTAAAAAAAAAGAAAAAGCAGCAGTCAGATGCAGCATTTATAAATACTTAAAAATGTACGCACAAAGAAAGCAACCCATTCTGCACAAGCTCTGTGTGCATTACTCAAATATACACAAATACACACACACACACATACAAGTACAAGCACGCCCCGTTACTCCCACACAAAACAGTAGCAGTAGTACCGATCGATATCAAAGCCTGGCCCTGGATGAATCTTTTTGTGACAGGCACCCTATGATATGAAAGAGATCCAATTGATCCACGCCTTACTAGGCCCTCATCCTCAAAAGGCCATCATTCCATTACCATTGATCTGCTGTGTGTGTGTGTGTGTGTGTGTGTTTTGAGGGAATGAGGCACAGCCAGCAGCAGACTAATAAAAATTGAACCAACCTGAAAGTGATTTCTATAAATGAGTATTTAAATAATAGCTGAGCTTCACGGGAGTTATTGGTTTTTGGAGAGCAATGGAAAATTAATGCAACTTAACCATTTTTCTCAACTACAACAGGGCTGGTGACCAGTGTATTAGTTACAGATTAATAAAAGTAGAATTAAAGGAACCCACAGCCTTGCTATTGATATTCTTAGTAGGCACTCTTTCATTGGAGCACATTAGTTTTCTCTGACAGACTACAGCTGCAGGGCCTCTGTATCACAGCCTCTAAAAAGCACTCTGTGGGAAAGGATTGATCTCTGTCTAAGGGAAACATCATCTAATATTCATTTGAGATTGCACAAAGGTTACTAGCTTCATTTGCCCTCCACTGCTATGCTTCAAAATGTGGTCACTCAGTGCATCCACTATAAAATGCAGCACTTCTCTGCTTTCCTTCATATTCTTGTTTATTGTCCCCCAGCTGTTACTAAAGCTGCACATTATTTTTGTCCTTTTTAAACATACTATATGTGAAAATAGATGTTGTATGTTTTGTCTCTCTATATAGCCTATCGGTGCTCTGAACCCCAAGAGGGCAGCATTCTTCTCAGACCGCTATGAGTCCTGGGAGGATGAGCAGATACCAAAGTTCCACTATGGTACCCACTACTCCACCTCCAGCTTCACCCTGATGTGGCTGCTGCGTATCGTAAGTGTCATGCTTTTAAGAATATTCAGTACATTATTTAAAATATAATAAAAAAAAAAACATCTGCAATGTTCTTAATTGTTCTTTTTATTATAATGTTCAGAAAAAATGGATATGTGCACATGATATCAACATATTAGAATAACATGCTCCAGTTCTACTCCATTTTAAAATATAGGTATGAAAAAGCAGTATTTCCATCTAATTGATTCATTAAGCTCTTTAATTTAGTTATATTACATTATATTTATACTTTTTGACTTGCATATTTCATTAATGTATTATTATGTAAGCCTTCTCTTATTAGAAACAAGTTTATTCATATCAAATTTATGTTCTGTGGTTGTATCTATATAGCAAATACTGCATCATATGCATACAATATTTGATATAAGGAATATGGTATTGCCATATGATTAAAAGAAAAACAGTACAATTAGATGTATGTCATAAAAAAAAAAGTTTCCCTAAACAAAATCTTAAGATTTTTCAGGAATGGCAGACAGCGCATGGGATTTGATTTGTTTTGAAGAGCGCATGCAGCGTGCTTTGTGCACTGGAGCGCGCTCTTTTGAAACCTATGTTGAATGGATGCTATCAATCTTACCATACTACACTCGAGGGAGATGGAGGTTACTAAGTTTCTCCAATGTGCAGCTTTCTCCTGTTATGTCCCAGTAGCTCACTGTCTCGTGAGTCCCAGTGGAGCCACCTTATTGATCCTTGCACATCATTAGCAGGCTTATTCTAAAACCACTTTACCAAAAAGCTTTACTTATAGCTGCCACTTACAGATACAACTTAACCTCAGAGAATAAAGAAAGAGAATAAACTATTTGCACCTCGTTTAAAACTATTTTAGTGCCTGCTTATTTGGGATTTTTTTTTTTTTTTTTNGTTTTTTTTTTTTTTTTTTGTAGTGCGCTTAATCCTTTGTTTTAACAGCATTTACAGATTAAATCTTGTTAAACTTATACACATTTTAAAAAATGAGGCTTCCCTCATTTTGGGCTTAACTTAATTGGCAATCTGCAGTATTAGACCATTCTATAGTTGTGGTCCAGCAAATTGTGCTCATGTCACTTGGGGGCTGTTGCATCAGAGAGATAGCTATTGATCTATCCTAACAAGATTATATATGATTAGAAATGCATCAATAACATGCAAGTAAGGGCTTTACTAGCTCACTGTGGATCATTATGTTTGTACTAGATTATTTCTTAGATTCCAGTTTGTGAATTGGTGCTGTATTGAACAGCAAAAATTGTTAGGTTATATTTTACTGCATGACAAGTGCTGCTGTTTTAGACAATAGGTGTTGCTGGCTGCAGAGGTAGAAACCTTAGCTCAGAATCAGAGCGCCTTTTTTTTTTAATCCATAGGAACCTTTCACCACGTTCTTCCTCAACTTCCAAGGAGGGAAGTTTGACCATGCTGACCGTACCTTTTCCTCAGTGTCCCGGGCCTGGAGGAACTGCCAGAGAGACACATCTGATGTTAAGGTAATATACTGCATATGCTGATACAAGCATGCACCATACACACAAATGAAATCACATATTAGCAAGTTACCTGTTGACATACAGCAGAATTAATCCCTATCCAGCATCCTTCCAGGGAAAGAAAACTAGGTTTCAAAAGAATAATGTTCAGTCACTACCAATCATTGTCCCTCTGCAATGAAAACTTCCTGGTCTTCTGATCAAAGCGCTAGACTAATCCTCATCTGTCCCAGCTGTCTCTCTCAGATTCAGCCGGCTATAACCTGTACTTGAATCCCAGCCCATTGGGCCCCCAAACTCTGCTGAGCTATTGGAACTGTCCTTCACTAGCACAGGTCATTCTCATACTGAGGGCCTAACCTTTAACTGCTCTCCTAAAACATTTACAACTACAGTCAGCCATTCTGTGTCAAAGCTGGGTTTCGCTTGGTCTCCTGGCACTGGGTCACTGGACGGGGGAACAGTGGTGGTGTGGGGGTTTTGACGCTTGATTGCATTTACCACCCCACCCCACATCCCGCCGATAAAACATATGGATTGTGTTACTGCATAGCTAGCCAGTGCTTGATTGCGAAAGCCCAACAAGAGCCCTCGTTTGCTCTCTCAGTCTAGACCTGTCAATGTGGATCAAACTGTGAGAGCTCAACTTCAGATCAAAACAAAGGGGAAATCTGGACCACATCACTTTGTTTTCATGTTCAGTTTGAATTTTTAGCATATTTTGAATGAAAGTCCATCGACTTTATCCACTTGGACGCACACATTCATGTTCTAGGCAAAAGAGGGATTGGAGAAGAGATGTATCAATTTAGAATGCTAAGTATATACCCTTTAGCTTTAGTGTTGGTACCATTGACAGCAACCCTCTGTCCCTGCTAGAAGGCAAAAAGCCTTAGTGTTTTCATACTTCACTGGTAAAGACAGGGTGATAATAGGTTACAACACCCAGATCTAGTGTGTCTCTAGCCTGGGTGACGCTAGCATGACCTCCAGTCCCCAATCCCTTGACCCCTAGCCTCAGCCCAAAGGCATCAGCAGGGGCAAAAGAAGAGAGAAAGGTTAGAGGTAGCAGTATTGGAAGTGTAGCAGGGAGCCCAGAGGCCAAAGCCCCTTCCAGTGACCCATGACAGGACAGGATTGGGGATCAGAGGGGGTGGCCTCTGACCAGGACAGAGCAAAGGGGCCACTGCACATAATGGTCCATGTAAGGCAGGCTTGAGTGTTGGGGAGAATAACCCTAAAGGTTTGTTGATGTGTGTGCGTGCAAATGCCCTGCCACCTCAGTCTGCACAAATTTACAGCAGGCTGCAGTCAGTGAACCTGGGTGAGCTGGAGGCCTCGTTAAGAGGTTGACCTTTAGCTTTAGGTCAGGTTTTATGGAGTGAAAAGATTTCAGAAGTGAGGAAGTACCATGTTGTTTTAAACCTGTGTGTTTGCTTGCTCATTTGATTGGGCCCTTTTACCCCATTGATGAGAGGTGGATACTTAGTGCTGTTAATCTGATAAATGAGGCTTGTTTATTTATCTCAGCATAGGTTAAAGATGTTTGAGAGATAATGCTGCATATGGGCTTTATTCACTGTTATGTACAGGCTCTTCACATTAAAATGTTTAATCCTGCTACAGTGGAACTCCAGTTTTAGCGTGGAGTTGTTTGCAGGCTGCCATACTGTTGGCAGAATGGAAAACAGCTGATGGTATGTCAGATTGGTGTTTGCAGTGGTCTGGTCCTCTCTGATGTCAGACTCAACATCCTGATATCTGCATGTCCTCCTCTGGAGTACCAGTCAGCTCACAGTTACCATAGCTGCCATCAAATCCAGGCTAAAATTACTGTTAGATATTGAATTCCCTTCTGCTAATCCAGGTGATGGATGTAAATTACTATGCTACTATAGGGTATATAGTATGTGTTTATGTACCCTTTCTATGCCTACAGTAAATGTCCCCCATTGCAGTGTAGGAATGCCATAATATAATGCCATAATTTGTGTTATACTCATCACATTGTTGGAAAACCATAGTACATTATGAACTTTAATGTTGACAGCTTAGAACACAATTTACTTTTTGCCCTGTATGTTCTTTTTGTTATGGAAGTGAAGCAGCCAAGAATTGAGATAGTTCATCCTGGTGTATTGTAATCAGTGAGACGTACCGCAACAATAACAGTACAGTTTAGACCTGGAGGACAGTACAGATATATCTACATGTCTCTTAGCTCAAACTTAGTCTTAGTGTTTATGCACATTGTGGCAAGTTCTGCTTTGTTAAGAATGATAAATAGTTAAGTATATGAGGTTACATGTCCTGTCATAACTGCATTTCTCTCCACTTATCCTCAGTCGCTCTGATTTGAAGACACTATGTTTCTTTTTTGTTTTTTTTTTTGTGGAGACAGCCAAATAAAATTATCATAGTTTGGAAAGAATTTGGCTGACTGCGTCTTTCTCTTTTTTGTGGAAAAAAAAAAAAAGAAAAAAAAAGCCAAATACTTTTTCTGTTGCTTGGATACAAATAAAGAAAACAAGTACATCAGAACAGTGGAAACCACAGCTGAGTGCATGCCTCAGAGGTTTTTGACATATTTTATCACAGCAAAGTTCAGTAGCAGGCAGTAGACAGGCAGTCAGAATGTAAATTCCACAAATAGTCGTACAAAATGGAAAACACCGCGGTCTGGCTGTTATGTCAGACATTCACGAGTGATCTCTAAATGAATCTTCAGTTAAATCTCTTCCTCTTCTAAAACACTTGTCTAAAAAGCTACTCGGGGTGATTTCTCAAAGCTTTCTGTACATTCATTGTGATCTGAGCTTCACTTATGTAAACAATGTTATCATCTTACACAAAAAGAAGTGTGACACCTGCATAGATGAACTGTAACTAGCACAATTGTTTTTGTAGTTAAACTGTTATCATTTTTCATTAGTCTAGTATAGCAGTAACATGTAATGTTTCTCTGTGCTGAACCCATCCAGGAGCTGATCCCAGAGTTCTACTATTTCCCTGAGATGTTTGTCAATGCCAACACTTACAACCTGGGCGTGATGGAGGATGGCACCGTGGTCTCTGATGTAGAACTGCCACCCTGGGCAAAGAGCCCAGAGGAGTTTGTCCGCATCAACCGCCTGGTATGACACATGCATAAACTAAATAACATACTAGCATACCACATGCTAGTACACAGAGAAATTTGCATTCATATATGCCTCTGAGCTTGGAAAGTTTAGAGGTGTAATGAACAAGGTGACCACCTTTTATAACTGCATGATCTAGGTTGTTGTGTTCTTGAGCAATAACCTAAATCCTTACCAGCCCCAGCAGTGCATCTCTTTATAGATGTAAAGCATAAAATATTCTTATTCTTATTCTTATTTTTACAGATTAATGATAGGATAAAATTATCACTTACACATACAGACACTTGCACCAGTACATGCTTTCATGTATGCATGTGAGCCAAACAACTGAAGTCTTGACAGAACTTTCTAATCTTCCATGTGCTCATGTGCTAACTTAGTAGGAAATGCTAATGCAAAGAGACAGTGTTATTTCCTGATCATCTCACAGCTCTTCCTGTTACCTGAGCCTCCCACCTCTCTGACATGCCCCAGCTCTCTGATTGCTGTGTAAGCAAAGTGAATTAACATCACCTCACCTCTTTCTCTCNCCCCCCGCACACACTTCTGTTGCATGCTCATGTGTGTGTTTGTGTGCAAGGAAATGCAGTATCATGTTTCTGATCTTCCCTTCCTACCCGATCAGTCAAAGCACAAATACTCTGTGTATGTGCATGTGGGTTGTTGTCAGACTTACTGCCATATTTTCATACCAGATGTCCTCTCCTTTTCCATACACCCACATACTGGGCTGGAAAGCTAATTTAGCAATTTTGATCAGATTACGTTGTTCTGCTTCAGAAGGTTAAAAAGCACCAGCTAGGTTTTCTGTTTCTGTTGTGTCTTACTTACATAGCTTGTCAGTAGTATTTCTAGTCCTTCATCTTCAAAAAAAATGGTTGAAGTGTTTAATCATACAGATCCTAAGGGATCTGTATGATTAAACAAAGGCTAAACATAAAGGAGAAAATAGAAGGAATATACTGCCTCTTTGATTTTGCATTCTTTCACTGACCAGATTCTCTCAATTACAATTCCTGGTCAAAGCAACTCCCCTGTAGCGTGCCCAGTAGTAATGGGTGCTGATGAGGCTGGGTGCATTCTGTGACCTATGTATTCTTGTGGTGAGGTCTGTTAACCAGCCTGCTGATATGGCCAGGCCCCTGTCATTAATCACACACTTCTCTCTCTTTGGCTGTCAGCATGGTCTAGGCCAAGTTGGATGTATTGGTGGGGGGGNGCATGCTGGTTTGCAGGGTGGTACCCAGTCAAGGCATTGATGTCTTCTGTTAATTTGTGCTGCTATTTTCATAGTTTTCCCTTGTTCTTCACTGATTTTACACATCAAATTCTATATATTGTCACGGGAAGCACTATTCAGCATGTGAAAACAAGTGTTTAAAGCAGTCATCCTCAAAATCCGGATTCCGGTCTGGATCCGAACCGAAACACAATTGTCTTCGGACTGTGAGCAAATTATACTTTTCTGTAAATTATTTGTATTATCTGCGAGACATCCCTGTGACGCAATGAGTCAAAATTCTCCAAATGTCCGACTGCTCTGGTGGACACAGCATTGGGCTCATTGAGAGTTGACAGCACTGCTAGTTTATCATCAGCAACCCCCAACCCCGCTCAACACCTTAAATTCCCAGTAAAAATGATGATCCCAGTCCGACTCTGGACTCTGGCTTGACTGACTTTAATAAATGGACCTTTGTCTTATTGAAAATTTTCTTTGTGGACCTTTAAGATTTGTATTTGGGACCCCTGTTTTAAAGGCTTTTGTGCTGTAGAGAAACTGACTCTTACAACATCACAAGGGTTAGCTTCATGTTAATGCTGAAGATACAAGTTTGAAAACTAAAGCCTCTCCTGGAAGTTTTGTAGGTTGAATTCAATAAAACGTCTTGGAGTAGCTTTAATTTCCAAACTTTCAGGTTTTGCATATGTTCCTCTACAGCCATACAGTCTTTATAGAGTTATTTTCACATGCTGAATTGTGCTCCCAATGACCAATAAACTGAATTTGATGTGTAAAATTAGTGTAATTCTCCTTTAATTTCCACTGGTTTTGGGTCTTATTTACTGTAGTACCATATAGGTAATTTTGGCTTTTCTAATACCTGTCAGCTCATGACTGCTTTCAGATTATTAAAACTGCACTTTATTGTATGCAAGTTTAGAGATTTTGATTCAGTATAGAACTGAGCCCAGCAGAACAGGGGGTTGACGTGAATATCTGATTCATCCTAATGCAGGCAAATACTGTAAGATTCAATGTAATGGCTACAGAATACACAACCAAAGGTATATAGCAGCATCAACAATGGCTTCTTGGTCTTCCTTTTTCTTTTTTTTTTTTTTTTNTTTTTTTTTTTTTTTTTGTAAACGCTAGATGCCCTTATGTCACATCACACATTGATCTAAAAATTGAAAAGTTGTTGGTTTTACTCGACAGTAGTCGTGACATATCATTGATATGAATGTATTTATCGTGTCACATGATACATCCGATAGTGGTTTGATAACCTTTTGCATATCATCAGTATATAATTACAACTTTTCTTGTGTAATTTCACCTTTTTAAGGGGAACATATGGACAGAAGGGTAGAGGCGTGGGGAAGGAGGATGCACAGGAAGAATTAAAGAAAGAATGGGCACAGAAAGGGATAGAGTCAGGGATGTGTGGGTGGACGGGTCTCTGGTCATGACAGATAGCTGGCATTAGAGGGTGTCAGCTGGCAACTGTGGTACTGCCGGGAGAGAGATGAGCAGAGTGGGTGAGGAGAGAGGAAGAGTGAAGGAGTTAATGGCCTGTTTGCCTCTCTTTAGCTTGTCTGCTACTAATGGCCTTACAACACAAGAATAGACGGCAGGAGAGAACACACACACAAAAACACAGATGTACACACTTGGACACACACAAACGCACCCGCCTGCTGTCTCCTCTCTGGTTATGAGCCCTAGATGATTAACAGCTAATTAGGGCCCAATCTGGGAAGGCCATTAAAAGCCTCTCATAGTAAAAGATTGTGCTGCTGTGCAAAACGGCAGCTTGTTTTTGTTGTTGTCAATGAGAGTTGAATGGTTGGTAATAAAAAAAATCCATGTGCAGTTGGAAGTGTCATAGTTCATCAGTATTGTTTAGTAAAAAGTGTGCTGCATGACAACACAGTAACTGTGAGCATGTGCCTACAGTTTCTTGTTTATTCTCTGGCTTGCACAATGTCAGGGACTCAGAGATCCCAGTTGGGTTTGGATGTACTGGGGATTAGTTGGATTTTAGACAGACTCACTCGAGGCAAACATCTCAGTGCCTTAAGACAAGCATGCACCTATACTGAAGTGCCTACAGTATACTTACACGCTTTCTTGTACAGACACACTCCCTTTTTCTTTCTCTATCACACACCCACACACATACACACAGAGGCCTTGATGTGGCTTGCCACAGAGATCAGGGGCTGCTTGTTGTTTTTACCAGGGGGTCGAAGGAGAGGTTAAGAACTTGATCCCTCCTCCACCAGATAACAGCATGTCTCTGGGCCCTGTCAGGCTCTTTGACATTCCGCTATATATGACCACATCTCACTTCTCAGGTCTGCTAACCATTAGTGGGATGGCAGGTGATTGTAAGTGTGTGTGTGTGCTTGTGTCTGTATATGCTTTTGTAAGTGTGTTCATTTGTGTATGTGCATAGGTACATATCTGTGTTTACCTGTACTGTCATTTTCTGGGCTTCACTGCAGCTACTGATATGGGGGAAACTAAAGGACAGTGTGATATAGTAGCTGTCTCCTGCAAAGAGTCTAATAGCAACCGAGTCATGCAATATACCACAAGCACCAAGCAGAATACCTAAAATGTCATAGTTTAAAAGGCTTGATCCTACTGAAAGATGATAGCGGAATGTTCACTAATTTCATATTTTTGTGATCAGCTGTTTTTAAAATTATTTTTTACATATAAAAAACATTGGCAAGGCAGTAGCACAATAGCACAATAACTATATGAAAAAAACCCCATAAGAACAGGATGTGGTGGTACTCGGAGGGGTTGGGTAACAGACATTCTAATTTCAGAAGCTCTGTGCTATAACATGGCAGATTAAAAAAAGATATGATATTAATCTAAACAGATTTCTCTACATTTACAGTGGAAAGTTTTTGCCTTCCGCTTTGGAAAGAGTGCATCTGGGACAATTCCATGTTGATACCAGGTGTGAACTACTTTCTATATATGCTGTTCTTGATAGCTGTAAAGCAGAATACAGTATTTTTCATTCTTAAGTTCAACTTAGATTCTGGTCCATGTTGTCATAAGAATAAACAGGGAAACACACCTGATATTTTGTTATGTGTAACATATATACTATATATTTGACATATAGTAGAGAGAATTTAATATTTCTTGCAAAAAAACGGTTCTTGGTCATTTAATGACCAACATCATAGCATGATTTTTAAGTTGGTAAGGGGCTTGTCCAATCACATCCATTCATTTTTTTTTTCATGAAAGGTGGGGATGCAGTCACTGTCCAAGCCATTTGAACTATACAGTATATGCTGTATTAACTACTGTATATTTGCTGCACTATAGTTCACATTTGGTTTCTTTCATTTATCTGTCCTTTTGCAGTGCTGCTGACAGACCAGCAAACCACACACAGATTTGGGACGAGCAGCACATTAGGTTTCACATTTTTCCCCTTATAAAGAATCTGCTCACTCAAAGCAGTGACACAGACATCAGCTTAACTGCTCTAACAGAAGGCGAGAGAAGCCTTGACTCTTGTTCAATAGGTGAAGCCAATTGAGTGATGGGGCTGAAGCTGATACTGAGAGGTTGACCGTAGGGCACCACCACATATTATAAACTGTTACTGTAAGTATCCAAGACACATCTGCTCAGTGGAAATTAGACATTAAAGCTACCCAGTACATTTTCTGTCTGTTGTGCTCCACAATGTTCGTTTGGGAAAATACCTACTTTGTGTATAAAACTAGAATGGATGAGGGAGGAATTATGACTGTTAAATATATGATATATTTGTGCCAAGAGCATGGTGACCAGATCCTGCAATGCAAACGAGGCCCGAGTGGTTTCTCGTATGACAGAAATGGTCCGCTAAAAGGTTTTGCTTACCATGATGACATGTTGTAGTTTTGAGGTTTACTGTTATCTGCAGCTCTTTGTCCATACAATGCACCTGTGGCTGCATCTTTCTCAGTTGTTCACTTGCAGCATTTATAATAGATCCACTCACAAAAACAAGCAATGTAAAATGTCCAAGCCACATGTACACCAGATGTTATTGAATGAATTGGAAGTTAGTCACTAACCTAAGTCAAAACTCCCCTATTACACAGAAATGAAAAAATGGTGAAAGTTGAACATTGAACATGTGCATGTTAAAAATTGTGCCTGCTATGTAGTTTACCTGCATGACAAATGCACTTTTTTTTGCAAGAATTTCAGTTAAAGTTTATTAAATTATATTTTTCGATATTAATATTGATTCACTTACTCCCTGTAATGTGAAGGAGTTGGTAGTACTGCCGATCCTGCTGTGAATCAACACCAACTCAAGAGCTCTTTGCAGCTTTCAGAGTTCTTGATCCGTATGGTTGAATTCCAAAATGTCTCACATTGTGTACATGATGATAGCCTTCCCAGTAATCTGCTTTGTAGAGTCTCAACCTGACACCTGTTGTTGTGGTGACCCCACAGTAATCTTGCCCTTAAAGGTAAACACCTACATTGCTGCTCTGTGCTAACAGACAAATGCCATGTTAATGTGAGCAAAATCATCTTTCCCCTCAAACCCCTTATATTCACCCTGCTACTCCCCCCGTGAAAGTCCTTCTCTGAAGTTTGTCAACTTCATGTGCTGACAGCCCTTCACACTTATAGAAAGTATGTCAGCATGTCAGACAAGGCCATTATCCTATCAGGTTATGATCAAGTGTGGGGAGGAGGTGTTTATGTGCTGTTTCTGCTTTCTGATAATTTACTAGATTGATAAATGAACAGTAACAAACACATCTACATTTTATCTCCCTGTGCAGAATCATTGAAGGGTCTGAAGAGTTCATGTAGACATGAGGGAGAGCAGGATACAGAAAACTAAAGAGGGTACCGCATGTTTCCCCACAAGTCATAGGAGAGACATGATAGCTTCCCAGCTTAGAACACCAGTTACACAAAGTCAAAGATCACGGCTGTTTACATTCACCCTCATCCATACCACACTCTCTGATCAGACACCAGCTGAGGTGCACAGTGCTGTTCCCATCAGCCTCTTCGTCTTATTCTCACAAGAGCCCCATAGGAATTTATGTGTGAGCTGAGGTAAACCGATGCAAGGAACAGTTGCTAACCACTAAAGTGCACTACTGTGCTTGTGAATGATTGAGTGAGTGAAGAACTCTGTTGTCTGGGCCAGCATGGCCTTGTGTAACAGAACACAGATTAGCTTGCCATGTTAGCCTAGCACTAATCTATTCCCCTGGTGTCTCCACTGAAAGCCCTGTTGGTAGATGGGAACTAGCTTGTGGGGGGTGTTATCTGGCTAATGTCAGACAGCGCTCACTGTAGGGGTATTGTCATGCATAAGCGCAGACATGTTTACTGTGTGCTCAGTGTTTTACGACCTGTCCCCCTTCTTTTCCACCTCCTCCTTTTCCCTTTCCTTCTCCCCTCCTTTTCTTCATCCTCCTCGTCAATGACGTAATGGAGGAGGCTGATGAGAGCCTGAGAAATGGGATGATCTACTGTTGCTGACATACTCACTCACTAATGTTGTCCTTCTCCCTTTTCCTGCACTCCTACACTCACTCATTTTACTTTAGCCAAAGCTTACTGCAATGCATTTTGCGGCATTACACTGTTTTCACCCTCTTTTACTCTAGCAGCAGTTTGTCTTTTGCTTTCATTTGTGCAAGCAAGTACAACATGTCTGTATTTCTGTATCAGAAAGGTTGATTGTTCAGCCTCAATTTTGTTCTGCAAAACTCTGAATATACTAATTATGGTTACAACCTGTAACTGCATGAGGTCATTTTAATCTAACATGCAGAAGCACAGTATTGTGTATTAACTAAACTCTATATTATGAGCCGTTACTAATATAATAGATGTTATATTACTAATTACTAATTATAATAACTTTGCCAAAGAGGTTACATTTTTGCTTGTGTGTGTTGGTTTGTTCAGTTGTTTGAGTACTCAAAATGTTGTGAGCCAATTTTGATGAAACTTGGTGGAAAGGTGGCACATGGTCCAGGGAAGAACCCTTTTAATCTTGCTGCTGATCCAGGGGCGGATCCAGTAATTTTAAAACTGATTCCTCTGCAAGATAGGATGTTTTATGATTTTTTTTTTNGTTTTTTTTTTTTTTTTTCAATTTCTTCAAATGTAATATACCAATTGCTATGAAAAAATCAGGCATATTTATTGTATGGTAGACTATTAATAGGTGCAATCAGGTCCAGATCCAGTTACAAGTACTGTTTCTTATGACAAATAAAGCAATAAGGTCCTTACTATTATTATAATCGTTTCTCTTCTCTTTATGCCAATATATTATTAGAACAAGACAATATTTGTTTAGGCTTGTTCTGCTTTGGTGGAAGTATGCGGTCTAATGAGTGCCCTTGTTTTATTGTTAATTATATTGTTGTACATTAAGACATGCTATGTATACAGTATAACAATGCATCTGCTACATACATACGTACATAGCACTACAAGATCCATGCATGCAAGCACACACACACACACACTCACACACACACACACACGCACCTCCGCGCACTAACAAGCTGCAGCTCATCATACTCAATATCCTCCTAAAGAACTGAGTACACTCAAGCTGATCAGTTGAGTCATTCATCCTAATCATCTCCACTCCATGTTGAGAGACCTCTTCACCTTCAGACAGATACAGAAACCCTCCAGTCCTCCAGCCAACTCTATAATCATCTGAGACGACAATTCTCTTCTCAACAGCTATCCAAATATTCCCCCATTCAGCACGCTCCTAAGCCTCACTCAGTGGTCCTGTGTTTAATCAGCTCCTACTGTTGATCTAACTTTTGCTCACTTGTTCCTATTGTAGATGTGTCTTATGGAAATGGTGATGTATGTGCTAGCTTGTTAGCCTTTTTCTGTGTAGGTGGATAGTTGGTGAGATTCTGCTTGTTAGATGGTGCTTGTTAGTTGCTGTAGAGGTCATAGTAGGCAGTTGCAATTTTGCAGTTTTCTCTTCTCATTTTAGTGGTTTTCAGTTTCTTTTTTTTCCCAAGTGAGAAATGTCTTTTGGGGAGTTGAGGCAACCACTACAACCAAAACGTATTTACAGTATGTATATGCATATATATATATATATATATATATATATATATATATGCATAGAGGTTTTTCTTTGTGTGTTTATGCCCAAATGTGTGCGCATGTATGCATATGATTGGTGGCATGTGAATGTAAGGTCAAGGGCACATACTCATTATCCTTTCTGTTAAATTGTACTGTGTATGTCACCAGTATTATGCATTAACTAAAAATTAAAACTTAATTAAAAAAAGAAGGCAACAACTGCAGCATTATACCATTCTGAACTTAAGTCAGCACCATTTACATCATCCAATATGTTTTTCGGTCTAGATTGTTTACTCTGTCTGTGTGCTGTGAATCAAATCACTTGATGCATTTTCACAGGTTACATTATGCCATTTGTCTGACTAAGATCAAATCCACCATGACATGTTTGTTTTGGGGAGATACTCTTCCAATCACCCCTCATTCTACTTCTTTTCACTCCATAATATGATATTCTTGCTTTTTAAGTGGATAAGGGATAAAACGAAAGATGGAATGAGAGAGAGAGAGGGAGAGCTAAATAGAACGAGTGAGTGAGTTAGGGTTAGAGTTTCAGGTTCCACTTGCCAGTGAGTGCCTCCGTTGACCCACAGCCAAAACTCTCACAGTTGTGACCTATCTAATTAGCAGAGCAGGAAGGGGGGTCTCCAGTAACACACTCAACCCATCTGGGGTGCTTTTGGTGTGTGTGAATATGAGAATAAAGGAAATGGTTTGTTAGCTGCACGGCTGCTTCAAGGCTCTCATTCCTTACGTCACCCATTGCTTCTTTCTTTCTCCTCTTCCATGTTGGGGGGCCCCCCTCTCTCTTGGCTAGCTACAGCCTTCCTCTGCCTGCTTCAAAATGACAATCGGCTTTTCCTTTACAGCAAGCTAATAAGCCCTTTAATCAGAGTGCTTGTCAACCTCAGGGCAAGGCAACTCCAGAGGAGCTGATCCAGAGGATCAGATGACTAGAAGAAAGAGCAGGAGGGAAAAGAGGAGCAGGAGTGAGACATATGCAGAAGGGAAAATGAAAGGCAGTTGTTGAATTTAAAGAAAGTGTGTAGTGTGTCAAAACAAGCGAAATGCTAAGTTTGTAGTGAGATAACTAGGAGAGCTTGGCAGTGGGATGTAAATGTTTCCCATTACAATTAGATTTAACAAGTTTTTATGGGTTTTATTAGCATCACTTGCTAATGTTACAGTATTTTCCATGTCAGTATTTGACATGTTTCATTTTCTTTAAATGTGGTTTTCAGTATGTTATGATTATCTTGTTTTTGATTGGTCTTCTTAATATATACAGACCTGACAAGCGTTTGCCCTATTCAGCCATAATCGATATAAGAGACAAGCTGCCACTTACTACCCTCTATGCACAACATATGTATTCAATTACACACCCACACCATCAGTGACACAAGCACATATACACACATTTTATCACTGTTGGCATGCAAATGAGTGGATTGATTTGTTAAGTGACATTTTAACATCCTTACAGACAGATAGCTTTCCATAAGTCCTTAAAAGTTTTTTTTTTTTTTTTTTTTTAGGGCCAATGAGGTAAAGAGGAAAGCATTCAGTGTCACATCCTTACAGTCAAAGTGATATTCAGTTCAATCTAGACCATAAAGCTAACCGCAAGCCGAAGGGAGGCACAAGCATTCCATAGCATTCCAAACTGATGCTGGGTAAACTAACAAGTGAATCTAGATCAGTGGTTATCAGGTTTGATGCTTAGATCCAGAAAACCAGCTAGTTAATTGCATTCACTTGGTGTCTCAGGTCTGAATCCTTAGCTGATATGACATCCAAACTAGGAATTGAATTGAGAATTAGTTGTCTAAAAAGAGTCACAAACACAGAATGTAAATATTTGTCATTTTTAGGCTTCACACTTCAGCTAATTCTTTCAAAAAAGAAAGAGTTCTAAGTAATCTCAAACTTTCATTGAGGCAAGGCATGTTCTTTCTGATACATTATTGTTGGAATATACATCATCACCTTGCAAAGCAAAATAAACATGGGGCAAATTTTTAAAGGTTGTCCTTAAATTTTCTATCCTCAAGAAGAGAACGTTGACATGTATATGAATATGTTTTCAGCAAAAATTAGTAATGGAAATTATAAAATATTTCTACAACAGAGACTATTTCAAATTATTGTTACCTTAGCAAACAAGTCACAGCACACAACTAAGGGACCCCCATGCTTCAAAGGTGTACTTTATCAAAAACATAACAATAGAAATGTGGGATTCCAACCACTTCTACCCCCTATCAGCATTTACATAAAGGCGTGCTAAATTATTCATTAATTATCAGAAAGTCCCCTGTGGATGGGGATGACACACACACGAGATGCTAATTGGCCCATCAATAATCCTGCCTGGTTCTCCCGAAGTGACACCAAATCCCTCCTCAGGAATCTGCTATCTGCCTCAACCTTCTGCTCCACTGTTCAGACAGTTTGGCACCACATAAGGAAACACTGCCAAACCTGTTCACCTGGTATTTTGTTTTAAGTTAAATATTACAGGTGCAGCATATGACTGATTTTAAAAATGTAGCTATACTGTTTTGGGCAGGGAGCAGCAACATTTCCTGACATGCAGTACTCTTGATTCACATAGAAGATTTTATGTCATATTTGATTTTGTTGCAACTTTCACAATAATGTAGCTGAGATGACAATAGCATGCTGTTTTCTGTATTGTAACTTATGTAATATATATTATTGTGAGGTAATAAACATTAAGCAGGCTATTTCCAGTACATTTAACGGGCAAAACTTAATGTTAAAAAATTAGTGTAAGAAAAGAATGTACTGCTGTTGTGAATCACCTAGTCTTGACAAAGCGGTACGTTTGCTCTTGATTTGTGTCAGAGATCCTTGTCCCAATTTAAACGATCTTAACTTTTGTGGTGTCTGAATGGTTCCATTCTGCTGTTTTTGTAGGCTCGAAATAAAATAAGTTTGAAGATATATGATGAAGGCAGGTTGCTGCATCCCTACAGACATACATTCAATCACTGACTCACAGTGCACACATATGCACTATCACACTTATCCCTCCTTTCTCCGCCTCCAAATGGTACATGCTAGTGATTTCCATAAAGGCAAACCTCTTGAGAGAGAGCAGCAATAACATGGCTGCTCTTTGTTTCCCAAAGCTGATTGACAGGAGATTGCAGTGCACATTAAATGCCCATCAGGCCCAGCATCAGGCCCGTCAAAGGTCAATCCTAGCGCATAATGAACTGATCTCTCTCTCTCTCTCTCTCTCTCTCTCTCTCTCTCTTTCTCTCATTCACGTACACATGATTGGATCTCATTCTGCTTGCTATTAAAGTGAGTTTGAGGCTTTCCTGGGCTTATAATGTAACATTAACAAAAAAAGGATTACCTTGTGACTTTAAACTGTAAAAATGCTGATGCCAGAGGGACAGATAGACACCTAGTCTAGACTGTCTTGGGCTCTAGGGGTGTTCTGTTTTATCTTTATACTAATGGTTAGTTTAGCATCCCCCCCATAGTTCAGCCCTTTAACAGAAAATATTGTCAAGTGAGGTACTCTGAGGGGAAAACACCAGACAAATCTCTCTCTCCATCTGGTAATTTCACCAAGTCTCCAGGTCTCAAAACAGTGATTGCATCGAAGGGGGCATTGTCCAGAAGAAGACCAATATGTGTAATAACCATAAACCTATGCACACCTATGACAGCACTGCTCTTTAGTAGACCAGTGTGTTAATGACATGGTTTTTTTTTTACACATCGAACCTCACAAGATCTCATTGCTTTTTCTTCTGAAGTGTTTTTTAGGAATCCAGCTGTATTATTCATAATGTATTTCCAGTGCCCAGCCTCTCATCACTGCAGATCACGGAAATTTTGACAGTTACCACCAAAAAGCCAGTCCAGTCAGCACTGGAGTTGCAGGGAAAATGCCATCATACCTCAACTCAACACAGGGCCTTTCCTTCATCCCTGCGCTTTCCTTCCTGATTGAAAGTTGTAATTAAGAGAGTGGGAGAGAATTAGATGCAGAATGAGCTGTCACAAAGTCACATTTAAGTGAGGGATGTGCTGGTCTCTGCAGTAACATTTAAATGATATAAATTGCCATTTAAGTGTAGCACAGGCTAATGTTTTGTCACAAATTAATGTGACACAAGGCAGCAATGACAATCAAGGGCTGCCTCATTCTAATTTGGTTGTGTTTAGAGGGCTTTTGTGAGCCGACAGCTTTACACAAATTAACACAATTGCCTGTTTTTATGAGGAAACCATAAATGTTTTTCCCTGCTTTGCCAGCTAATGAGGAGAGAAAACGGCTTGTATCTCAGTACTATGGCAATGCTGAGACATCTACACAAGAGCAACATGGTGCTCTTATCCACCCACAACCAGCAGAGAAAAGAACAAAGACTGAAGCTGCAATGGCTCCCTAATGAACTACAAGAGTTCTATAATGTTTTGATGTTCCCATGTGATCAGATATAGATGCATTGTGCATTTTTGTCATTATAGAAATCATTGGCAGATTCTGTTGCAAGAGCAATTAACATGATATTCTGCTTTCTCTAAGGAATCATCTTGGAGAGGCATTAGTGATAACTGCTGTTCAGTAATGGTGTACAGAACTTGTTTTGCGGGTAGCATTTGGTTACAGTGTGGTGTTTAAATGGTGTGCATCTGTTGACATGTACAATACTGTCCTCTCTTTTGTCCCTTTACAGGCTCTTGAGAGTGAGTTTGTGTCCTGCCAGCTCCACCAGTGGATTGATCTGATATTTGGCTACAAGCAGCAGGGACCTGAAGCTACCAGAGCCCTCAATGTTTTCTATTACCTGACTTATGAAGGTGCAGTCAACCTCAGCTCCATTAGTGACCCAATGCTGAGAGAGGTGAGTGTCTGAGACATGATACATATAAGTAACACACACACACACACACACACACACACACTAAACATACANCTGAGACATGATACATATAAGTAACACACACACACACACACACACACACACACTAAACATACAAATACACACATCTTAAATATGCATTTATATAATGCGTAGTTCATGCTGAGTAAGGGAAAATGCCATTTTACAGTAAGTACACTTGAGCTTCAGCACTCTCAAATGGATGCTTAATCTGAATATATTATAACAGTGTGTGTCCATTCAGTGCATCCATATATCAGGGAGATTTTTGATGCCATTAGCCAGGTTAAATTGGATGGTTGTTGTATGGCATGAGAGAGCTAAACTAACAATATACTGGCAGGTGCTGCTGAGCAAAGCCTTTCCCCTGTGTGATTCCTCTGAAAGCACTCCACCAAGTGTTCCACTTTAACGCCTTAAAGCCTTCTCCTTGGCTTTCATTTATTATTCATTCCCTCACTTTGAACTGCTACACACTAGCTACACTGGCTTGCCCCAAAGCAACCACTCAAAATACAGTGCTGAAAAGAAAAACACAGCTAAACACAGCCAAACATTGGCCTGACAACTTCACCAATCTGTGGTAACCCTGCTGACCCTGCTCCCAACAGCCTTTTGACATCTGACTTGTGATGCCAAAAGTGACACTTATTCTATTTTTATATTCTTGTCAGAGTAGAGTCGCACGGCTCTGTAGTAGGGCTTTCTTTTTAGTAAAGGTCCTCATGGCATTGAGATTAAATGTAGATGAGTTGAGAGTATATCAAGGGGCTCAGCAGCCTCTCTCTACTGTTCTGCTGTCCTTCATGCTCAGTGACTGGAGCATCACGGGCACCTACGCTACGATCTTTGATTTATCACCTCATTCACCCTAATTCCCATCCAGATGTACTTTGGCCTTTAGCCACACACACATGCACGCATGCACGCAGACACACACAGATGCACGCATGCACACGCAATGCAGATTCACATCACAAAATCGGATCACTGGCACTCCACTATTTCTGCCAAGCTGTTCCAGTGACCACAGATTCAATAAATCCACACACCATATAGGCAGCCATCAGAGCTACAGTAGGTGCATAGAGTTTGAGTGGTATTAAAATACCTCCTTGGTTATGGTATCCGTGTATAATCACCATGCCTGAAAGAGGGCAGATTTTTGGGTATTCATGTGTTTTCTTTATATTTCAATAAATAATTACCACATTAGGACGTAATTATTAAATTAACAAAACCACTGCCAAGCTATTGGTAGTATCTGTAGTATGCTGTATTGGATTTTGTGGGAATTTTACAGCACAAATTAGAGAAAAGGCCTTTCTCTCTCCCATGTAAATAGGATTGCTATTAGCATAATTTTGTGACAACACAACAGACTTATTATTTATCAAAAGATAATGCACATTCTATTCATTTAAAATGTTACAACTTTTAGTAATGTAAAGTCATACAGCATATCTAAGATCAGTAATGACATAGCTTTATCTTTTATTTTTTTCACTAAAACTAAGTAGTTTCACCAAAAACACAAATAAATGAAATAGGTTGTTCCATTGCTTAGAAATTAAGAAAAAGAAAGAGTGGTCTGATATTTTGAGTCTAATCTGCTGTGTTTCACCTTTCAAAACACCCTCAGCCTGAGCACTTTAATTAGTTAAATAAACCAAAGCAGAGTTAGCCCCTGTGAGCTAAAGCCAAGGCTCTCCTTCAGCTGTTTGTGCGGAAGGAAGCCTGCCTTGTCTGCGCAGAAGGTGGAAACAGAGTTCCAGGCCTGGGCCCTGTCAAGACCAGGCATTGGGGGTGGCTGGGAGCTACAGGAGCTGTGGGGCTGAGGGTTTAGGTCTGAACGTGTCCCCAGAGTCTACCATTACTGAGTGACAACTGTTTCAGCCAGAGCTGTGGTCTGGACCAGGCTAGGCCGCATTAGGCCAGGCCCTGGGGCTGTTCATTGTCAGAAGGATGGGGTACACGCTTGTGTGTGTGTGTGTGTGTGTGNGGGGGGTGGTGTTAGTGAAGGTATGGGATTGGGTTAGGGGATTCTGTATTCCTGGTTGGATGGTTCTGTGTTTCTGCCACACTGCTTGGCAGCTGCTAGCTCCCAGCCCCCAAGAACCCAAACACACACACACACACACACAAACTCTCTCTCTCTAGGGATTTGTATGGATCATACCTTGATGTGTGGACGTATACATGCATTCATTGGCATGTGTATACCTTTGTATATTTATATGTGTTCATCAGCATAAATGCACACAATTGTGTGTTTATATGTGCATTTCAGTACTGGGAGAACGTTTGGAATATCTCAGCACAGATTAGGGAATGCTGTGGAGACCACTGCTGTGTTTTTCAGAGCCATGATTACTTCCTGTTCTGCCTCTGCCGCAAGTCAAAACTTACTACCCCCCCTCCCATTTGAAGAGAGCTGTGTATGCATGTGTGCATATGCAGAGATGTGTACGTGTGTGCACCCTTGAGCAAAGCATGCATGCACATCTGTGTTGTCTCTTGCTGTATAAAGAGAAACACACCCTCTCTTGCCTTCTCATCGTTGTTCAGGGCTTCCCCTCTTTCACATGTGATTATGGAAAATCCCACAGCCTCTCACACAGCAACAAAACACAGAGCCTGTCTGAATTGTACAGAGTTTGCGTAATTCGGCAGAATATGGGGCAACAAACCCACGGGAATGAACCTGCTTTAACACATAGCCATAGTCACTCACCAGACAGGAGGCCTTAGTGATTTATTTTCTTTGGACAATTATTGCCTCCACTGTATGAAAAAGATTTTTGAAAAATTTTGCATCTGGGTATGTCAAAGTCAAAGATGCAGAATATCCCATCACACAGCTTGTCAGCACTACAGGGCCATCCTAGTTATTCTTTTACTCTATTCATGGACTGAATGTTGTTGGGTTGATTTGCATGAAAGCAGCATGTTTACATGGACATCCATCTTGTCAAGTGGCTGAGTAAATCAAAGAGCAGCATGGGACATCTGAGCCGAGGGCGTCTTATCCATTTAAATGTATAGAATATAGAGAACCTTCATCAGACACGGGCCAGCGCCCCCAAAAGAGATTGGCCTTGTAGATAGCCCCTCATATAATCACCTGAGCATTGCATTGGCATATAGGGATAGGACATGCTGACCTAGACTCAGCCACTTTCCAGTGTTCCACAACCTCATAAATGTCAGAGCTGAACTTAATGAAGATAGGTAGAGTGACTTTGAGGAGTCTCTTCCACACATTAGCCTAAGCTAATGTGTTATTTCTTTTCTAAAGGCAGAGAAGAATGGAGTCACTTTGACCTTGAATGTTGCCCTGATTCTATCTCACTGACAGACTAACTGTGCATGACATGGAAACTATTAAGTTTTTCATAGCAATTTTTTTAACATTACTATCCCTGTATTAATTGAAGACCATTATTTAAAAGCATTTTAAGACAGGGTGAGTGTTCGTCTACATTACACACTCCTGGATTGTGGATACTGAAGCCTTTCCTGTTTGCACACATATGAGCATACAGGTCAACATACAGTAAATGCACTTTTAGCCTGAATACAGAATAACACATTCCAGCCAATGAAGAGACAGTTTTAAACAATCTTCTCAAAGTTTCTAGTTTGTTGAGCGTCAAACCACAGACTGCTCAACAACTGCTTCTCTTGGCTTTGTATAGCACATTCTGCTATGAAATGGACACTGTTCCAATGTCTTTAGCTTTTAATGGTCCTACAGTGTCTACATGAACATGGGGTGCAGATGTTAGCCTTTTCTTTTTTGCTGAGCCTTTCACAGACACTGCGCCAGTCTATTGTATTCAGACCCTTTTATAGGTGGGCCTAATAGGACCAGCAGTATATACACCAGATTATATGGAGGAACATTTGAGTCGATTATTCTACTCACGTGACAGAAAGATTAATAAAGGAAATATGTAAACAAGAGGAGATGAAGATGCACATAATTTAGAGACATAAGAGGGAGAGAATGATATGACCTCCTTTGTGATTTGATTCTAAACATTTTTATGCAAGATTCTTGGCAGTAAAGTAGCTTATTGAAACACAGTAATGGACAGTTAGGATCTCTCCTCCTCTGTGCTTCTCTGGTCTGGTCTCTGGTTAGTTTCAGACAATGGGTATAGCCAGACTAACTTCCCAACTTTTTTTCTCATGGAAATACCATATCCAGGCCTCAACCATGAGCTCATTCTCAGAGGCCTGGCCAAGTCAGGCTCAAACAGATCAGCCTACACACACAAGCTGTCACTCCCACGCAGCCACTCACAGAGCACACCAACATACTGTATAGTCTGTCATCATTTTGCATTGGCTATTTTCTCTCTGTCTATCTCTGTCTAAGCCATCTATCATACTGTACCTGTCGCATTCATTCAGTTGCTTCCTGTTAGCTTCTTTTGGTTGCTGTGAGAAATTTCTTTATGCCCTTGCTTTATTAATTTATCTCGCATGTATGAATTTACTTTTAAAACTCACTTAATCTTACTGGAAGTAGTTTTTTTTTTTTTTTTTTTTTTTTTATCATTACACCTCTGTTCTTGTGAAGTAATTCAGTTCCAGCCTTGATATCCTCTACTTCGATTTAGCTCAGTGGTTGAATGAATTCAGATCTGGCTAATCACATTACAATAAAGCAAAAGAAAAAATTAATTTCTCATGGGTGATAATATTAGGATAGTGAGATAAATCTCTGTTCATGCTGTTGGTGTGTTCTATCCCATACTGTTGTGCTGACAGTGAGCTGTGTGATGATGTCCAGAGGCTGTTAGGCCGGCGTCTGCTCTGACATTTATGGTCCTATACCTCTTCATTAACACTACCTAACCAGCCTACAAGCCTGTCCTGGGCCTCTTCTGATTCTGTGGTTGTAGAGGATAAATTGGTGTGTGTGTGTTGTGTGTGTTGTGTGTAAAAAGTATGTTAGTGTGTGCACATTTTTTCCCTATCTGCAAATGTATTTGTGTTTACCTTTTTATTATGTTCAGAAGCAATTAGTTTAGATTGGTTTCATATTTAAAAATGTCATGTTTGGAGTTGTCCAAGTCAAATTGTGAGGCATGATGTTCGAAGAATAAGCCTAAATCGCATCAATGAGTCATCTTAACTTCTTCTCCTTTCTTTCCATCTGTTTCTCTACCTTCTCATGTCTCTGTGACCTTTCTTCCTCTCTCCTTTTCTGCCTCCTCAGGCTGTGGAGTCACAGATAAGGAGTTTTGGACAGACCCCCTGCCAGTTGCTCATTGAGCCACACCCACCTCGAAGCTCAGCCATGCAAGTGGTGAGTTATGCACACACATAAATGCACATGGATAGTATAAACAAACGCACAATTCTGCTGCCTGACACTGTCTGTCTTGTCTGATGTTGTTACTCTGCTTTCCTTCACATTACTTACCTTAATATTTGACTCATTCTTTTATCCTTCGTTCACCTCCCATCCTCTTATTCTGTAGCCACGATTGTGGGAAAATAAGAACTTGTTTGAATGCATCTTCTGTTTCATCATTTACAGAGATGGTGTGAAATGGTAAGATTACATGCATTTGTGTCTGTGTGTTTAATATGGGGGATGTGGGGAAAGGCATAGTTTTGCATTGGAAACCTGGGTCTGAGCCAGATTTTCCACCTGAGCTGTGTCAAGATGAGAGGAGAGCAAAGGCAATGAACAACAGTCCTGATGTGATGGCTTTTAAGGACCAAGGAGTGCAGTGTGTGCCTGCTCATGATGACCAAGGCCCCATGAGTCCCTATTAGTGTGGTGTCCCTGTGGCGCTGACAGCTGACTGTAGACCACCACCCACCATACACACGCATACACAGACTCAGACAGCCTCTTAGGCACTGCTATGTGTGTCTGAATCTGCCTCGCTTAAGGGGAACTTTGTATTAAATGGTTTTACTGTACTCCACTGAAAATTGTGTTCAGACATAGTATTCAGACACCATTATTTAAGTGTCTAGCCCCTTCATATTCCTTCAGAACACCCTGTTCTGTTTGCCTTTAAATCTTCACACTCTCTTCCTCCTGATCCTCGCTCATGTGAGTGTGTTGTCAGTGTCGGTGTCTGCCCATGCTGGTGGTAATGATATTGTCAGTGTGTCTGGTTAGCTGTCAGACACACAGGATTTACTCAGGTCTGTTCCTGATGTTAAACACTGATGTTCCTCTTCTCTACACACAAGGAGGAAAATGGTTCTCTGTTATAGCTGCTTAGTGCAAACAGTCTGTAAATGCCTCTACAGTATGGCCACCTTTGTAAGTAGAGAAAGTGTTCTGATAGGTCAGTGAAAACTGGCTATTTTTTCCTTATGTGTCTTCATAACGCATTAAAATCTCACACAGCTTATATTATTTTCATGTGTATTTTATATTTGCTGCATGCATTGTTAAAAAATCAGAAGCAATACATGGATTTCAAGGAGTGCAGAAAAAAAAATTACATATTATACTATAATGACCTTTTATTTGTATTGTGTAAATATATACATAATGCATATAAGATGCAATCTCTGTAATTTTCTCTTCAATATAGTGCTATAATTAGTTGTGATGAGGCAGTTTAATCATTGCTGTAAACAGTCTGATTGTTGCATTGATTGCATAAGGTTTGCCTTGTGTAGGATGTCTCAGATGTTACAGTTACATTTACATTTTGCTCCTTTGCTTTAAAAGGAATCCATTTCCTTTTTTTTTACCAGCCCATACCAGACTTCTCTTTTTCCCCTTTGCTTGACTTTTCTGCTTAATTGCTGCTTCTTGTTATGCTTCATGCTATTCCTAACTTTCTCTCATTTCCTCTCTTTTCTCTCCTGCTCCCTCTTGTTTTTTTCTTGCTGTTACTTGCTGCTGCACCCCTCATCTTTTTTTTGGTTCTGCTCTGTGTCTGCCGTTCCATATCTTTGCTCTGTTCCACTCGTCCCTGTGTTTGTATGTCCATCCGGGGCCCCTGAACAGTATCTTCTCCTGCAGACCCCACTGATGTTCACGGAGCAGATGCAGCAGGATGTTATCATGGTGCTGAAGTTCCCATCCAACTCGCCTGTGACTCACGTTGCAGCCAACACTCAGCCAGGTCTAACATCACCCGCCATCATCACCGTCACCGCCAACCGCCTCTTTGCTGTCAACAGGTGGCATGGCCTGACAGGTAAAAGATATTTGTGTTTGCATATGGGCATTCATATATATATTTTGATCACTTCACATCACTCTGAATGATTCATTTAAGTGAAATCATTTGTTTTGTGATATTTATCATTAGGTAAATATGAAGAACAAATGAAAAACATTCAACTGTGAAATATATACCACAAAGTCATCTTCATAGTTCCTTGTTTCACCTCTCTCTACATACTTAGTGTCCAATTTATCTGACTTGAGGATTGACACACTCGTCTCTGTAGGATGGACATTGATTTGGGAGACAGGTGACTGTGTCTGCAGGATAGCAGTATCAAATGTGACACATGCAGCAGCCAACATTAGGTCTCATGTCCGCCTCTATACATCAGCCTCTCGCTTCACAAAACCTTATTTACTCAACATCCATCCTGCCCTGGAGGAAACATTAAATTTGATATCTCAGAATTTATGGAGATGATAAGTTTTTCACTAGAATAGAGCCTCGTCCGTGGAGACCACAGAACAGAATGATTAAGCAAAATGTGCGCTCTTCACAAGCACGTGATGTTGTGTAATAATTATATAACAATATTAAACTATCCTTTGGTGTGCATGTATCTAAAGCTTCATAACATTTCACCTATGTGAGCAACCCTTATTGCAAAGGGGCTGAAAAAAAATGCTGGGTTTTGATGCTTAGTTGATACTTAGACATTTAGACATGTTCTATGTTTTAATTCCTTTGACTGGCATATTGTTGTTGCTAATAGCCAAAGTCATTTGATAGAAGAAAAAAGTGGCCATTTTTGCTCTGTAGCCTTGGTAGCTTTCATAATTGATGTCAGATTTATGGGAGAACACTTGGGGCCAGTAGATGACACTCTGACTTTGTGCTTATAATTTTAGTGTGTTATAATGAATCAGAAGCTGGCAACTACTTCACAAGGCCACACGATTACAATATTAATCCAATCTGTCTTCTTTTCTGTCAGGTCATCAGGGCTCAACGGAGCAGGACCAGCAGTACCAACTTCCCGTGGAAATTGACCCTCTGATAGGTATGCTGCTATTTATGTCTGTAAAAACATGAATGTACATGCATGCTCTTTAGAAAATGTAAGGTTATTTATGCATGAAAAGGTTTTGTGCAGATTTGTGTATGAATCCTGTTGCCTTCTTGGTGACTCATGGCAATCTGCATTGCTGTGTCCCTGGACAGCAGATTAGAGTTGTTTCTCAGCCTTTGCACCGGTTCACTCTTTATGATATAGACCCTGCTCTCACACTAAACCATTTGCATGCAAATTGGAATGCAATGAGCTGTGGCCTAGGCCCGCATTTCATCATCAACTCCCCCTCTTTCTTCCTCTCTACCGTCCCTTCCCTCCCTCCCTTTCTGCATCCTCTTTGGTTTAATTTGAGCAGAGGGAAAGGACGCGTGTCAGTGGAAATGAATATGAATGTGGTAATAATGTGTGATTGAGAATGCACGGTGGATGGCTGTCAGGACAATATGGGCCCCTCTCATCCTTCACGACTTGTTGATGAGCAGGAGAAGAGTACCGAGCCACAGTGATGTATGAGATGCACTGGTGGAGGAGAGAGAGAGAGAGAGAGAGAGAGAGAGAGAGAGAGAGAGAGAGACTAGCCACTTCTATCTGCTTCTGCCTTTGCCTCAGTCGCTTCTTTGCTTTCACGGTCTCACACACACACATCTGCTAGTGGGCTGTTCTTTCTCTTTGATTGCTGCGATCACTCTCAGCAGACCGTTTCCACACATTTTTTCTACACTTGACTTCTGAAAATATTCAGGATTCAATCGCTTGTCAGATGTATATCTCTACGTGTATTTAACCCCTTTACTGCAGAATATGCAACACTCTGTTTGTGCATTAGTAGTTCTGCATTCAGTGCATGATTCTGTGAGCACCGATGTCTGTGTGTATGTTTGTCATTGAATGCATACTTTTCAGACTAATTCTATTCAGCAACTTTAAATCTTTAATGTTCTACTTGGAGTAGTTTTATTTTATTATTTATACACTTGGCACATGTTTTCTCCCATCTTGTCATAGTTTTTAACTAACACATAAATAATGTATTAAATTGTTTCTCCATGTATGCGTGTGGGTACATTGGGGGCAGGATTTTGTGTGTGTGTGTGTGTGTGTGTGTGTGTGTGTGTGAGTAATATATTTACATTGTCCACATTCCAGGAGGAGTCTGAGCTAAACACAGTAAATTGAGGATGAGTGTTGAGCCAGCTGTGGCTTTGGGAAACGTTAAAAATTGGTTGAAATATTGGTTGTAGCAGGTATACTGGACTTTCTCAGTTTCTGTACTAGACAAGCTTCTCTGACACCTGTTCTACAGTGTTGATGATGCCACTATAAGACTCATCACTGCTTGTTTAAAATACCTAACAATGAACATATCTCTAAAAAAAAAAAAAAAANAAAAAAAAAAAAAAAAAGAAAGATACCACTTATGGAAGAGAGAATGTCAATAAATTTGCTTGCTGACCGAGTACATGGTTAAATGAATGTACTGTATGTGTTCTGATTTGAGTGGTATACATATTTTGTGAAGACAATGCAGGCTGTATCATCACTCAAACTCTTGGGCCGTAACGAAAAATGTGAAGTCCCATAAACTTAACCCCTAGAATGTTTCATATATTCTCTCACAAATCTTCTTCGCGGTGAAACTTCAGTGGAGGTGCACTGGATCTGTTTCTGTGTAAAGCAGTAACATTCCAGATGGTTCAGAGTGTCAGCTTTGAAAAGACCAGCGGCAAGTAAAGCTCCTGAGAAAACATAGCTAAATACTGAAAACATAGCAAATATGTAATGCAAATAAACACAAGAAATGTCTGTATTTGCTTCTCAGCTCCCATATGAAAGCACTGATATATGGTAGATTTTGTACTTTACTGTCCATTACCAGTTGTTTCCCTTTAATTATTTTTTTATTTCTCTTTCTCATCTCCTCACATTGCCTCTTCCAGCCAGTAACGTGGGCACTCATCGGCGTCAGATCTCAGACCTACTGGACCAAAGCATTCAGATCAGCTCGCAGTGTTTCATCATCACCGCTGACAACCGCTTCATCCTTCTGTGTGGCTTCTGGGACAAGAGTTTCCGGGTCTACTCCACTGACTCAGGTGTAGTATCTCCCCAGAGTCCCCATAGACCAGGATCTTCAGTTTAGTTCTATCTTTCTAAATTGGAGAAGCAGAATTTGTCTGTCTGTGTTTGCCCTGTGTTGAAGTGGCAAACTATTCAGTGTGTATTCTGCTTCTCACCCAGTGAATGCCAGGATAACCTCCATCCTCCTGCACAGGATAAGCAGCTATAGAGAATGGATGGATGGATAGTCTAGATTTCATAAAGTCTTTTTTCATGCTGTTCTACAATTTCTGTGCTATATCCCTAAAGTCAGTAGTAGCAGTTGAACTATATTATTGCCTATTTTATATATTTTAAATTTTAGCATATCTGTTTTTAGTTTTGTATCCAGAATGTCCTGTTTTTGCACTGTTAGTACATTTCAGTGCAATTTGTGTTGAGGGCAGTAATTGTAAATGCTGGGAAACATCATTTCAGCTTGCACAAATAATGTTAATCTTGATATATATGTAATCTTAATATAAAATCTGCATTAATGTTTATAGAGGTGTTGTGTGTTGCTGGCTGAGATACTTGCATACACAAAGATGAATGCAGACATTTACACACATGCATGCGTGCACACGCACACACACACACACCATCAGGTCAGGGGTTCTAAATGAAACTGTCTCAGGATTCATCTCTGTACCCCTCTCTTCACCTCTTTCTCCCAGCCCAATTCAGAATCCTACACACAGCTATACAACAGAGTCAGATCCAATTTCTATGAGCCACAGCCTCTCTGTTTTTAATAGAGGAGGGAGGGAAGGAGGGATGAAGCGGAGAGATAGCTCTATTGTGTGACTGCCACTGGGGGTGTACGACTGGAACATGAACACAGTTTAATCGTACAAGCTCAACAGCTGCCACCAAGGTCCCTAAAGCCCCCGGGTTAAAGAACTGAGGGATTTTATCAATTACAAGACTTGATTGGTATGCTTGCACAAAACGCATAGCCTCATACGCCTGTGTGCACACGCATCCAATTTATTTATTTTTTTTGTGTGACCATGCAAGTGTGTGTGTCTGAGAGCAGATGAGTATGTTTAATATAATGTTTCAGCCATTACTGCTGTAGCCATCATTATTTATTTTCAGTGTTTATAAAGATGTCAAACATTTTACATCTATGATGTCTCAGTTCCTCTATGTAAGTTCAGTCAGTAACCTGCCCGGTTTCATAATGATCCTCAGCTTTTCAGTGAGATACAGCTTAATTATCCAGTGGACAGTGATTTTGACACCCAGACAGAAATGTCATGTGTTGCAAACTCTCCACTGTTTGACTGCAGAGGTCACAGTATGAGGAGCGCAATGAGAATTAGACAGCTCTGTGGAGCTGTGGTCTGGAAATCTGACAGCAATTAGCCTCTTTATATATACACATGGCACACACTACTTCATGTGCACACACACACACACACAGACACAGATCTGAAAAAGTATGATCTTGTATGAATTTTGTAGAACAACTAGTCAAGCATACAGATGATCAATAAGCATATGCTGGACAATTTAAGATAACCCTGCAAAAAAAATCATAGTAAGAGCATTTCTGCTTCCATTTTTGTTCCACCAGTGTTCATATTTAAGAATGTCTGCATGTTTGTGTGGTTTTGCAGGAAAACTGACTCAGATAGTCTTTGGGCATCGTGACGTAGTGACGTGCCTGGCCAGATCTGAGTCGTACATCGGAGGAGACTGTTATGTGCTATCAGGCTCCAGAGATGCCACCCTGCTGCTGTGGTACTGGAATGGAAAGCACAGCAGTATTGGAGAGAGTCCAGGCAGTAAGTACACACTCAAAGCAATGCATGTGCACGCACACGCACACACACACACACACACACACACACACGTCTTCTCTGAGTGCTCCCAGACAGTTGTGACTATGTGATTTACGGCCTCAGTTTGTAAAGTAACAACTAGTTTCGTCTGACCAGACCAGGCCTCCTGCACACAGATTGGATTTCGAAGCACTGTCACACCAGGAACAGCTTTCAGTAATATATTTGAGATTGTGTGTGTGTTTGAAAGGCCATATTCTGTGTATGTGTGTCTGTGAGAATCTGTCTTAATGTGAGAGAAAGTGAGTGCCACTTAGAGACGTTAAATGTGACGTTGGGGGTCGTTGGCCAGCACATGAAAGCATGAAAGTTCACAACCATCCACAGGCCATAGGGTCACGCTGGTCGATAAAAGTGAAAAATGTCATGGGCCTCCCTTGCGTTTCCATAACATATGGCATCCGCCATGATCAAAGCATTTTGTGCACATTGCTCAGTCTTTAGCCTCCTTGGTGCTAATTTGGTGCGCTTAGATTGGCATACATGCTGTTAAGTGATCCATTACAAGCGGGCTGAAATTTATGACAAATTATGATTTGGTTAATAAGCCACATTGGTTTTTGATTTGGAGGATAGAGCATCTGATTGATTATCGCTTACCTCATATAACATGCTGTGGGATGTTGGAAACTAAAATGTTTTTCTTATGCCCACAAACTTGGACATGTTTTTCTTTTTGAAAACAAAGGATAAATACTGTAATTGGTGTAAAAATTGTGGGGAAATTAAATATTCATATCTTCACAATTTATTTCTATTTTTTAATACTGTATTTTAATCCCATACACAATTGCATGTTTACTAAATCTATAATTTGTGCATAATGACACAAATAGTTACATCACACTTCAGGTCAACAGTACTAAACTGCATAAAGCTTATAGACTACATTGATGGATTTAAGGAAATATGAAACAAAAGGGATTCAGAATCTGTTTGATATGTGTGTGTGTTATACCCCTGTCTGTAGTCTACTCTGTGCAGTTACCATGCCGTAGCTGGAGGAGTAGACAAAGCAGTCATCATCTGAACCCCTCACCACCACAATGTGATGCTCCATTGCCCCAGACCGCAGGAGGCTCTCCCAGACATGAGCCGTTCATACTCACACACCCGCTTCCACACACAAAATACACACAGACAGCAGACTTTTCTTTATTCCTCTTCCAAAACCAGAGCACTTTCAAGCTGAAGCCTTTAGTCTCTTACACACTCAGCAGGAACACATACACACATTCCCTTTCATGCATAATACTCTGTGAACATCCCACACACTTCATAAGCTTGACACAGAAGCCTTTGAATCCCTGATATGCACATGCACACATTTACACACATTTACCTATGCACACTTGGTGCTGCTGCAAATGCATGTTGTTGTTGTTGTTGCTGCATACAACAGCACAGAGATTCCTCAGATACCACTGCCATCTGCTGGCCACAGTGGGGAAGTCAGCTTAGTTTGACTTTAGTTGATCAGCTGTGTGTTTCTGTTCTCCCAATTGGACTTAAAACTGTGTTGAAAATGAAATTTGTCTTAAGTCATAAAAGCAATGTGGCCACACTGATATTTGAGAAGAATTTTAAATTACTTACCATTTGATTTTAATCGCATAAATAGGTAACAGATGCACAAGTTTCAATGTACACATAGACCAGCAATGTACAGTTTTTTTTTTATGCCCACAGACATTTGTACTTTTTCTCAAACACACACACACCTGTATCACTTGTTCAGACAGTATATACCTTTGTCACTGTCCCTAGTTGTATATATTAGATTATCCTCATATGTGGCCCTAATGAAAACCAAGTGGCAGGAACTGACTGAAAAGGTTAAATGATACATCTTATACCAGTATATCAGCTTTACTGATCTTCCGTGAGAAAAATCTGACATCATGCTTTAATCCACAGGCTTGTTGAACACATTAACTTTTAGTAATGATGAGGATGATTAAGTGAAAAGTAGATTTTTAGGCTGGTGACCTGGCGTGAACATAGTCCAGGAGGCTAGGGCATATTTACAAAGTGGACAGCTAACTAAAGTAGTTTAAACAGTTAGTTGGCATGAAACGTGTGTATACACTTATTGGTGCAAAGTAGAGATACTTTTATTTGCCTTTAAATATAATTTTAATTAACAAATAAAAAATATCTGGATTATTTTTCATCTGAATATATATTTTTAGTTGAAATATCTCACTGAATTTCTAAATTGATTTGAAACGCTGCTGATTCCATCTTTATGTCTTTTTTTCAAGAAGGATCGCTATAATTGCTGAGCTAGGCTCACAAAGTCACATCCAAGGTCAAGTATAACATCTTTCTGCAAAATCTAATTAAGGTTTAACAGTAGCTGTGACTTCTGAGAGAGGTTCGAGTGCCAGTCTTATAAGTGACCTGTATCAAATTTTAGCGAGTTAACTCTTGCATCAACCTTGAAATATTTAGCCACTTAAAAAAACTACCCTTCTGTGTTTTAAAAACTATTAAAGTAATCATATCACAAAATTAGATTTTGTATATTACTGCCATTTGTAAGTTATTGTTATTGATGAGTATTCACTCGCGTCAGAGCCATTGGTATATAAACATCTGAGGGTGATGGGTGTCATTGCTGTTGCCCTGTGTTCCTCTTTTTGAGCTGAACTTGACCTGTGACAGCAGAAGAAGAAGATGGGGTCAGTACAGACAAGACCCCCTCACTGAGTGATGAACTCCTAATGAACTCAACACTCTGGTTCAGGGATGCAGCCTCAACACTGGCCACCACACACAAACACACACACACACACACACACACAGAGAGAGAGAGAGAGAGAGGGACTCTGGGGAAGGTCAGCAGACACTCTGTTTTATGCCACAGATGCCTTAACTTGTATACAGTCATAAAGCTCAACACCCCAGATTAGGACCAAATGTTTGGATATGGTCTCTGTCTGCCGTTAATCCATCTATATTTTGTGAAAAATATTTATATCTAATAATACAGGACAAACCGAATAAAGTCCACATAAATATGTAGACTTTATGTGTGTGTGTGTGCATGCGTGTGTGTGCGTGTGTGCTGGGATGAGAGGATAAGTTAAAAAATAGATTTTGTTTTGTTGCTCAGCCTGACAGCTCAAACCAAAACAAAATCACAGACTTCATGACTTGGACTATGTCTTGCTCTCTCTCTCCTTTTTACAGCCCAGAAACATCTGGATTCAGTGAGGGCAGTCAGTGAGAGAAGGCTTTAGGGAGAGGGAGAGGCAGCGGGTGACAAGTGTTAGAAAAGGAAAGTGAATGAGAGGAGAAACATGCAACAAGCTACAGCACATGTTGTTGCATGTAGAAAATTTAAAAAAAAAAACACCATTGTTTCATCAGTGTAGTCTCAATTATCATTGCTATGAATAATGAGTCTAAGATTTGATTTTTAGTATTGTCCCTCTAGTGGCCAAAAGTGGTAATATACTTCTGATGCCATTCATGTTAATATGCAGTACTATGTGTTTTACTAGCTGATTTTACCACACCGCGAGCCATCTTGACTGGTCACGACTGTGAGGTGACATGTGCAAGTGTGTGTGCCGAGCTGGGTCTTGTCATCAGCGGCTGCAAAGGTAAGAGTGTGTGTCCTAAGTTTACATTTACAATCAAACAATTACCAGTGTGGAATGATCTCCTGATGATCAGGACTGCAGCATTAGCTTTCTACTCTTTGTAGAGGGTCCTTGTTTGATCCATTCCATGAATGGGGACCTGCTGCGGACCCTGGAGGGCCCAGAGCGCTGCATGCGACCACGCCTTATCCAGTCCTCCACTGAGGGACACTGCATCATCTATTACGACAAGGGACAGTTTTGTCTCTTCAGTATCAATGGCAAGCTCCTGAGACACATGGAGCTGGATGACAACATCAAGGTGAGGAAATGCAAACATCTGCAGGAGCGAGCATGCTCATGGGCATGCACACATTTGCCTGTACCACATCACAGCAGCAAGGCTACTTACTGATTAAAGGCTTGCTTATGGTTAGAGATCTGAGTAAGGTAAGGCTTGATGTGCCGCAGGGCAAAAATGTGCTTTCACATCTCTTTTTCCATTGCACACACATACACCAGAGAAAAATGGTTCTTTTGATCTGGGAGCCTGTTGTCGGGTCAAATTGAGTCAGCAGCAGTGGTAAGGAACATTCCAGAGGTATGGTCAGTCCTGGACACCTACATCATTAACTACCCTCCAGCACAGGACGACACATTCCCCATTTCCCACATTTCCCTTTCATGGCTAGACTGACATAAGATAGTGGCTACTGCCTTTAGTTTCCCTACAGTTTGTTTCCGGTTTGGCCTTTGAAATGTAAGCCATCTCTGACAGACAGTAACTCGCCTGTGTCCTATTAAGAAACCTCTCGTACCCTTAACCTGCCACTCAGCCCATACCTTGCAAAGCCACAAAGCACACATCCTGTCTTATACTGATAAATACTGTTTGATTGCATGTAATATCACTGAAAGTAGCCTATATTAAAGGAACATACCAGCAATTGTGCATGTTTGAGCCCAATATATACAATTTGCATGCATCTTACGTTTCTGACAACAAATTTCCAAATCATAAAACCATCTTTTAGTTTTCCCGTGATTTTTTCCAAATCTCCTAATCTTTCAAAATCAAATCTTCACACCCACCTTAAAATTTAATTTTTCACATGCACAATTGTAGAATAGAACAGAATCTTCTCTTGGGACTATATTTACTGGTGTAGACTTACATTGTCTTTCATGCAGCTCCATGCTGGATTGGTTAAATAAAGTTACTTAGACAAAAAAAAGTAATAGACATGGTTGCTGTGATGGATTACGTATCTCAAGTGTGTTTCAAGTCTTTACAACTTAATTTTAAGTACTGGAATGAATTGAAACCAATGGCAGTATGAAAGGTAGGAAAAATATTCTAATATTTACTGCTAAAGTAGTATATTTTAGGAAATGGTTGTCAGTAACGTAACGTATATGCGGATTGTATACATAGGGCTCAAATATGCATGATTGTCGGTATGGTTGTTCAAGTTGTAGGTCTTCAGGTTGCAGATAATGAGTTTCATAGTATTCTCAGGGTTCATTCTTAAGCTGTGAAGCCCTGATTCGGGAGCATTGTGGACCTTTCCTAGCCTCATTGGCTCTCCCAGGTTATCGTGAATTCCTGCCATGTGAGATGGCATTAAGAAAATCCTAACATCATAAAGTGAGGCTATGAAAATCTAAACTCCACCACCTCAGCCCCCCATCCCCACCAAGTAGATATTTAACCGTGCTCATACCAAAATCAATCTCTGTAGCTCTCAAAGGCTCTGCACAGTATGACTCCTGGATAAATGAGAGCGAGAGAGAGGAGAGAGAGAGACTGAATTTATAGTTGCATAGTGTCACAGATGACATAGTAAAGGTCGTCATTGTATTTTAATAGCAGAACCAAATAACAGAAGCCATACTGAATGGATTATAGTCTTTTCAGAATGAATATAAGTTGGGCTGTGTAACCATTCCAGCAGTTTTTTTCATTGTCTGCATTCATGTAAGGCGGGTGGAATTACCAGCACCATAAATTAAACATTTTTTTTTTTNTTTTTTTTTTTTTTTTTTTTACCTTTCCCAGGCTCAGAATCCACCTACCATTCCCCAAAAGAAGTAGAAAATATGGGCATTAAAAGTGCATGTGTTTCTGCTGGAGTCATTTTTTAGTAACCTGAGTCCTTGTAGCCATCTTAGCTCCTACGGAGACATCGGCCATCTTGTTTGACCGCCCAGTGGCAGTGAACTGATTTATAATGTCTGTCTGCAGCCTCCTACCTGGCCTGCCTGACATGTCTGCCAGCTCTCCTGCCTCCTGCTGTGATTTTCTGGGTCATGGACTCTTGTTACTAGATACACAAATGTAGTATATTAAATATTGTATTATACAGTAATATTTCTTAGATGGTATACTACTGCATAGCATTAAGAAATATGTACTAACACAGAACAGAGCCCTGCATCCAGCCATGCATCATTCCCAGCTATTTTGGATGACGATGCTGTACAATAGTATAGCATCTGTTCATACAGAAAATGAGTGAGAAGCTAACAAGTTATGACTGCTATTAAATAAGTTTATGAAATTTAAATTTAGCATTTCAATGATAGGTAGCTGTATTTTGCAGGTTTGTCAAGTCACATTCTCTCTCTTTTTCCCTGTAATCAGCACAAGTGCACGATTGTGATTTAAGGAATTGAAGATTATTTGTGTTGTTGTTGTCAGATTAACTCCAAATGTTGACAGACAAGACAATTATTGTACACACAAAACAGACTCGTGCCATACAAATCAAAACAGAGTGCTGCATCCAGTCATGCACCATTCCCAGCCATGTTGGACGATGATCTAAAGAAACAGCTCGGCTGACTGATTGTTAAGGTCTAGTGCCAGCATGCAGCATGCGAGCGCTTCAATGTGTGTGTACTCTCACATGCAAGCATTGTGTGTAGGTTAAGCACATGCTTGATGCAAATGAGAAACAGAACTCATATTTAATTCCTATCATCTATGGGATTTTATACAAAATATTATCTTAAATTAGGCTGCACTCTTTCTGTTGACCAATCCTCTGTATATTGTTTTTGAAGGATTGTTTACATTTTTCATACCAAGTCAAAGTTGCTCCTTAAATTAGCTTGTTCCAGCTTCGGGAATTCAAAGTTTTGTTTTTCCATTCAATATGAGCCTGATTCAATACACATGCTGCTGATGACTGAAGCATCTCTTTGCTGAATCATTGTGAGCCAGTTGCAGCTGATAGTCTGTTGTCTTAAAATCATGAACGTGAAATGCTTTAAATTAGAGTCTGCATTTAGAACTTACATTCTGCCTCGTCATTTCATCAGCCGTAGTTTCTCAACGATTTACACTCCTGACTCTTTCAGTTTCAACTTCCACTGTGTGCTGTGTCCATAATAGTCTCAAACACATGCCTTGATTTGTGTACGTTTGATTCCCGAGGGATCCATTTAGCTGTTACAGTTTGCAGGAAAAGCAGATGAGACAAGTAAATCTCTGAGCCTCGCTGTGGGGAGCCATCTTTGTTGCAATTCAGGGTCTGTATGCAGGAAACCCCTGAGGACAAGCAGCACTGCCTGGGATCTTTGTCAGATCATGTGACTGTGTATTATGAGCTTTACTTTGGCATATGTGATAAACTGGTCCCACATCACCGGTTCTATTCTAAAACAATTTATGCATATAGGCCCAGGTTGAATAGTTTTGCTTTTTTTTTTTTTTTTTTTNTTTTTTTTTTTTTTTTTTTTCCCTGAACTTTGAAGGACAGGTAAAAGATGAAGAAGGAACTGGAGTCACTGGAAAATTTCACAGATACACTAGCTTCAACACAAGATATAAAACTCTAGACTAGAAGGGCACTCATAGAGGCACACACCTTTGCCAAGGCTGAACAAGCCTAAACAAAATTAGTCTTGTTGTTATATATATATATATATATTCTTTCCTTTTGATCCATCCTATACTCAGATCAGGAGAACATGGGCAAAAACAAAAAAAAGGTTGGCACAGTGATGTCAAACCCAGGACCTTGTTGCTCTGGGACAACAGTGCTCACCACTGCCCCAAAAGAAATGGTTTATCTGGATCCAGTCCAAATTGTGTTTATTTGTAGTCTATAATGAGAGGAAAAAATTTGCCTGATTTTTGTCAGTGACACTGGTGTATTTAAAAAAAAAAAGAAAAAANCCCCCCCCCCCCCCCCCCCAAAAAAAAAAGTATCTCTCTCATGATCATTAAGCAATACGTTAAAAGAAATTCCTGAATCTGTCTCTGGATTTGAATTGGAATCTAAATTTAATGGGTTCTTCCGTTGGCCACGTCCCACCCTTCCACTGAGTTTTGTCAAAATCGGTTCAGAATTTTGTTATTATTAATCATACTAACAATCCAACCAACCAAGACATTTGTGGATGAAAAATAGAACATTCCATAATTGTGAATTGGTAAACTAAAAAAAATTTTTTACACCTGTTTCTGCTGTTTCCCCTTTTCCAGGCCATACTACTGAGTCGTGATGGTCAGTATCTGCTGACAGGTGGAGATGGAGGTGTAGTATCTGTCTGGCAAGTCCATAATCTCCAGCAGCTCTTTACTTACCCTGGGTGTGATGCAGGAATCCGCTCAATGGCCATGTCACATGACCAAAGGTAACACTCACACACCAATAAACAATATACAAAATGTTTAAATATCGTGAATGGAAACACAAGTAAAGCAAATTAAGAATTAATATATAAACGCCCCCAAATCTCATCATGTTCTCTTCTAACTCCTCTAAGATGCATCATAACTGGTATGGCTTCTGGAAGTATCGTGCTCTTCTACAACGACTTTAACAGGTGGCACCATGAGTATCAGACCAGGTACTGAACTGGCTACAGCAGCAACTTGACTGACAAAGTTGGATTCTGATGAAAGATCCAAACTCCTCTTATAGCACTATTCTATATCCTGAATGTATCTCAATGAAAGAAGAAACATGTCCTCTTATAGAAAAAAATCCAACTATTTTTAAAAAAGAAGGGCATTGCTATATTTTGTAGATCAGATAGAACATTTTCTTATAATATAAATCATAGGGTGGGGGTTCTATTACTGTACGGTTTTAAAAAAATCTATTTTAGCTGCAAGAGTCTATTTTCATCTCCTTGGGAAGAAAAGAAGGATTGGTGAGGAGCTAGTGAGAAACGTATCTTCTTAAAAATCCAAATGTTTGTGTACTCTAGGGTGAGTGATTTTTGTTTTTGTTTTTTTCCCCAGTAGATGTGTGTGTGTGGGGAATAATTATTTTGCTGTCATTTATTTCTAACATGTTTTTGGTCATGGCGGCAGCACAGCAGGTATATATGAAGTGATTAAGTAAGTTATATATGCATTGCAAAAAAGGATAAATGAAGAGGGAATATACAGTACATACATATATCTATCTACTGTTTAAATGTAGTCAGCCATATTCAGAATATGGATTTCAGTTTTCTTTGTACCACTTCTGTGCATGACACCAATGAAACATATTAGAGCAGTTAGAGCAGTTACCATCTAATAATGTGTCAATGCATGAATCAAACAGTTGGCCAGAAAACATTGTTTATGAGGCTGATGTAATCACTCAAACAGGAGGGTGTCAAGGCTTCGTTTCCATTTATTTCCTTTCTTAAAAGGCTGAATAAGCAAACAGTTAATTGTTGCTAAAGAACATTCCTGGTGCTTATGATAGAAAAGGTAATCACAGTGCATAATCAGTTGTTTTGTTTTACATCACTAAATTAATAACGTCATGTCATACCCAAAGTCCTAGCCCTCCGAGTATCCTCTTTGAGTTCTATCTCCAAATAGTTTATAACAAGATAGATGTGCAATGAAAAGGAAGGACGTACTCTGTTTCAGTCTATCACAGGTTGAGTGATTGTGTTAAGATGTGATTTAGCACTAAAATGGTAATGAAGTGCATATTCCTTTGGTCCATGCTGACATAAATGTTGTTCTGCATCTTAATTTTGAGAAAACATTCCTTTAAGAGCTTGATGTGTTTTGAGTCTCTAGTTAAGACAAATACTGTATCTGTCGCTTAATGTTTTTTGGCAATCATTTTGGAGTGTTTTGTGTGCAGAGTTCTGACAATAAATTTGAATTTTATAACTTGACTTATCGCACCTTACTGCGTCATCGGTAAGGAATAGTTTAACTGTATAGCACCCTCCAGTGGTCATTTTTAATAATTACAAACAAGTATTCTCAGATAAAACATTCACCACCAACAATCATTTTAAGTCTTGTTGCATTTTATTTATTTGCTGTACTATTCATTGAAAATAGGGGGACAGTAAAAGCAGCAACTCTAAGTCTACAAAATTGTTACTCCACTTGGACACAGTCTATCTACTTTTTAAAATCGTCCTTTCATACAAATTCCGCTTTACAAACTGCATCAACAAAAAATCTGAAAATCTACTTTTAACGAAATATACATAAAAGAAGCTACATGGCAAACTGTTCCAACATTAATCTGTATGAGGGATTTGTCTGACAGGGAGGCAGGACGTGGGGCCACAAAGGTCCTGATGCAGCTGAATGTCTTGCAAAAGAGTGCACAAGAGTCAGTCAAAAATAGCTGCAATAACTGGGTACAAACACAAGTATCACTCATTATAGAAAACCTGCTTTAAGAGTGCAGTTTGGGACCTTTTTTTCCTGCCAAGATGGTTTGATGAAGGCATCTTATAGCAGCTGTTATGATCAGGCACAAACGCTTCACCTCAACACATTCATGTTTATATATCTAACAGATCAATAACGATTGTGGGATATTCCTGATGGAGGAAATTAAATTTGAAAACACCATTCATAACAGACCTGCAGTTTGGTTCCTTGTCGGTTGGATTTACTGTGTACAGCAGTTTCGACTCCATGATTGGTCAGTCACATGGGCTCCGGCATGAAATAAACATCATCAAACCCTCAAGTTTAAGTTAGACTAAGGATCTTTACAGTATGAACAGCTACATAGAACACATCAAATAACACATACAACGTATAAATTAATATGTCAGTATCTTAGCTGTAAGTGATGGACAGAATTAACTAACAATGGACTGCAGGAATACAGAATATCAAGCCAATATTAGTCCACTTCAAAAGCTGGAGTGCCAAGTCTCGCGATACTTGGACGACGGAGGTGAGATTCATCATGGCGACGTACTGCTGCTAACTTAACCAAAACAACAAACAAAAAGCCCTTAATAAGCTGAATTATTGATGTTTTATATCCAACCACAACTCTGAGTCTATTTGGTTTCTATACCCGAACCACTACCTTAAAAGTGAAATACACCACAGACTTGGAAAACTTAATTAATTAATCTTATCGGAACTGCAATGCTGCTCCAGCAACACCAAAAGAAGACACAAACCAGGCTAAAAGAAGAAAAGGACTGAAGTCACAGACGCGGATGATCTGCAAACGACTGAAATAAAGGTTAGTGTTCTGCAGCCCAACAACAATAAACTAGACTTGGTCATGTCGTTACGCCGAACTCAAATAAATGCAGTCAAGCTCAGCTTCGCGCACAATCAAATTGAACATCTGGGAATTAAAAAAAAAAAAAAAAAAAAAATCACTGAGCCACAGTTCGAAATACTAAATAAGCAAATGCTAAATCTGACCAACGAAACCAAAAGGATAAATGAAACACTAGTCGATAATCAATCCGGAAGTATATGCCACAATCTCATTTTCTGTGTGTGTACTATGTGTGTGTTTAAAACGCATAGACACAAGTAGTAATGAATTTGTTCCTTACTATATATATGTAATTCATATTTTAGTAGGTGTTGCATTTATTTTGCATTGAATACAGTAACACTTAAAAAAAAGTCTATATTAACCAGTAAATTCGGGGATTACATTGTGATAGATGTGGCCAAGGGAAAGTGGAGATAAAGGTTTTGTTGTAGATGGCTTACAGTGAGCTGAGCTACATCCGGTCAAAGCACTATAGGTAGCTCCAATAGAAGGTCTCGAACATGTCTTATACTGAAACGCCTGTATCAGGGATGTCCTGTGTCTCCACTAAACAAAAATTAAAGCCATTGCTGTGATGTTTGTGTGATGGAATAGCTATTTACAAAAGAGTCAGGGCAATTAAGATGGAATAATAAATAAAAAATTCACATTCACATAAAGTATGCATGGCCTTCTAAGAACAACCACTCAAAACAGTGATATTCAATTAACTCTTTCTCCACATCTCTCATTAATAAATACAAACATATATACAATCCACCAACTCTTAGAGAATGCTCTGTAATCGCTGTCTCAAATGTGTGGAACTGAAATAAGAAAAATGGAGACAAACAGTGGCTCAGTTAGTTACTGGAAATGATGAAGATGGTATTTAACATCCTTACTCACATAACTTATATGTACATAGAAAGAGGAGGTGGGCTTCATGGTGATCAGAAAAGAGCAGCCATTTAAATCTTCTCCATGCACCTCAGAGCTCTCCTGCAACCATGGCGTCAGCAGGTAGAAAACTTGTAGAAGCAGGGCTAGACAAGCCAGCGGGAGAGGTTGGAGTTGTGGGTCTGGGAGGTGTACATGGAGGAGAAGGAAAAAGGGTTGGGTGGATGGGAAAGGAGAAAGAGGGAGGAGAAGAAGATGTTTGTTCAGTTGGGGAAGAGCAAGGCAGAAATACATCAGGTTTGATTGGAGGGGAGGGGGAGAGTGGGAGATGAGAAGCATCTTTGGTAGGAGAGGAGGAGGAGGAGGAAGAAGAGGCTTGTTTGGATGGGGAGGGTGGAGAGGGGGGTGCTGGTTTGACAGGAGATGATGGGGAAGGGCAGAAAACAGGCATGGAAGGAGTTGTGAGAGGCGTACAAGTGACAAAAGCAGGAGGGACAGAGGATGAGGGAGTTTCAGGTGTGGAGGTGCAGGTGAGAGGGTAAGGCAGATCAGCGGAGGATGTGTGTGTGTGAGTTGTTATTTCAGGAGGGGAGAAGGCAGGCAAAGAGGTAACAGCGACAGCATTATTATCAGGTAAGGAAGGAGTGCAGGGAGGCTTGGAATTAGTTTCAGCATCAGCGTCAGACAAAGCTGACTCTGGGCTCTTGGGCGCCTCTAGTAGACCAGTCTTGGTAGGTGACTCAAGCTTGTCAGGTAGTGTGGTGGGCGATGCCACCTTGTTAGGTGAAGACTGCTTGGTGGTAGAAGCTGGTTTAGGAGCTGGTGAGGCTGATTTGACTGGAAGGGCTGATGGGACTTTCTTGCCAGCCAGCGATGGTGGAGTTGGAACCATTCCCAGTTGGAGAGTTTCCTTGTCTAGAGCTGTGTTCTGATAAAACACACACAGAGAGACAGACAGACAGACCTTCAGTGTGAAGCTTGTGTAACACGGCAGCTCTGATATACGCTAATAATCAGGGCAGAGAAAGAAATCAATAGTGTGGGTCAATCTACAACAAAGACAGAAAACCTGTAATTTAGCCTTGTTGGTTTTCTTTTTATATCTGCAACCCATAACTGCTGATCCAGTTACAGAATAGTCTTATTTCAATGGATGAACAACAGACATAATGGAACAAGCTAATGGATATGGACATAAATAACTGATGAGTCAGCAGAAAGAATGATTGCTTCGCACAGTAGACTGACCCCATGAGAACACAAATCAGAGCACCACTGAGTGCAGAGGAAGGGAAAATGAGAAACATTTTCATTCAACATGGAGTACATCTTTGAGGAACATAGACAAGACAACTATGAAATGTAATGTCTCTCATTCACCCTTGTGCTACCAGCAGAACACACACGGCACAGCTTTAAGTGTTAGTACATACCAATGCCTTGAAGCTAATTCAGAGGGAGGATGCAGGCATGTGGAGGGGAAGGAGGGGGAGAAGCAAAAAGGGACAGAGACTAGTCTTAGTCTCAACTTCACAAAATAAAATCAACACAAAAAGCATGACAGCCAGGAGAATTATTGTTCCAGCCCAGTGCGAATCTGCTAACCCAGATAATTAAGACAAATCCCAAAAAGTTGATTTATATATTTAAAAGACTGAGCTGCAACAAACTCACTGTAGTGACATGTTGTAGAAGTGACTAATTTTAACATTTACATACCTGTGATTAAAATTCAGTGTTAAGACATGACAGAATTATACTTATGAATGTAGTTTAAACAGCCAAGGCAATAAAGACATTTTAGTTTGCATCCCTCTCTGTAAATTTATGCCACCCTGAAAACTTTTAGTGCAGTTTTTAGTTTTCTCCACCAGATGGCATCAGAGTACTATTAATATAGGACATTGCTGAGGAAACGGATGTAAGGGGGCGGTCTAGAGCAGTAACAGAAAGTAGACCACTGTGAATAAGAGCACTAATACTAGCTACAAAGATGGAAGCAAATTCCACTGGTCTTGCATTAACAGAAAGCAGACATGCTAAATATTTCTTCCAAGATCACACATGCCACACAAATTTCCAAACAGATGAATTTGTAAGTGCTTAATCAAATGGAATGAAACGTGAGTGGAGGAGCAGAATGAGGATGAAGGAGCCAAAACTATGAGCTTTTGTAAGATTGGGTAAAGCCATGGCAAATCGTACGACTGGAGAGAGCGTTAGCGAGGCCCACATCAGTCAGTTCCTGCGAGCAGTTATTTCTGCTGGTGGCTGCAGAAAAGGAGTGGGAGGGGATTATGAGAAAGAAACAGGAAAGAAGAGATGGGGAGGGATAGAGTGTGTGGGTGTTAAAAGATGGATGGAAAAGAGATAAGGGAAGGGCGATGGCTAGAAAGGAAGAAGGACAACAGAAGGAAGGAGGTGCAACACAGACACGGAAAGCAGGGACTGAGGGGGAAAGGGAGGGAATGTAGTGTGTACCGGACATTTAGCTCCAGGCGTCCCTTGTGGTCCTGGGTCAGGTGTGAGGGAGGGGTGAGGAGGAGGGTGGTGGAAGAAGAGGGGGAGGANTGGTCCTGGGTCAGGTGTGAGGGAGGGGTGAGGAGGAGGGTGGTGGAAGAAGAGGGGGAGGAGGAGGAAGGGCCAAAGCCAGGGCCCGTATTTACATCTCAAACTGTCAAATGAGATTAAGAGCAAAATGAGGCTCTTCGCAAGTGAGGAATGCAATGAGATCAAATTAAAAGTCAAAGAACACGCCGACTCTTACAGGAACTTGAGATGGTCTAATCATATGTGGCACTGGAGTTAAATGATATATAACTGTAATTTCCAGACCAATATTGATGAATTCAGATATCAATATGTTCAATATGTTGTGGTGTTACTTTGCAAAGTCCTCGCATGTCTACCTGCTTTTTGCATACATCTGTAGGTTGCCTCACCCAACACTCATTTAGCTACTTCTGAAATGATTTTCATCTTCACTGTTTCTAAAGATGACGTCCATAATTGAGGATTCAACTGCACTCTTCTCAAAGCACGATTTTGATATAAATAAAAGCAATTAATCATTCAGCCCTAGGTGGCCCAGGGGCAGAGAAGTCAGGAAAAGAGACTGAGGGTGGTGAGCACAGCTGATGTGATGAGGAGGAAGTCCAGCTGTGCAGCAGAGACAGATGTAAGTGAGGCTGGAAACAGGATGAAGGATGTGATGACTGTACAGGTCTTAAATCCAGTTGATAAATCTATGATGATTAATTCTTCTGTCCTTTTTCCAAGTCTGTTTCCATCATTTTCTCCCTAAAATCCAGACTGTCATGTTAACAGCAGCATAAGCTCTTTATAACTTGTCTTGCTGATCATCTTTAATTACCTCTCAGATGGTGATTTATGTAGAAAATGATGAATTTGTGTCAGAAGTCATGAGGCCAAAAAATAAGATTTATATCAACTGAATTAGAGGAAGTTCAGTCTTCTGAGTGGAAGAGGAGAATAGTCTGGCATGTCCAAGCTCTGCAGCACCATGTCATTACTACTAAATCCTTGTCACAATTGCAAGTATTTCAGTTTTAAGAGATAACTGACGGTCAACAATTCATTCCCCGCCAAAAGGTTTTGCAATAAATCTCAGATCAAATGAGGAAATGGGTAAAACAAAACAGCACATGTATGAAAAAAAAAATCTCCTTTAAAAACATGGAACGTTTTTTGGTTACTTACCATGATGACTGAAACGCCAGCTGTGGTGTTGTGGTGCTGGGACACTGTGTTAAAATGCATCTTCAGTTTACCTGTCACCTCAATCTTCACATTGTTCTCCATGGCTGCATCTTCCTACACACACATACACACAGAAACAAATTGCTTTTCTGACATACAAAGTGCTTATGTGCCGTCTCATAGTATTTACTCGAGTGTGCATTCATACAGTATGTGCAAATACACACACACACACACACACACACACACACACACGCAAAGTAGTTGGCCTGCTATCCAATACCGTAACCCAAGGGTGGGAAAGGACGTCTTGTGCTGTGTAACGAGCCTCAGCATTGACTTGCAGCATCTTTCCAATCAGCTCCTGGAAAATGCACACCAGTAAAACGCTTTGTTAGCATCCTGAAGTCAGCCAGTGAACACTGGGGGAATTGTGAGCATACTCATACAAACACATGATATCCAGATAAGTCACCCTCCACTAAATATGCACAAGCAGTGGTTGGGTGTCCCTCATCAGACGGTAGTCATTAAGGGAGTGGGTTCACATTTTTTTTTTTTTTTTTNATTTTTTTTTTTTTTTTTTAATGTGTTGAAAATTTTGGGGAACAATTTCAGACTGAACACCTGTTGTTTAGGGATGGCTCTAACTGGGGGCCAAAACGGTGTCTGCAGTTTATTCTCAGTGCTATTGCATTCAGCACCATCTTACTGGATTAAGTTAGCTTAAGGGTTTGGCATGTATGAGTTATGTTAGGCCTCCAGGGTAAAGAATACAGCTAAGATAATGTACAAAGCCTGTGTTTGTGTGTGTATGTGTGTGTGTGTGTGTGTGTGTGTGTGTGTGTGTGTGTGTGGTCCAAACCTTGACTGAATCAGTGATGTTGTCCCAGTAAGGACTAGGAAAGTCCAGCTGCCCCAAAAGGATCTGGCTAAACAGGTCCTCCTGCAAGTTACTCTCACTGCGTTAAAAAACAAAGATTCATAATGAATCCCTCTGTACAGCATGCATAAGGCATTGTTTTCATTTTGCTGATTTTTACCCCCCAAAAAAACCTTGAATTGACAAACAGGTCAGTCTAGATTCCATTTCCTCACAACATCAAAAGTTGTTCTGATTCTGCCGATGGAGGGCACTGTTCACCACAGTTTACAGTAATTAAGTGATCTGTCTGCAAGTGCAACGTAGATAATACCGCCACTGATACAAAATGATGAGAAACATGGGAGGAAAATTTAAAGAAGCTGCCAATTATGCAACACAGTTCTTCAAAGTAAGAAAAGCAAAAAAAAACTGCTGATGCTGCAAATGCTGTCTACAATTTTTTTTTTTTATGTTCACTGATGGTTTAATATTAAAAAAAAAAAAAAANTTAAAAAAAAAAAAAAAACCACTGAAAAATTCTTGGTTTTTCTTTGAAATAAAGAAAATAATGAGCCCTAAGTATGCATCTACATTGTGAAACTACTGTCATGGTGAAATAACTCAACCTTGCGTTTTATTATGTAGTTATTTCCATAATTACAAGGATCAAATTAGTTTATGCCACATCTCCTCACACTCCAGCTTCTCCAGCTTCAGACGGAAAATCCTTATCACACCTTATCAGTGGGAACTGTTTTTGTATGCAGGGTCATGCGTGTTATAACAGATAAAAATCAGCTCTTTATTTGCATCAAATCAATATGTTTTGCATAACACTTATCAGTACACATAATTGTTCAACAAAGTGAGTGAACATTCCTATGGAAGCCCTGAACTGATGTTAAATGCAAAATATAAGATGGAAAAGATTAGGCATTTTGACAAGATTTGAGAGGATGTAACCGTGAGCTTTAGAGGATAAAATGAAGTCATGCTGAGTACCTTCTAAATGGAGGGAAGCCACACAGAAGTATGTAGGTGATGACACCAGCAGCCCAGATATCCACTTTCAAACCATAACTGTAGAATAAGAGGAGTGATAAGGAGGTAAAGGAGGAGAAATAACAATCCAGGGCTCTGAATAAATGACTGTCCAGACTCCAAACAAGGGGGAAATGAAATAAAACACACTCAAAATCTAAGCTTACCCAGACTCAGTGATGATTTCTGGAGCTACGTATGTAGGAGTTCCACATATCGTATATAAGGGCCCCTCTACCACTGTGGCCAGGCCAAAGTCCCCCAGCTTCAAAGACTTGCTGCCATCTGGGTACTCAAACACCTGACAGAAACACATGTTCAGTTCAAAGCCAGTGTGCAGTCAGGAGTCATGAGGTATGTATACACACCAGCAGGTTCTCTGGTTTAATGTCCCTGTGGACGATGTTCAGACTGTGCAGGTACTTGAGGGCTCTGGCGAGGTTGTACACCATGACGCTGGCGTCTTTTTCTGTGTACTTGGCCGAGGAGGTGATGGCATCGAATAAATCTCCTCCCTGCACCAGAATCACAGAACACATTACTGACACGCCACCGTGCACAGACATGCAGGGGCGGAAAGTAACTACAATCAAATAAGCAACTAAACTGCACTTCTGAGGCCTTTACCTGAGTGCTTCCAGTTTGGAAAACATTCAAGTTTTCAGAAAGAAATATTGTACTTTTTACTACATTTATGCTCACTGTAGTTAGTTACTTTGAAGATTCACATTTTACATTTAACATGAGATGAGGCCTTAAAATAGCTCTAATTTTTCTTTTTCTTTCTCTCCTTCTTTCCTTACTTTCCTCCTTTTTGTCTTCCTTCCTTTGTTCTTTCCCTCTTGGTTTCTTGGGTTCTTTCTGTTTGTCCATAATACCTTCATCCTTACTTCTTGACTACATTTATTCTATTTATTTTCTATTTATCTATTTAATTTCTTCCCTTTTTTCTCCTTTAATCCCTCTCTCCCTCAGTTCCTTCCTTTCTTCAAATCATCTGAAAACATAAAAATCCCCCAAACTGAAATCTACTCTTCGTCACTATGAGTACTTTCAATTTAAATTCCTGACTACATTTTACAAGTAATAATTGTCTTCATACTTTTTCACTTTTACTTAAATAAGATTTTTAAATGCAGGACTTTTACTTGTAATGGAATGTTTTTACACTGTTATTTTCACTTTTGTAAACCTTTTAAGAACTTCTTCCACCACTGAAATGATGGCTGTGGTGATGATCTCTTTACCTTGACCAGCTCCATAACCAGGTAGAGTTCAGAGGGCGTGTCCACCTCTTCCATCAGCATGATGATGTTTGGGTGTTTCACCCTCCGCAGCACTGCTACCTCATTCTCTATCAGGTGCTCCTACACACACAAACAATCCAGTTGAGCATGTAGCTGCTCCAGGATGCAGGATTTACAGCCATTTTGCTAATAATGTTAACTGCATATCAATTAGTATCAGGAATGTGCGATTTAGTGTGTCATCCTGTTTGGGAAAATGTGCAGATAATTTGTAGAAAATAAATAAAACATTACTTGTGATTAAGCAAGACAAGAGGATCAGAGACATTGCATCACTATGGTTTGTGTGGGTGTTCGTAATGCTAACACCAGATCCTGCTTTATACTTATGTTCGTGTGTGAAACGGAGAGACAGAAAGAGATGCCGATATAAAAGGAGAGACAGACCTTTCCACTGCACTTGGCCTTGTCAATGACCTTTAACGCGTATTCTTTTCCTGTGGACCTAAACAGAAACAACAATCAAATAACAAACAATAACAATCAATTAGTACAACAATTAAAATGACTAATAGCAGTAACAGCATCCGTGATTCAAATCAATGCACAACACAGCAAAGTTTATACAACGAACAGAGGTACATGCAGATACTGTACAGGCATGACGACAGGCTGAGAGCACACACACACTTAGGACCTCTTCACATTAGATGTTTTGAATGCTTTTTTTTTTTAAACACTTTTCCACTTGCAAAATATGAGAGACACACCTGCCCCATCTTCCTGGGCAGTGTGCTGACTAAAAGATTGAAAGGCTAATGAAGTGAATTCAGTCCTGAGTTTAAGCCAGAGGTTATTTCTGTCTCCACAGTGTCCATCGTCAGGCCTTAAAAAGGCTGATGTAGCAGTTACCACACATGATGCACAACAGCTTATTAAGCTGTGCTGAAAGCCTTGCTGCTGCTGAACTATCAGTGCAGACACCTGCCAAATGTGGATTAAATCTTTCCAGTCTAATCAAATGGATTTTACCTACCTCTCCACACACTCTTTGACAACAGCAAAGTTGCCATCTCCGATGACCTTGCCAATCTTGTATTTTTCCAAGATGGTTGAGTCAGGCAGGCAGCGGTTTCCGTTAAGTGCTGAGGAGAGATGTGGGTTACAACATGCAAAACCAAATCCTGTTCAACAAAACTACAGCAACTCTTCAATTCCCAGAGTGAATTAAAGGGAGACATGCTGCACAAAGAATGTACAGAGCCCTCCACTAATATGGGCATTCTTGGTAAAAAAAAAAAAAAAAAAAAAAAAAAAAAAGCAAAATAGACTGTGAACTGTTTTTAAACTAAACTGAACTGTCTTTAAACTAAACTGTCTTTATTGTTTATCCTCTTGATCTTTCATTCAAAATATTAACAAAAATAAAACCCTTAATTGAAACAAAAAAATAAATTCTTATCATGAAACAAATATTTTTCTCAATCAGTCTGATGACATCTGATCATAGTTTCGGAGACTTTTTGACCTCAAGACCCAACTGACTTTACAATTCTCCAGCTGTGATCCTTGGAGATTCTGTGGCCGCTCGAACCATCCTCCTCAGTGTGCATGGAGTCATATTTTTTTCATATTTTTGTTAATATTTTGAATGCAATCAAGAGGATAAACAGACATTTTTTTCACGGCCCATTTTTCTTTTATTTACCAAGGTTGCCAATACTTGTGGAGGGCTCTGTATGCTCGGTGGTGAGCAGTCACACCTTCATATTTATCCTCCTCACTCTGTGGTGCCTATGTTGGGAAAGCAACTTCTGTAATCTGTCCCATGTATGGGACCAGATAAAACTCTGTTCAATGTAGTAGTCAATACCATGGACCCATGGTAGGGTAGGGTAGGGTAGGTTAAGATAGGGTAGGAGGGGAGGGGAGGGGAGGTTAAGATAGGGTAGGAGGGGAGGGGAGGGGAGGGGAGGGGACTCAACTCGTACCCTCGGGGCTAATTTGGTTGGTTTGTTCCTGGTGGTTACTCGACGAGCCGTTTAAATTAGAGGAGGAGATGTGATGTGAAGGAGGGATCTGCAGGAAGCAAAGATACACAAAAATAGAGATTAACGTCTGTACTAAAAGGACGTAGACATATCACTATATCAACCTTAGGCTTTCCAAGACAGACAAATATGCTCTAAATATAAAACATAATTTAGCAAGTTTAGTGAAAGTTTTGCAATTACTACTTAAATTAAAAGTCACTGATTTACAGAATAAATACAGAATAAAACCCATGAATGGTTTTTTTTCTTAAAGGGGAATAAATAGCTGTGGCTATGCAGTAAGACACAATGTAAATCTTTCTGCTTAAATATATGAGTAATGCTTTTGACCCCAGGATAGTTCCCTTAATCATTTATTCTTAAAAAAAAAAAAAAAAAANTTAAAAAAAAAAAAAAAAAAAGGACTGATAAGTTATTTATGGTACTGCTCTAATGATAAACTGAGCCTAAAACAAGCTTGAGTACAGAAAACCATAAATCCAAATGAATTAATCATTTGTCATGAGGGTTGTTTCTACAGAGCACAGCAGGTGCAAATTTGACATTTTGATGTGTCACCCATAAATAATCCCTGCACCAAAATCTGCAAACTCATAACTTTCATTATGTAATGTCATATCAGAGATCTAAGGTCCTTAAAGTACTTTTCATGTATGTTTCCTTGAGGTGAAGGATCTATTATTTATTCTAAAAGATTAAAATTCTGGACAAAGATGCCTTATGGTCATTTAAAGGTGGTTACGTAAAAAAGCTTTTACCTTATGATAAATATGAGCTTTTGTGACCTCTTCCACGAGTCTTCTAGGGAGATACTGTTTGCTTCAGTAAGTCTGACAGTTCCTTGTTTTATTTCAAGAATTAATCCTCTTTGCCAGTAAAACTTTAAACTGCCTGTAAATCATAAAAACTAATACCTGGCCAAATTAATATGGATAAATAGACTTGGTGAATTGCAGAGGCTCTGTAGAGAAGATTTGCCAGCTGGAATCAATATGGAGGTCACAGAACTAAAGTACTATATATCACCAAAGTGTAGCTTGGTCAGATTAACAAGGGAGGATGCTGGAAATGTTTTATTTAGTATTTTACACATTAAATACACACAAGCAATTTGTAAATAAGAGAGAGATTTGGAGTTGTTGGAACGCACATGCATTGGTGGAGTTAGGCTGGCCTTTTGACCATCCAGTCATTGTGCTAAGATAGGCTAAAGCTGTAGTAAGGTAAGCATATTTCTCAAAATTCTGGAGTATTCCTTTAATTATGGTGGGCCCAAGTCAGATATAATGTACAAATTAGAGAAACTGATTTCAGAGTCTCGTGTATGATGTGTGCACAAGTAAGCCGTCTACATGAACAAACGTACAGCCAACACATCACATGCTGACTTACCTTAAAACTGGCTGTGGTTCGGGGGCTGGTGGGAGACAGGCTGGAGGACTTGGTGGACCTGGGAGTTGAGACCTGACTACTTGAGATGCCGTTTACTGTTTAAAGAGAAATAAAGGGAGGAGATATGAAAGAAGAAAGAAAAGAAAGACTGACAATACATTTCATGCTGTTGATAGCAGTCATATTATGTTTTTTTTTTGTTTAAATTCCTTTAGAAATGGACTTTTCACTTGTTGATGTGACAAATCCAGAATATACAGTCACCAAAGTGCACAAAGCAAGGATGAGAGCCTCTATTGTCTGAATGATTCATTCTCCCAACAATAGACTGTTTCTGCCTCCCTCTCTCTTGGTTTCTGGCACAAATGCAAACCCATAATGCGTCAAAATTTTAACTCAAAGTTCTCCTATTTTCAGAAAACCATTTGAGCTGAGGGAAAATACTTCACACTCCCTACATGTTTACTCTGCTGACTCAGAGTTAAACTTTCTGTATCATTGTGGTGCGCAGCAGACAATGCCCTTGCAGATGGACAGATTTCTATAGTTCAGGTATTTATTTTAAATAAACTTTCAAACCCTTATATTCTTAACACATTAAATATCTATAATCCCAGACATGTTCCAGGGCCCTAATCCAACTATGGGTCTGTGGGTTTGAATGCCTCAAGAAAAGAACTATGTGATAAATCTCACAGTATCAATTTTGTCCTTATTGCCTACCCATAGACAGAACTATCCACTGTGGTGCTGAGAGCAAAATGAAATTAGCCTTGCAGAAGAGGGACACTAATTCAGTTCACATCTCAGAATCAGCGGGTTCTGCAGCTACTGGTTCTCAGATTACATGAGGAGGAGCAGGAAAAGAGAGAGGATAAAAAAGAAAAAAATACAGTAAATGATTATGAAGCTGAGATCTTTAAAGAGCTGATGTGATGTGTGGTTATATTGTATATATTGCTCAGGATAGCAGGATATTTCACCAAAGGGACACCATGCATTATGCTAAAGTTAGCATTCAGTCACAAGGGAGGAAGAGAACTGAGAGAAAGTTATGAAAAACTCACAGGAACACTGCAAAACTCCCATTTTATTGAGTCTTTCTTGCCTTTGAGTCTTACAAGTCTTATTTATTATAAAAGCTGCTACAACAGTAAGATTATTTATATTTTCAATGATTTTTGCAGTGAATTGATAGCAGAGTGGGAGGGGCTCAGGGTCTCACCTGGAGATTTGATTGGAGACTGACAGGTGGAGTAGTGGATGGGTCGTCTTGCTGAGGAACAAAAATGTAAGAAAAATTAGGCAAAAAATATTACTGTAATCACGTTTGGAAACTGCTTAAATTATCAATCCTCTGCAGGTACTGCCGCTGTAAAACTCCACATACAGTCTGGCAAACTCTCAAATCGCACTTCCTTAAACCTGACATAATGACTTGTAGAACAGTATTTATTCAGCATGATGCCACCATTGCTCAATATGCCTTACAAATTACTTACAATCGCTTGTCACAACTGTTGGTGAGCTTGTGAGGCCAAAAAATTGAGCTGCCAAATAAAAGGCCATTAGTCAGCATGTCAGGGTTTACTTACAGGGTTTCTTTGGTCTAACTCAGAAAAATGTGAATTAGTGAGATGCATTTATTTCACACATAAACTGTTGCACTGTCTGCGTGACTTCACCTTCTGTTTGTCTATTTTGATTATTTTCTTGGTTTATTTTTTCATATGTGTGCTTTACTTTTCCTAACAGAACAGTTTTGTGTCATACCTGTACCAGGAGACTTGCTGCGTCGTGAAGATCCAGGGCTCTTTGTCGACCGATTGGGAGTAGCAGAGCGGCCACATGATGTCTTCAGCACTCGGCATTCTGGGAAGGAAACACACTCAGGGTCAGTGTCACATATATTAACCTGTTGAGAACACTTGGACAGAAAGCAGCAGAGAACAGAAGCACTGGGCAATACATTAAAAAACACAGAGGAACAGATAAACAACTCAGTATCATCACATAATTAATCTTCTCTCGTGATCCATCTTCAGACCTGAAGTTTTGGATGCACTTTAAGACTAAACTAAAGAATCATAGCATCTTGTGTTTTCCTAAATCATGCATCATCTAAGATACAACTATCGCTGTGCACACAATGAATCCATGAAATAAGCCCAAAAACCCTGGTTATTATGGTGTTTTGCTGCATTCTGTGTGCCACAGATGATTATGTGATTGTGCACAAAGCTGTGCAGTGCAGATGTTGTAATAAAGTTTGTGGGAAAACTTGGCAAGGAGGAATTAATGTGGGTGGAAGGGATGAGAGTACACACATGACACAGAACTACACCCATGATGCATTTCTGATGTCTGTTTATCACCAGACATATATTTCATTGGCTGAGTGAAGGAGCTCTCAGTAGGTTCCATTTCCTGACATGGCATACATATGAAATAACAAACAACCAAATGTGTTTCCTTAGATAAATCCTGATCTGAAGGATTCTATCTTTAATTAAAAGCTTTTGAGCTGAACATTTTTGCTTGGCTTTGAAGGGGTTTTCTTGGCTTTGTAAAGAACTGCTGTGCTGAACATTTGAACCAGAGAATTGCTGGATAGATGCACGGCGACATACTAAGTCATCAAAACGTCAAGTACAAACTTTGACAATACAAATCATAAGAATATTAATGACAATTGCTTGCTACACATTTATTAGGGTCCAAGTGGCCATAAACATGGGCATTAAGTTCTGTTTGTCTTTGTGGCTCTTCTGATGACACTAAGGGCGTTTCAGACCTGCAGTCTGTTTGCTTGGGTCCGGATCGGACCCAAATTGGTACGTTCAGTTATTAAATTGTTACGTTCAGTTGGTTTGGTTTGTTTTCACACAGGAAAATCCAAATGAACCAAAATATATCAGCAAAAGTCATGTGAGAATAAATGCTTTGTTCATTGGTCAGACATGTCTCCGGGAGCGGGAGAAAGAAATTTTTCAGGAAAGTTTACTCCGCTGGGATAACTGAATCATTGCAACAAAGACAGAATTGGGATACTTTCCTAGTCATAGTCATCATTTGGGCCATACCAATCTATGGCAACAGAAAGCCAAATATGACTTCAAGACAACGTATGACTTAATACGATGTGAAGATGTGCTGCCTTCAGATGGCTGAACAGGAGAAAGAATACTGAGCACATACAACCAAATGCTAACCTTCAACATGTTCATCTGAAGACGTTCTAAGTTTGATAAGTTACAACCATTTCACAGCATCCATTTCAATTGCCATGTCTAGTCAAAGGGTCTAGCTGCAGTAAAGTTTGTTGTACATTTGACATGTTTATTGGTTTTAAGGGGATATCTGACAAGCCTATAACGTAAAACAAAAACCACAGTTGCAGTTAACCATTAACCACACGGTTCTATACCGATCAATAGATTGCCTTGTAATTGGTTCGGGACTAGTGTGGATCATGTTCAAACCACAAATCAACCACTCCACACTTTGACTGGAATCAGACCGACCATCCACGTTTGATTACTGTGTTCACATAGCTCAAAGAAACTAAATTTAAGGGGAAACACTCCAGGATCCAAAACAAACACTCAAAATGATCTAGATGTGATAATTTTTTTATTCTTATATTATTCTAGAATGACCTAAGCCTACTGTACAAAATGAAGAGCTTCTGTAAAAGAGAGTACAGTGTGCTGTTTTTGCTCTTTCAAAGACCTATTTCTTAAAAGTAGAGCACAGGAGTGTAACTGGGACAAAAACTCCAAACTACCAGTGAATATAACCAGTCCACACCACTCATCAACAGCAGCAACAGCATACAGTGTGATCAGATGTGCCCTTGTGTTGTTACCTTACCTAAATAAAACAATTACACAAGACGTTAATATGTTGGGTTGTTACTAAAATTAACTCCTTTTTTCTTCCTGTGAGGTTGTCTGGTCTTGGCTGAAATAGCTGGAACAGAGAATGATCTGCTAGTTTAAAGAGGTCACATCCTGTCCTAACAAAAAAACTATCAGGAAGATACTCAACACAACATACACACAGTATACACCACATTCTTTACATAAACACAATGGCACAGAAACACAGTGGAGAGTCAACAACTTGACAGCAATAATGTGTTTGGAAATGTGTGTACCAATGCTTTTCTCTAGCTGCTGGACTCCTCGTTACCAAATATAAGTCACTGAAAAAAAATCACTTTATAAACTGAAGTATACAATCAGAAAAGAATAGAGTCTTAATTTATAAAGACACACAAACCTCATCCTGCTGTCAACTTTGAAAGGAAAAGGGTATTACAAGCACTGGTGGGAGAAGAATGGTGAGGAAGGACACAGAGGGTAACACACACACATACGCACACACATGCACATGCACAAATAAGGAGATGGATGTTTAGTTAGTTTTAGTCAGGCCTACCAGTCATAAAGGCTGTGGAAGCCTTACCGCTGTGATCCAACACAAAGTCATCCTGGGCATAGCGGTGCTTCTCTGGGCCACACGCTATGAACACGTCATCCTCTCCAAAGAAATCATGCAGACAGGTAATCTGGAGAATTGAAAGACACAATTACAGTACTCATGTAAACTGTTTTGATGTTCAGGTATGCCGCGTTCTATTTATCTATTGTGATTTTTAGACACTTTTCCTTACAATGAAGGTAAGACTTTTCGTTTGTGAGGAATGGACCAATGATTCTGGGAAAGGGAAAGGGAAAGGGAAAGGTAAAGGTATTCTTTATTGGCATTTGCACACAAGTACATATGAAATTTAGTCTCTGCATTTGACCCATCCCTGAGGAGCAGTTCTGGTCTAGTCTTACTCCGGTCAGACATGTCAAAGGTATTTCAGGGGATTTAGTGTAATTTTATATGGTTCTAATGGCTTAACAGTCATTCGGTTCACTGTGCATGTTTCAGCATGAATGCATGACTGTGGTATTTTAGGTTGTGAAATAATTGCTTTACTCCGTGCAGTCAGCTCACTGAAACAGGCCAATTAAAATCAGTTTGTATGATAGCGTATGGTCGTAGCTGTGGCAGGCTAAGGCTGTGTGACTGTGTGGGTGTTTAAGTGAACAGGACAGAGAGGTCGAAGAATCCTGGCATGCAGAATACTGCAGTCAATGCAGAGTCATGAGAGAAAAGCACTATGCTTTGTCTTTCTGCCGCAAGGCAATTTGTCTCACTTTTACTATTCAGTCTCACTCTGATCATCTCTTATACCCAACACCCATCACCAGAGACAGGAGTTACCTTTAAACCACAGTGAATTGTGCCCACTCTCACACACACACACACACATACACACTTGAAATAAGAGTAAGAGGAGGATGGCTGACAACTGATGGGCAGATGGATCCACTGGAGGAGATTGGGGGATACCAGTAGGGGAAAAGAGTGTGTGTGTGTGTGTGTGTGTGTGTGTGTGTGTGTGCATGTGTGTGTGCGTGCGTGTGTGTATGTGTGTGTGTGGGTCAGGATAGATGTGTTTCAGGGGATAAATTAGAGATCCTGGTTGTTCAAAAGTAGGAAATAGCTGCTAAAGACCTTTTACCACCTCCTCAGTGGAAAGAATAGATGGAGGAGGAGGAAGACTGAGAATGTAGAATATCCTATAGTGGGTGTAAACTCATGCTGCTATAACACATCCATTAATAATAGTTAAAATGTGTCACATAATACTGTTGTATGCTCTATGTTCTACATTCCGACAGCACGAGTTAAAAATGCAATGTAAAAAATCTCTAACATTCTCATAAATTAACAAAAAGGTATTTCATGGTTGTAATATGGCCCCTCTTGTGTGATTTTTAAGGTCTTAACTTTTCGACAAATGAAGGAAATGGATATGAATGAAGGCAGAGGAATGGCTTCTATGTGAAGTGTGTGCATACCAAGCCATGGCAGATTATCAAAGCAGCCCTGGTTTGACATAGCTGGAGTGAATGCCATTCTTCAGATGAGCTCTCTCTGGAGCCTGGCAGCTGATCACCACTCCATACGTCTGGGCACAGTTATTAAAATCACCATAGCAACGACCCAGAAGGATAGTCCAATATATACGAGCCAAAAAAATGAACTACAGCTGTAGTGCGAGCTATCACTGTGACAGATTATAGCATAAAGTGGATAATAGATAATTACGTTATTGACCTCTGACCTTAATTCACACAGTGCTTACTCTGGTGTATGAGCATTGTCAATGGTATGACTACCCAGTGTTTTTCCATCCAGCCAAGTGCACTAAGTATATGGAGCTCAGAGGACAACGTGCGATACTAGGACTGCTGAGGTGAGCACTGTTCCCAGCTGTGATGACATCAGCAGATGGAGGATCTTGATGACAGCTAAGGTGAGGGCCAGAGAAGGCATTTTCACATCTGCATCTCCCAAACTGGCAGACACTTTGACATAAGTCACGTCACATTAATTTCAGTCTGTGCTCCAACAGGATTTAGCCACATTAGATTACTGCTCCAGGATATGCTTGTCCAATGCTTTTTGTTTGTTTGTTGTTTTTTTTGTCCCATGTTTGGGAACGCAGGCTCATGGTGAAGTTAAAGGACTCTGGAATGATGATATGGATATGGATGCTTAGTTCAGAAACCCCAGATTGTATTTTGTATTACTTTTACCCACAATCTGCACTATCTGTACAAGGTTAGTTCTGCTGTGGCCTATGATAATGTTCTTTCCATCTGATATTCCCAGTGGGGATGCAGGGACATGGGGGCACATTTTAAAGAAGCAACAAAGAAAGCAGATGAAGAGGCTGAGAACTAAATGATGTAATCTGTTAAATGACAGTGTTCACCTTTGATGCACTTTTTAAACTACTTCTTAAAATACTATTTATTTAGTTATTTTCTGTCATTTTTTTAGTGTAATATAGTAGGGAGTATCTGTTTGACATTGTCTAACTGATAAAACTTTGGTCCATTTCTAAAGAAATACATCCACAAAGACAAACCAATAGATCCTGAACTGTCCCGAATGCTTCGTTTTTTTACTTCTGTAACATGTTTACATCATTATGTAACACGCTGAAAATCTTGCTGCCTACACACCTGCTTATGCACATCCACAAGCATTTAGCCAGCATCTGTGTTTTGCAGTCTGTGGGTGTTGCCATCTAAGACCTGATGCCTTAAAGAGACACTATCTAAAACAGCCTGTTGTCACTCAGTGTGCACAGCAAGGGAGCATAGAAGTGGATCAATGTGTTTGTTTGCAAACTAAAGCATTGCAACAAGTTTCAAAATAGACCTTTAAATGACAATAAGAACATGGCAATCTATATGTATCCTTTCAAACCGCAGCAATTAAAATTTGCAGGATATTTGCAGAATGTACTGTCTGTGGCAACTGATCTTTCCCTCCACCACCCCAGCCTCTCCCTGTTCTAGCTTCCCATTACCATTACCATTACTCAGCAATGGCATCTCTTGCTATGGACAGTTGTAGATTCCATATCTCATTTAAGTGTCTGTTTGGTTCTGGTCTGTACAGCCCTGAGAGACTTGATGAGGTTTTCTGTTGAGTCTTGTGCTGCTTTGACTCATTGGGGTGAACCATCAGGACCATAACCTATTCCACAAAATAAAAATGTTCTATCACTTGAATCCTCTGACCCAAATATCTCAGACAGAAATGTTTTAATAGATACTAACTTGTTATTATGTGTAATATGCAGACTGAACCTAACATAACATAAATAACATGTGCATTATCACTGCACCAGATTTTTTTGGAGCACAGAAGGAGTAAAGGAGTGTAAGAATGCCACAGTGCATTGTCCTTGTTTTTCTTTGCCCTGTCAACCACTGCCAGCCATGTCCTACTAGGGCTTGTCTCAGCCAATCAGTGAAGTGAACTGTTGGTGGGGTTCTATATTGGCCTGATTTTCTATCTTGAGAGTAAACTGGTTTGCCCTCCAAGATGTCACCACCCCTCCTCCTTTGTCTGTGTCCTCTGTATTGCCTGTTTTTCTGCCCTGCTAAGCCTGGCAACAGAGATAATACAGGCCATGGGCTTTTCGATTGTGTGTTAAAATGACAATTTTTATATCAGCTAATATGAAAGGCTGTTACACAAGTTACACCAAAGTTATGCATGAACTAAAACAAGAAGAGTAAGACAATGAAGTTTAAGAATTATAACATAAAAATGTTCAACATATGATAAGAAACTACGGCAACACTTGTTAAAAAAAAAACGGTCACAGTATATACAGTATATATCAATGTAACAGCATTGAACCCAATTTTAAAATGGGTGAACTAACCATCTCCTGTTGTGTTGAATCCAAGACTTGTTATTCCAAAAATAAATATCATAAACTAGAATCTGCTGATTAATCAGGGAACTCTGCAAGACGAAGTGCCCAAAGAAGAGAAACACATGAAAGTCGAAGTTTTAGTTTTGTGGCTGATAGGATGATCAGTGTAATCGCTGGATACCATCAGTCTGAACTAAACTACATCCAAACCCCTCATTGCTCCTCATTACCATGAGACAAATGACCAGGAGTAAAGATGGTGGGTGGCATCTTCAGGGATTGGGGAAAAAAAAAAAAAAAAGACAACATACCAATGGCTAGATACCTATCATGGTTCTCAGCTGATGCTTAAGCCAACTAGGTTATTTACTTAATTTGAACCCTTATTCACAGAGGCTATTTCCTGATCCTTTGGATTAGAGTGGGAAATCTCAGACATGTTTAACAACCAAAACAGGCAGCAGCACCAAACTGAGCAAAGAGAAATCTTTGCTCAGTTTGGTTCGTAACTCCCTTCTCAGGATTTACTACATAAGCTGCATTGACGATTAGCTACTAAATGCTGTGTTTATGGCAAATTCCAGTTGCAGTTAACCTCTTATGAAATGTTTTGAATACATAAGTAAATTTATAAACATCTCACAGCAACTGCACTGATGTAAAAGAAGCATCGCTCACCGATGGCACTGAACAAAAACTCATCAATATGATAAACAAGCATGTCTCCATGAGTTTCTTCAACTGGATTACACTATAAATTCATGAGAGGCATTTCATTGGGGCATATGCAGCAATAACACTTCAAAATGAAAAGAAGCAGAAATTCAAGATGTCACTTTCTGTTTGTAGATCAATTCCAGGAAACTCTCAGGCAGTGAAATCTGTCTACACCAGTCAGTGCCTCGTGGGTCAATCACACATCACACAGCTGTATCACTCTTTCTGTCTCTCCTCCATCTCGTTCCACTACATAACCAGGCTCGCCAGACTCTCAGAATGAAGAATAGAGAATAGACATACAGTTTTTTAGTCTCCCTGCGCACACACACAAATGAGGTACTCATTTGGTAATTCAGAGTTGCAGAAATACAGAAGTTCAGAGACATTTCAAAGAGATGCGTGACATTAAATGCTTCTGTTGCCTTGTTTACTTTATCATCAGTATCAACTTAAAAAAAAAAAATCAATAACATTAGTATACTTAAAATGGCTTTAAAAAAAAAAAAACCCAAGAAAATATCCCCGTCACCATTCTTAAGCCAGGAGTTATACTGGAGACAACTACGGAGCAGAAACACTATTTGATCTGCAAAAAAACTCAGTATCAGTCAGTATCAGTGTGCTACAACATGTCAGCATCACTTAGATTAACACTCCTGCAGAATAATCCATCACATCAATCTGCCAAACTTGCCAAGGCAGTGTGCTTACGTGATTACTTTCTTACTTTCAAGTAGACAAATAATGTGTGTGTGTGTGTGTGTATGTTGAGATTTAAATGCATCTAAACATATCAGGATTCTAATTTTCCTGTAGGGACTACAACACCAGTCTCTACACGACGGAAAGGCCTGCTGAAAAGAATGGATGAGAGCCAGAACTAGACGAACAAAACAAGTGGTTGAGATCATCCTCCACACAATGGTCCCACCCCAACCCACCCCATCTGTGGCCTCCATGTATTTTGCACAGCCACCAGCCTTGTGCCCCTGCCACCCCAGCTCTCTTCTTTGCTTCCCTGTTTTGTTTTAGGGTATCGTGGTAACATTTGTGAAACAGAGCAGATTAAAAAAAACCATTTGCTTCAAATACAGTGAGGTGCCTTTGTATTGCCCACCCAGTCAAGGGGGAAGGGGTGACTGAAAGTGTGTGTNGTGTGTGTGTGTGTGTGTGTGCCATCTGCCAGCCAGGGGGGCTCTGGATTCCTAGGGTTTTATCTCACTGTTGTCAGCCAAAAGCCAAACCACAACCATATTATTCTAGTTATGCTTGGGTTTTATCTTTTTGAATTGCACTGATTCATTTTAAGAATATTAAATTGTTTTTTTTTTTTTNTTTTTTTTTTTTTTTTTTTTTTTTTTTTTTTTTGCTTGGAAGGGAAATAAAAGCATGAGTCATCAGTAAATTCAGCATTTAATGTAGCCGAGAGTCTTCCTGAATGAGTGGTATTGTACTTCAATGCACTGGAGTCAGATGGAACTGTATGCTAATGACAGGACAGAACAATAGGTGGACATGCAAATTACATGGCTGTTGACCTAAATGATGGTGTTTAATCCAGACCTGGCCCTAAAAACAGCTCGTGCCTGACAATGACATGGAGCCCTTGTGTGGCCTTGCCTCAAGCTAACAGAGGGGGAGGCAGTCATCCTAATCTGTAACTGCCAGCGTTTTTCATTATCACACCAGGAGGTACAACAAAAAAATATCATCCCTGTCAATATGATAAAAATATCAAACTGAAATCAGCCCCTTCACTGAACTGTTGGGAAAAGACAGCTGAACAGCATGTCAAACGTATAACATTTCAAACCTGGGATAGTTTAGAGTATTATGGGCAGGGAGGCCATCATTAGAAGAATGTCATGTAAGATGATGCCACAGTATAGCAGTTGTTCACTTTTACCCAGCCATCCATGAGCTATGAAATCTAGATGCTGTCTTTAAAGTATCCTATGTTGAGAATCGGATCCTACTTTGGGGCCATGTTACCAAAGCAACCATTACCATTAGGAATTCTCCCAAATGGTGATAATCCAACAAACCAGCAGGCTCAGGTGAAAACATAACCCTTTGTTTGGCAGTAATAACCATATAGTCAACTGAGGGCCCAGTTAATGGTGGATATAAGGTGTGAGGAATATGGAAGGTAGGGAAAAAAATACTGAAAACTTCCTGCTTCAGCACTATATTTTGGAAAATGGTTGTCAGTAACGTAACGTTGTTGTTGTATATACTGAGCTCAAACATGTAAGATCACCGGTATTGTCCTTTAAATTTGCAAAAATGAAAACTGTAGAGGAAGCATTTTGACAGATGTAGTGCATTTTTAGAATGAGGAATGTCATTCCAAATTGAGATACGGATGACAGATGTCGCATCAGCATCACCTACAGAAAATAATATGAGACAGGAAAATAGGTTACATATGAAAATGTGACATGAAAAGGCAGGAAGCTGAAATTTGTCTTTGTAAGTGCAGTCTGTGGGGATTTGTTTCAGTCTGTCTGCCTGCTGCTAGCACAAAATGCATGATGATTCTTTATGATGTAATGAACTGCTGCAGTGTTAAGAACTCAGAGCAACTTTTAACTTTTCTTAAATGCATTTGCCTCTAAGAATCCCAGTCTACAATAGTGTTGTAACTGAAGAAAAAATCTGGAAGCATGTGGACTCTCCCAAATATCAGTATATCCAAAGTTTATCATGATATAATTTAGTATCCACTAAACTTCTCTGTAAACAAAAGGAGGACATAATATCTGAGGCTGGGCAGACTGTCCAATTATTTCCGCTTTCATTCCACAGCTTCCTGTGTGTACTAAAAACATTTCTAAGAGATGAGCATTTCAGCCTTTGGAGCTCAGCAGCCTAAATGGACCATGTCTGTGTTCAGCCTGTGGATAATGGGCTAAACTGTCCTTCTGATTACATCTATCAGTGAAATGGATCATGAAAGCGGAAAAGTATTTCAATTTAAGAAATGTCCATCTATGCTGTTGTTGGCAACTGTTTTCTTTAAAGAGAAAAATATGTTCAGATTAGAATTTCACTTATGCAAATCTTTTCAATCTCTATGATATATATATGAAAAACATAATTTTGAACTATTGTACACAGAGTAATACTGTCTTGCCACTTCTGCATTGCTACTCTAAATCCATTATAACAAATACATTTAGCATGAAAATCTCTGTGTATAAATGCGTAAAAACGTATGTCTCCGCTGGGCAATATAGTCCCAGGAGAAGACGATTTTACCAAGAAAGTAAAAATGACCGTCTCTCCTACATTTGAATGTATCTGTTTGCTTACACCCACCTTAAATTTTAAGGTGGGTGTAAGGTGGGTGTGGCCTGAACATTTGATTTTGAGAGATTAGGGGATTTGGTAAAATAAAATACAGCTTATTTGTTTTTTGTTTTGGAAAGTGGTTGTCAGTAACGTACATGTGGGTAGTATTTACTGGGCCTAAACATGCAAAATCACTGGTATAGTCCTTTAAATCTCTTGAATCTTTTCATAATATTAAAAAAAAAAGGAAACATAACAAAGATTAGACTGCTAACTGCTCTTCAAGTCAATGAATACACACCAATAAATAAATAAATTAATAAAAATGTAAATCCTATTTTCTGGCTGCCCAGTCAGCTTTGAGATGTAAAACAGGGTTTTCTCTCAAAAGCAGCAGCTGATTCTGTTGGCTCTGATAAACACGATGTTGAATTAACATTCACTCTGAACAGCAACTTTGCAGTTGAGATTGGAGAGTGGACAGAGACACATATTGTGTTAATGCACTCAGTCGTGCACACACATGCATGAAAATGAACACAAACACACATTCTCAAAAACACACACCTGACAGCTGCACTTTAACCCTCCCTTCCAGCTTATAGGTCTAATTATCCGGTGGTGACCAGGGACAGGACCAGTGGGGGGCTGTGTGTGTGTGTGTGTGTGTGTGTGTGTGTGTGTATTGGGAGGGGGGCTTTGCTTTCTGGACCTATAAACTAAGCCTCACAGCTTTTACAGACACTCAATTAAGGAACTTCCAAATACATTACATGTAAATCACTAAACCCTGTTGAAATAAACCCTGCTTAAACCCTGTAAAACCCTGCTACTTAAAATAAAGGTAAATACTACTTTGGATAATACAGCACACTGCATACTAGTATACAATATGAAAAACCGTTTTGTGTCATAATCCAACCAATCATGCAGAACTCCAGATCAGATGTGAAAACAATGATACACACTTGGTTACCATAGAGCAGGGGATTTGCAATCAGGCTTAGGAGACCTATGTTTTTGAAAATTCTGTTTGGCTGAATATTATTTCTTTCAGCTGGAGTATCAAAGTTCGACGCTCATGCAATGAATTATGTAACTGATGGTTCATAGTAAGCATCGTTCAATAAACACCAAAGCACAATGTCAACAGTAACTAACAATTTTAACTAAGGTAACCATGAATGTTTATGCCTGAATGGCTACAAATTTACATAGTTTCTTTGTCCGCTACTAATGAAATAAATGAATTATGTCCTATTTTCTGTAAATTTCACCTGTACCCCTCATATGGCCACAACCTAACTGAACGTGCAGGGCCAAGGAGATATGCTCCTTATTATAATCAAGAGGAAAAACACACATTTTATAGTTTTACAGCCTACAGAAATCATTTTTCCTTTCATCATATACACACACACACACACATATCATCCAATTCAATGTATAAGAACCATTGTTATGGGTTAAAGTGCATATGGCAAAGGGGCTTTAGCTTGTCTGCACACTAGCATGGCACCAGTTCGAGTGTGAAAAGAGGCTTATCTATGCAGAGAAGCTCCATCACAGAGCGCTCCATATGAGTCAAGCTGTCAGATTAGCACGGCATATCTGGTCTGAGTGTTACCTCCTACCTAGTAGCTTCAGGCAAAAAGGGGGTGAGGGAATGGGGAAGGTTAAAGATTATAGCCTATGCTTTCTCATTCAATTCTCAAAGAGGTCAATATTTACAACTATCAGGAGTGTGTTGCTAGATTATATTTTTGCATGCTCTATGGGGAATGACAAGAGCAAATCAGCTTTAGCTTTAGAAAGACAGCACACATTCAGTGAGTTCTACATAAAAATTTAGTTAAATTATAGTGTCACAAACAGGAAGCTGTAAAATGTCCAGCTTTGCTCTGGTCTTTGTGGATCAGGTTACAAGTTTAATTGATTAAACCTAAATCAGACTCATAATTTTATTCAGAAAGAGTCCCATTGAACCAAGAGAGCAAAATATATCTAGAGAAAACAGTCCCCTTTAAGTTGCTAGTCAGTCACCAAGGCATGAACACACACTGTCCAGAATGGTCTACAATGGCATCATTTAAGTGCAGTAAACCTTCTAATGCTTTAAATTTGACACAGAACAATACATATCTTGACTAAAAGGATGCTGAACAATCCGACAATAACTTCTTATGTACAAAATCCCAGTAGGCTGGTCAACTGGTCACTCTTGTTAAAAAGCCATAAAATGTAATTTTGATGCCTTAAAACTAAAACAAACTGCAAAACAAAAAATATAACAGCCTCTTTTTCAATAATTAGCCACATGAGGATGGTGTGCATCCTGTTTTGTTTTGGGTTTTTTTGCATATGGATTCATTAAAACCAGGCCAAGGAGTGTTTGCTGCAATCATCTTTGCAGAGAACATGCATGTGTTCGTGGATGGCTGCTTCATACACACATCAACATTAACTTCTCCAAGTGGAACTGTTGATTTTATCCTAAAACACTTTCTTTTGAGGAGTTGGCTATTTGGTGACACCAAGCGGGAAGCGTAATGACATAGTCTAGTTGCATGTCAGCGAGTAAGCCACAGGCTTTGATTGAGCTAATGGTGGAGAGCTTACAATAGATGAAGTAGATGTACAGTATGTATCCATGTGGTGTGCTCTGGCAGAAAGCAGCAAATCAGAGCAAGTAACTAATTGTTCACCATCAAAAACCCTGTGGAGAATTCTGTCAAGTAAGTTAATGCCACACTTGTCAGCAAGAGCTGTGTCATCTCAAATGTGTAATCCCCAAATATATGTCCTTATGCATTGCTTAAAATGACTAATTTATAATTTAAAACATACAGTAAATATCTATAAAATATGCAATAAATGTTGGTTTTATGTTAGTAGAAATGGCAGAAATTCATGTTGAACCCAATGAAATGATGTTATGCTTGCCTGAAAACAACATTGTGGTTTGGGATTTTGCTTAAAGACCTCCTCCAAGCACATGTACAAGCCTGATTTGTGTCATCATAAATCAGCAGAATCACAAATATTGTCATATGATTTTTCTTGTTGCTTACCAGCCCTGGTTGAATGAGGTTGGTGGAGGCCAAAAGCAAAACTGGATTGACTTAAACAACTTTGGAGCTCAGTTTGGATTTGCTACTAGCAGAAGAGAAATCCGCAAACATACCAGTGTTTCACAAATCACCACAATCCAGCAGCCTATTGTTGATTTGGAATAAATAAACCATTGAGAAGTTAAAATAAGTGTACTCCCTCTCAGTCTGTCAAAATTTCTCTCTTCCTTCTCTTCACATTACACAATCAAAAAGGATTAGCCAAAGTGTCAACCCTACTCAGTAAATGCCGGATAGCTAGTTATGACAGGCAGTTATTAGTATGACATGCATTCTCTCTATGTACTCTATGGTAAAGTTGCACTTCTAATTCAATATTCTTCATGGCAATAAGGAGCATGAAAGGGCTGGAAAAGCCAACTGATCTTTATGGTTGTTAAAATGACCAACATAGCATCTACCAATGGAAACATCAAGGATTTATATAACAGAAATGAGACTGAATTAATCATGGAGATTCTAATGGGAATCTCAAATGGATGTATTAATCAGTGGATGAGGAAACCAAATGTGGTGAACCCAAAAATACAAATAAAAGCACCTCTGATTGATTTTCTATTCTAGAAAATCAATCAGAAGTGCTTTTATTTGGCTCTCTACATACATTTAAATAGTTTCAGGCAAAGCGAAACCAGCTGCTGCTTATTTTAAATGACTACTATTTGATTTTTGTTTTCTTTTTCTAACTTAAAACAGAGACCCAATAAAATAATAATGATTTTATATTGTGAAAAAAAAAAAAAAAAAAAAAAAAATCATATTTACAGAACTTCTTCCAGATGAGGTCAGATTATTATAAATCTTTTTGATTAGGGGAAGCAAAAGGCACCATGTGTTCAAGCTTACCTCATATCATAACTGGGGACCCTTAATGAGAATTTCAAATGGAAGTATTACTATATGTGTCCCCAGATGGACAGGATTATAGAGAAGATAGCCTTTCATGGCTTAATAGGGGTAAATCAGGTAGGGAAGAAACTATGGATCTGCCAAAAGACCTGAAATCTAAAATGTATTCATTAGTGTCTTGTTGAAATAATAGTGGCGTGTAATTATATATGGATGATTAAGTAGGGTGTAATTACCTTGACTGCTGACACAGCTGAAGCCTATAAATCATCAAGATAAAACATTCGGCTACAAAGCTTAGTGTAGAGGTCCCATCTGGTTCTCAAATGCACACCTGACTCATATTTGAAAACAATATAATTCACATCTTCCTATAATGATGTTATATATTTTTAGTTGAGGAGTGCACAGAAACCACATTTCATCATTTTACCAGGCTTTGCAAAAGTTTGCATTTGATAGATGAAGCATTGCTTCACACATACTAAGACAAACAATCTTTTACATCTTGCATTTAAGTGCAACTGGAATCTAATCTGATCTAATCTGCTACATATGGATGTCATCTGGCTCACATTCTGATTGGATCTCAGTCACAACTTGCAGGTGCAAATGCAATCTGGACAGCCAGGACTTGTTTGGGAGAAAAATCTGCCCCCAAAAGTCAAAAAGATCACTCAACTCTTCTTCCCAGCTCAGTTTACTCTTTTTAATAAAGTTATGTTGAATCAGCAGTTGTGGCTTGGTGTAAATGGGTACCTCTATCTGGAATGCAGCGGTGACAGCCCTTGCAAAAACGTTGTTAGTGATTTTAAAAATGGATGTTTTTTTTTTTACCTTTATTTAATCAGAGAAATTTCACTGAGCATTAATGCTCTTTTCCAGGAATGCCCTGCTCACACACCCACGCTCACATTCACACCTGGAAGCTGCCCAGTACAACCACAGACTTCTCTGCTGGCCACTGAGCAGCTCCACTGGAGCATTTGGGGGTTAGGTGCCTTGCTCAAGGGCACCTCAGTGGTGATAATTAGGGAGGGGCAGGCGCTGCTCATTCACCTCCCCAACCCAGAAATTCCTGCCAGTTCAGGGATTGAACCGTCGACCCTTAGGTCACAAGTTCGCTTCTCTAACCTTTAGGCCACCACTGCCCAGATGTAGTAAACAGTGGATGAGGAATCCAAACATTGTGAACCAAAAAACAGCCGCCTGCTGAGATCTGATCACAATGCAGGCATCCAGAGAATAATAACGCTTTTTAATGCAAGGAGTAAATGCAAGTCCTGTCATTGGATATCATTATCCAGATAACGTATCCGGATTTGCATGTAAATGGGATGTTATGTTCTAACGGGATGATGCACTAATAATATTGTCAGACTGAAACTGAAAGTGTATCATGACAGTCTTACCTGCTTGCCTTCCAGAGTGTACAGTCTCCTCACAGCACCCGAGTCCAACTTGATCGCATCAGAGATGTCAGTGAGCACCTGGTCAAAGGAGTGAGCGGTTTTCTTATTGAGCAATATCCGTACAGCCTTTCGTGGTTTAACTCCGCTGCGGATGACTGTGACCAACTTGGGTTTGATGAAGTCCTTGGACTCACGCTGCAGTTCACTCTTTAGCATGCTGAGAGAGGAGAGGGAGCGTGACGAGCCAGTCCTACCACTCACTGACCAGTTGGGGTTGACGTTCTTGGTGTAGTCCACACGTCGGAAAGGTTCGTTGGAGGCACACACATAGCTCTCACCTGCATAAAGAAAGAATGGCTGAATTAAGGAATTAAAAATGTGGATCTTTTGCAAACAATGTCCACTCTGAGGAAATTTAAGGTCAGCATTTGTAAGAGGAAGTTATATGCACAAATATCATATAAAAATGCATCAGAATCTGACTCATGTTTGGTATGCACTGTAAAATATTGCCAAAAGAAAAAAAAAAAAAANAAAAAAAAAAAAAAAGACAGTAAACCACTCAGTTGTGTAATGCACTACAAAGAGTTAACATTCCTTAAATGAAAGAACATGGCACATTGAGGGGCCGGCCCAGTAACACCGTCCTCCCTCCCTTTCTGCTGCTAGGCGCTACACTGGCCTTCCTCCAAAGCAAAGCATTTTGCTTTTCCTGTCAGCATTCCTTTCCAATAGCTAACACGCAAATGTTTCCCCTTAAGAACAAAGTCATGTGATAACTACACGCTTAGAAAATGAGAAACTGAGACTTTCCCCTCATGCTACATTCATCACAAAAGTATCTAAGAGCCACTCCTCTCTTAGAGGCAACTCATACGCAACAGCAGCTTCATGTAAGATTTAATATGGTACATAAATTCTATTCAAGCCAACATCCACAATCTTTCAGTGAGAAGTGATTTACAGGATCAGAGGACTAGATCACTGAGCTTCTCTTCGAAACTATCAGAGAGAATAACAGATGGCCTCAAGTGCTTTTAGAGATAAAACATTTAGCTACAAAGCCATGAGAAATGGAAAAACTTAGACAATGACTGTTAAAATGATTTCTATCAGCAAACTTTAGCAAAACCAACATCATAGTCTGATCATTAAAGATCATATTAGCCCATTAAATCCCAATCGTCTTTGTTCAGACATGTGCCTGCCATTGATTGTAACAATGCACTTGAATCTCAGTGGCTGTTCTGGTAAATTAGGAGGATTGTGTAGCCTTGAGGTATCTCATGGAGCTGACATACAAGCTAATTTAAGAAACAGCACAGATTATTATTCTGTATACCACAGAAATTTCAGTTTACAACTTGCATACTGTTTTTGGTTTCCATCATCTTGAAAACACGTAACTTTGTTTATACAAGAAGCTAATCTAGTCAATCAAGACATTTTTTGTTATAGATGTGTGTCAAGACACAAAAACAGAGTTACAGTGAAAGGCAGCATTACGAGACCATGCATCCCATGATACCTGCTGGCTTTATTAAGCTAGCAATTAAGCAAGGGCTAATTAAAAGGAAAGGACACAGCTGGAAGGATGGAGATATGGCTGAAATTTAAGATAAATTATAACTGGAGCTGTCATTCATTTGGGGACAGAATAGATGCCCTCAGATGGTGACTGGTGATATGTTCATTCCCGGAGGGACAAGGATCTCAGGTGTGACTTCCCTCAGTCATACTCAGGGAACCTCCACCATGCTCCGCTGGCTGTTGTCCTCATGTGGACACCAGCTGAGGTCAACCTAAACAAACTACCCCAACCCCCTCCATCAGCTATCCCAACCACACATCATCAGTAAATGGGCACATGTAAAGTTTTCCCATAATTCTGACTTAATATTCACATGTTGGAAAAGGTATTGCTGAGTAATATGACCATCACATGGCTGCTTATCAAATCCTCTGTAGTTCAGGAAATGCATACAAACGTGTCCAGAATTCTGATGGAGTGATTTAGTTTGATAGTCTTTGTGTTTCTTAGCAGAATTTCACTTTCACTATTACAAATGTTCTATTTGTTCACTTCATATGGCTCATGCCTTGAAGCATCATGACTATGACTTCATATTGCCTATCTTTCTGGATCCTCTTGCTAGATTATTGCTTATTAGCTGTGTTATATCATTCCGTAATGTTTCATTGTTTTTTGTGTCTTTGTAATTTGCTTGTTTGCTACCAATTGCTAACCTGGCTGTTCGAGGAGAGGAATCTCTCTTTGAATTGCCTCTCTCGAGGTTTCTTCCTTTTTTTTGCTGATATGATGTGTTTTTTTAAGGCATTTTTCCTCATCTTTTTAGGGAGCTTGGGCTGGGTCAGGAACCGTTGATGTGTGGGCCTGTAAAGCCCTCTGAGACATTATATATTGGGCTATACAAATAAACATGACTTTGTTTCTCAGGGAAGAGCATAATCTCTATGCATCAAGCATACATTCATGATGCAGTTCAGTGTTAGCCTGGAGCCATACTCCATGAATTACCAAGAATTAGACATTTTTAACGATTTATGGCTCAGCAGCTCCAGGCAAAGTCAGTGTACCCTCTATCCTAAAACTCAGAATTTATCCAAGACAATTTGCCAGCTCCTGTAAAGCTAGCACGTTTAAAACTGAAAATCTAATAATGATGACTAGTTTTGGTAATAGACTGGATTTGAATAATAAAATAGAAAAATAGAACGTAGTAACTCAATAGCAACCCAAAATTGTTTTCTTTCAGTTGTATGTTGTCATTATAAAAGCCTCAAGATTTTATTTTAAGCCAGTTATTACACATTGTTCACAAGACCTACTAATGCTACTATAGTGTCATACTTTCAGACACTTCAAACCTAAGCTTTAATTTTACCAACTGGATCTAGTAAATTCCTTTTCTTACAAAGCTTTATTGTCTCAAATATAATTTGTTTGTCAGCATGTGTTGCATCCTCACAAAGTGAGCCACAAAGCTCTTTCTACATTTCTGTATCTGCTACTTTGGTTTTTTTTTTTTTTTTTTTTNTTTTTTTTTTTTTTTCCCCACAAGCACAGCAGTTAAAATTAACTGGTCAACTCAGTAATCCCATCCAGCCATAAGGGGCACATGTGAGAATGGTGTTTGATTGGGTTTCCACACAAAAGAGCCCCAGGAGGCCTCAGTCAATAAGGTAGACTGCTGAGCTGTGCAGTAATGTTTCCTTTCTCTGTCCATTAGCTGGGTGAGTAAACAAAGACAAGACTCGGGTGGGTGCATGGTCCACTCACAGTCCAATTCAAGTTTGAGGGGCATTTGTGAAGATGAGACAGCATTCATACAGTAAGGGACATACCTGTGGTTGACTCATGACTGGTCCTGGAGCTCATCAAAGACCTCCATTTTAAAATTCATCGTTTCAAATAAGCTGATGAAGCACCAGTTACAAATAGAACTCTGGATGCATTATTATTCTAGTTGTGGGTCATCGTTCAGCAGCATCTGTATGTGAGCCAAGAAGTGCAGGAGCAGAATGGTCTGTACTAGAGCCAAAGCAACCTTTGACTGTTTTGCAAAACTAGTGATGCTCCAGAATGTGGATCAGCATCTGCCCTAAATCTTTCTCAGCATCTCGGGGGATGAGGCACAGAAAATGAGTGTAGTGCAGAGTCTAAAGTTTAGGGAAGATGTGATTAAAAAAAAAAAAAATCATCAATGTGTCAGAAGCACCAAGACGTCACCTGATCCTGATTACGGGGTCGCTGAGCTTTAACCTCTCATATTAAAAACGGACGGGACAGCATATACGGCTGAATGTAAAGATAAACGTTTTACTATGATTCGCTATTCCTGTGGGGTGTACAACACAGCAGGAAATTGAAAATATCCCATTTGTGTCACAGTGGCGAAAGTTATATAAGATGTGACCACAATTGACATATTGCTCTATGTTTTTTTTCTTTCTATTCAAAGCTAATACACATAAGGATAAAGCAAGATAAATTGGATTCTTGGCAGCCCTCCCATCCCCCCCTGACATGACATTCATTGATCACAAAACCCTGAATTATTTTCATTAGTGAAAATGACAGTGATTATTTCAATAATTCAACTTTTTTCAAAATTCTACTTTCTACATGTTATTATTTATCCAGCATGTCATTAGCACTGATACTGGAAGAACGAACTTTCATGTTTCAAGTCCCAAGAATGAAAGTATTCTTGAAGATATAAACACTGCAGCAATACAGTAAGTCACTTTCATGCCCACATAAACTCAGCTGATATATATATATATAGAGAGAGAGAGAGAGAGAGAGAGATCAATAAAAACTGATGCACATTAGCACAAGCCATGTGCTGCACTTAGCAGGGGTCTGACTGCTGCTCAGCACTGGGTCAAACATGTCAGAACATCTTTGTCAGGGCATCCATAATGATACATGTGAAGCAATGCATAAAATATAATTGATGCAGAGAACATGTATAGATTTCTGTGTACCTCTGGGAGCATGTCTTGCAAAAAGGAGCACCATTTTCACGTTTTCAGATGCTCTCCTATACTTTACCAGAAGTTGTTGTGCATGGATCATTTGTTCAATACCCAGTGCCATACTGTACGTCTGAATCAAAGTCCATTAGACTACTATCAACATAATGAAGCAGACGTCCTTTGTTGATTCGTAGTTGCATAAAGAGATTATTCATCACACTTACCCTCTACCAGCTCATCCAAACTGGTGATCTTCCTGCCTCCATCCAGTGTGTATAATGTCCGGACACCTTGAGGAAGATTGACGTTGTCAGACAGGGACCGAGTAAGCTCCATAAGCAGAGCATCCAGGGATCTGAACCGGTCGTTAGACACAGCATACACCACTCCCTTGAAGTATTTGTCCCCATTGCGATAAAATCGCACTTTTTTGGCTTTCTTCTCGGACGTGAGAGACTGGAGAGTGCGTGTGCGGTAGAAACTACAGTGTGCGCTGTGCGCCGGGCTGGGGACCAGACCGTTGCCTCTGGAGCCTGACTGGGACCCGGAGCCCGAGTTGGTCCTTGGTGTCCGCTGCGGCTTCTGCCGTTCCTCAAAATGTTCAAATTCAATATTTTTACTTTGCGACATGATGTTTCTTTTTCTGCGTTACCAGAATCTAACAGAAAGAATATTTTTTATGCAGATACTCCTATAGAAGCTGTGCGTCGGCAACAGGAGAAAGGAGGATACACGTGTGCTACTCCAGAATCCACTTCCAGTCCAGAAACAACGTGACCACCGAATGCTGCAAAGTCTTAAAGTTACAACACAATTTTCAAAGAGAGATTGGTACAAGTTATTCCGACGTCCACAGAAAATGAGCCCAGTAGTGATGGTTCCGATGCCGATGCAGCGGGTCCAGTAGGCTATTCCAAGCGCCAACTCAAGATTATCCGGTTGAAAACGTGTCAAATAACGACATGCTTTGTTTGATAGACATTGCAGTGAACCTGTCGTAGGTCCAAACACAACTAACGTAATTTAGAAAAGTTGAGTGTACAGAACCCGTATGCCACCGATTACCCCACTTCACATCCTCTCACCGACTGGACGTTAACTCAAGCTGTCAAATCAATGGGAGAGAAAGGGAAGGCCTGTGCGCCTCAGGGTCCTAATGCTAGCATTCTCGGTTTTAATGAAATGTTTGCACACATCTAATGACAGAAGTTCAAAGTACAAAATTATATTATCATGCAGGAGGAGTAGCAAAATGTGAAGCAAACAGACGCAGTGTAAATACTGAAGTATTGTAAAATCATATAAACATAATATTAGTCTGTTTTCTCATAAAACACAAAACACAGCTCACAGCTCAAATATTTTCTGTGTATAGCAGAGTGAGGCTGAGTGAATATTAATCTGTACACTGCAGGTCTGCCAAAATAAATGTCAAGCAGTAATCTGGATTATTCAGGAAGTAGCAGTTTCAGTATCAGTCCCATCGTAACCCTGATAGGCCTGCCTATGTGGCACAGCAAGCACAGATTTAGTCTGGTTACACTGTCACTGTAGCTTGTCAAAAACTAGGGCAAACTGGATAAATTAACCCACTTTTATTCACAGCAGCCTAATTCCTGAAGCCAATGGAGAAAACTAACTTTCATCAACACACTTTTGACAAACAAGCAGAGACGATTCATTTTTTAAAAGTCCAATCAATAATCAGTATGTTTTGCATACAAGTCACATATGCACATATTTAATGCGAATAGTTGGCTAATGCAAATACTGTAAGTACTGTTTGATTCTTAACCACAGTTGAAAAATTTTTTGCAGTGTTTGCAAAAAAAATTACTGATGTAAACAAACCTTTAACATAATTGGACAATAATAATTTAGTTGCTGCTTAATGTAAGTTCACTTAATTCAGAACACTTTGAGAATAATAACAAGGTTTAACTCTTGAGTTGTGATTGTTGATGATGGGGTGATCATAGGACTTATTTTGAATGATGTATTGCACATTTGTAAAAAGCATAAAGTTTAAATTAATAGAAATTAACTGTGAATGGCCTCTTCTGGGTTTTCATCCAGGTTTTTGGTGTTTTTACTGAAAAAAGTTTAGATAACATTTGTCACTTAAAGGCATAGAAACAATGTAGAGTTCACAAAATTCATTCATTCATTCATTTGGTTCTTTCAAATGTATATAAATCCCCTAACTGTTTCCAAAAACAAAGGGAATTTTTCAAATCAAAAGCCAGCAATATCATGCTGTGTTGGGCGTATTGTATACAGTCTTTGTATCTTGTTAAAGCAAAATGCGAGGAAGTCATTTAGCACAAAGCAAATAGGAATACTCTTTTCTGGGCCAGGGGAAATCCTGTAAGGAATGACAAAGCAGAAACTGCTTAAAAGAAAAGATTCCCTCTCTCAAAAATGACAATAATCTAGTTATAGAGGCTTAAGCCTCCTCTGTATTTATTTTACTTTTGGTAAACTGCTAATATGTTGAATAATGTAGTTTATAGGGGGCTTGGGAAATAACTCTTGGGTATTTATGTAAAAATCACTGTTTGAAAACTACTTTCATGGAAGCAATCCATAGTAAGAGACAATGTGTAACTATCCAGGCTACAGCCCCAGAGCACATGCATGATGAATATACACAGACAACTGAAAATATGATTTGCTTACATTTAGATCGCTGTTGGCCCTAAATCTTTTGTGTCCTTACTTTTTCATATGTTGCTGCAGTCTCTGAAAGAGATGTACAAATAAATGGAAAATAATATACAAGAAAATATAACATTAAATCTAAATACTATCACTAAATATTAATAGTACTACTTCAAAAATCCAGTTAATTGTGTATATACATGTATTTAGGAAGAATGCCTTCTTTAAGTGCCAATATGTGGATTTTCACAAGTTAGAGACAAAGACCATTTCATGAGGTCCAATGGATAAAGATTAAAATATCAATTTCTATCAAAATTCATGGCAGGTAGTGTACATACATGCGTGTGCGTGCATGTGGGTGCATGTTTGAGGGTGTTTGTGGGTGGGGGTGAGGGTGGGATGATGGGGTGGTGGGATCCTACCACAGCCCAAAGCAGTCAAAAGACAAGCATTTTAAGTTGCTGCATTGTCACAGCTGTCAATATTCACCGTTTTGATTCAATGTAATAACTGAGCAGGGTGAGTAGCTACAAAATGTCACAGCAAGACTTTAATTATCACAGATTTCTGCCATTGAGCTGGATGCTGTCTGATTGACTTCACATTACGGTCTGTTATTACCCCAAACTGTACCCTGGTGTTCCTGTCAGATAGAAGTATACACAAAAGCATGAAATGTGCCAAAATGGTAGCATAAGTCTGTTAGAATACCTGTCATTGTATTGTGTGTCACAATAATAATGGTAACTGCTTCATTTAATTTGCTGAATTTCCATTTATTGTGACAAAATGATGGGGTTATTGACATTTTACCAGGGTAAGAATATATTTGTGTGTGTGTGTGTTTCGGTAAAGACAAGATCATGGATTTAAGGTCAAAGGTCAATCAAGAGAAAGAGCAGCTGCTGAAGAGAGCTTAGTGGTGCACAACTCTTTGAAGTATTATCTGCGTCATATACATCCCATAGGTATTACATTATCATCTGTAGTAAACATATTAAACTACAATTTGAAGATATTTCAAGATAAAATGAACAAAAGAATGCTATGATCAAATTGTAACCTTACTTAAATATTTTATTTGATCAAGTAATTATTCACCCTTGTTGCAGAATAACAGCATGCTGAATCCATGAATGCTTGTTTTGTTTTCATGAGGTCTTTCATGAGGTCTTTTGAGGTTTTCATGAGGTAATTTTCATGAGTAGTAATTTCTGACACAATTAGATGAAAGAAAAATACTCCAGCGCCCTCTAGTGCTCGCCAAAGAACATGGAAATTAGATAGCAAAATAGTTCTTGGACTACAATCGACAGAGAATATTTCTTGTATGTTAAATATAAATATTTATGGGATTTTTTGTGAAAATTTGCCAGTAAAACGGATGAAATAAGCAAGTTTCCTTTATTTTTCATTTGATAAACAAATAATGCTCAATCACATTTGCTTTTTGATGGTAGAAATAGTGACCAAAAGTGTGGCCAAGGTGAACTATGAACTACATAGTAGAAATGGATTAAGAGGCTACACCTTAACTTTAAATTTAGCTAACTAAGAATCTGATTTTTTGCCCCACTTTGATCTAAAAAAAAGTTTACTTAAATGCATTTTAAAATACTCTTAAGTGCACACGAGAACTACTACAGAACTACTACAGTTTACAATGAACAGTTAAGCAGCAGAATCAGGATCTGATACTTTTTGGCACTGTGTTTGATCTTGTGAGTGGGGGACATACATTTAAAACACACACACACACACACACACACACACACACACACAATCACTTTTTGTGTTTTGCAATTCAATTCCAGTAAATTTCCAGATAACCCATTTGCCCATTTGTCTTTAAGGAAAGACAGATTTTTCAAGACAAATGGGCTACTTATATTTATATTTTCATACCACCAGTCAATTGGACGTTTTCTCTCATAGTATCTTTCATGTGAGCTTTTCCCAGCATGTATTTGTTGCATTTTTCTGTGTGCCACACCTACTCTGTGTGTTTAACAAACTATAGAGGCTGAGGGGTTTGTTATAATAGAAATCCAGTATGCATTTATAGTATCTTTTATTATCCATTAGCCCTCTTATGGCCACTGCAGTATTTTATCGCAAAAATAGTTCAAAACTAACTGTGTAGTTAAGTTGTTTTTTTTTTTGTTTTTTTTTTTTGATTATTATTAGACTCGCATGTAAATTTTGGAAAACATATAAAAATGGTGAGTAAGACCACAAGGGCAAACCTATAAAATTATTAGAAATTTACTAACATTTCATGCTGCTAACATCTTTATGCATTCCATAATCTTCTCACATTTAAGTTATTGTTCAACCTCATGGTCTCAAGCAGCACCTATAATGACTACACCTTTAACGATGATATATAATCGTGTCATAAAAACTCTAGACAGAAAGTCGCTTAGATATCGCCACTGCCATATTCTGAAGAAATTAAACATCTTAAGTTTTGATAATTTTATCAGATTTTCTAATTTAAGGTTAATTTTTAAATGTTTACACAGTAAAGCTCCACAGGTTCTTAGTGGCATGGTGAAACCTCTTCGGGTTTCTGCTTCTGTTACTTGGGGTGCAGTTGCTGGAAATTGTAAAGTTTTGTTTCACACAAAACCTTCTTTGGACAGACAGCCTTTTCTGTTCAGGGGGTTATAATCTGGAACTCTTTATGGAGCTCAAACAGGATCATAATTGGGATTATTTCAAATCTAAATTGAAATAGCATTTGAAGAATGCTCAAGAGTATAATCATGGGTCATCAAGTGTCCTCTGTCTTGCGTAGCTCTTTATATTATTATTATTATTATTAATAATTTTTTTAATTTAGTTTTTATTTATTTTTCAATAAATTATGTAAGACTGTAATTGCATTTTAGAGGGTTTTAATGATGGACAGTGCATAGGTATTTGTATTGTATATTAATAGTATATGTTGCAGGTTATGTATTTGTTTTATTGTCTACCCTGCTCAATTGCCTAAGTATGTATTTTGTTTTATAATCATTTTAATGTTTGTATTGTTCTGTGGATTATGTACCTTTGTCAAAGCCCAACTAGGAGCAAGCTTTGCAAACTAGCCGTGGCTAAAAATGCTATGATGTGCAGCATTAGTTGACCTATGACCTATGTCACCTAATGACTTATGTCTCTGCATCAGTCCCTATGCAAATAAACATTTAAATAATAATAAAAATAATAATAATAATGACATAGTGATAAAGTAGTGTTGACATCATAAAAAATTACTGGTGTACACGTTATATTTGTTCTGTATTCATATTTGTTTCAGTTGAGTAAAGCTTCTGAAGATGATTGGGTTGTGGGAGAGTCAACAGGCCTTCTGTAACATGAGTGTTTTGACCCACCTTTTATTGGACAGAATGTCATTGTTCCTTGTCCCAGATAAACATATTTGTAAAGGGACCTGCTTCAGGGGATACAGCTTTTCAGCCATAGTAAAGTGCTTTTTCTTTTACGCTTGAGTAATGAAACCATGAGGTTTTCATAAATCAGATGATAAGCATCCTAATATGAGGACCTGCAAATTTACCACAGCTTCCCATATACAGTAATATGGACAAATTCCAGTTTCACACCTTATATTATCCACATTTTTTGAAAATATGCAATTTTATGGTCATAATGTCTTGTGTTGTCCATTATTTAGAAGCTTGTGCAGATAAAAAAAATAAAAAAATAATGTAAAAACTCATTATACATCATAAAGGTGCTGGCATAAATGTAGCTACTTTTCCGTATGATGGAACAATATTGCAAAGATTACACAGTACTTGCATGTTATTGACTAAATATTATAAAAATAAAGCAAATGTACCTTTAACATGCAGTTTTCATAGGTAGGGTCCATATATTAATGGCTCAGTTGGCTTATGTCATTATTTTGAATAGAGACTGATTCAACTGTTAATGAGACATATGTATAATGCCACAACTATAAAGTAGACAAAAACAACCATCCTCAGCTATGATCCATGGCACCTTTTATAAAAAATAATACAACAAAATATAATCACACTGCCACTACAACTTTACCATGCACTGATCAAATAAATAGCAAACACTGTCATATTGTTCTTTCTGGTACTGAAATACCATTATTGTTCACCTGATAGAATGCCCACAGTAAAAGATATATTCACACTGGAGGGATATATAAGCCTGCGGAAGGTGCCAGAAGAAGACAAGCTGTAGTCTGGTTTGGAATCTTGTAAAATGATCCTGGTGATCCTTCACTACTAAGACTAATTAAATCGTAGCAGGCCACTTAAGATTTTACACCATTTGGCAGTACTGACTCTGTGTTTTCTTACACTGACCCCATTCTCTCACATTCTGTTAACGGTGAGACGGCCGGTGGTGCTGCCAGGTTAGCTGGTATGATCTGGTACGCTAGCAGAGTATGGCCTTTTCATGGCTGAGAAAGATTGTGTTAAAAGTATACTTTTAAATGTATTATATAGACTGTCTTAGAAGCATTAAGCTCCTATTACTTTTTTTCACATTTATGGTGTTACAGCATGGAATCTGCAGATAAATACAGTTCTTGATCCCGCAAATATAATAAAGCTGAGCTGGCAGCAGCAGTAATCTTTCCAGTGGATTAAAAGAATAAATACAACAACGAAATGGTGAGAAATACAGTTTAATTTTTGAAGAATAAACATTAAACAGCTCTTTGGATGACAGTTTATGTTCTATTTGCAGAAAGTCCGCCAAGCATGTCAAACTGAGTGGACTCAGCACTCTCTGGGGTCCAGCTGCCACTAAGGGGCAAAAGGGCAAATTCGGCTCTTTTTTTTTTTTTTTTNCTTTTTTTTTTTTTTTGTCATAATTGAAGTATTGAGCGTTGTATGCTTGTGTGTTGTGCTATTTTCAACATACTACATTTCAAATAAACTTATTATTTTCTTCCTGTACTACTTTACAAAAAGTAAGCAATTACATTTGTATTTGCTTACATTTAATCTTAAATAATTATAAATTCTCTTAGGAAGACTAGGCTAAAATTCTACAGTTGCCACATATACAGTATATACAGTATGTGCCATTCTACAACAGAAATAAGCTGATTATGAATTTTAAAAGCAATATTTAATTGTAAGTAAATGTTAAAACTTTTTTTTTAATTTTTAATTTTGGTACTGGAAAGTTTCTGGTGAGGATGTTAACAATAACCTAACTAACTAATAAAGTAAATTAAACAACTCCAATTTCCAGTGCATTGCTCCAAAAATTCAGAATGGTTAAACACATTCAAAGTGCACTGAAATATTTTACATCCATTGTCAATATTATTCTTATTCACTGAGAAAAATGATGAAAGCAGTATACCGAGCTCAAAGAATACTTTTAAGTTATGCATCAAAGTACTTGCTATTTAGATACTAGACTATTTCTATTTCTATAATATATCCTTCTTTTGATAACCACTTTCCAAGTCTGACCACAAGATGGGGATCTTGCACATGCTTTTTCGATGCAGCTGTACCTGCTTATTTACAACAGCTATTTTTACGCTTAAATATTCAAAATTTTAGAACCCATTGTGTTTCATGTTATTCCATGTAAAGAAATATTTATCTTACACATTGTGAGTTTTTAGTTCGCCTTTTTAAAATAAATGCAACTCTTCATCACTGTCATTAAAAGCATGCAACAAAGAGAGCATGAGTCAGAGCCATGGCTCCTGAAGTGACCTCTGCACAGGGCATATGAGGGAGAGGAGCAAAGAGAATAACAATAAAAATTACAGCTGTAGAGAGGTCAAAGGGTTTTTTTTGTTTTTAAAGAACAAATTAGTATGGAAAGCACAAGGTGGTGCAATGTGGAAAATGGGGATGTGAAGAGATGATTTTAAGTCTCCAAAAAAGTGACTAGAGAGGAAACATCTTTCTAACGTTGGGAATAGAGTCAACAGTAACGTGGAGTAATGACCAGACTGTTGTAGGGAAAGAAAGCAAAAAGTTTATAAAAACTTATAACTATGTATGAGTACAAAAAGAGTAAGTAATCAGAAATAAATAAATATTTGTAATATAACATCAAGATATATATTGACATGTTTTTTAATACATATATGTTGCACCAAACCACCCATCTTCAATGTGTATACAGTTCACATGTATCACTATACCTCAGTAGGCTTTGGCCTTGACTTTTTATGAAACACACTTTTCTCGTCTTGTTGTGTAGTTTTTACACCACAAAGTCACATCTATGATCAATAACAGACTCTGCAAATCCCCCATGGGGACAAAAACACCATATGTAGACACTGTATAGACCAGTACATCACTGACAGAGTGATCCTAAATTAGTCAGAACTAATCAAGGCTGGCATTGCTTGGGCCTGCTCTCATCAAAGACACCTTGCTCCTCCCCAGAGAAATCATTAGCTCTGTAGCCTTACTGAGGTGAGAGGCTGCATGTAAAAATCCATTAAAGGTACTGTATAACCACTGCACACACAAATATTGATAAGGGAAAAGTGACGATGTCTCTAAAATATAATAGATATAGCAGAATAGATAGATATAGCAATGTATATATGTATAAGAATTGAGGGAGTCACAACTCAATGTCAATAATATACAGAACACTGAACCATCTGTGTGGAGGGGGTTCTGTCCTTACATGTTGATGACTCTATTGCAAGTATAATTTATTGCCACCCTCTATTCAGCAATTATCTGATGTCAAATATGATGCGCAGTTACACTGGTCACTGCATGTCATCACAGATCTGGCATAAAATTCACAGAGATGTGTCAGAAATTTGCACTGTGAGCAACTGAGCGTTGACGGTTGACTTTCACTGTGAATATCAACCATGTAGCTGGTGAATAAGTCCTTTCCCATCTATTCTTGTGACAGACTCCTACATACTATGGTGATGTCAGAGTCAGTGTGTAAGCTGATGCTCCTGTACGTGTGTCTGCTGTTAATACAGCTGTGGGACTGAAAGGCTCACTGTATTTATTTTGTTATTAGATGCATTTAAACTTAAATTGCATGTTATTATTTTAACTTAAAATGAGCATGCAGATACGGCAAAATATTTCTTGTTTTTACTATTGTAACATTGTCCTTACAGATTTAATGTCAGATTCTTATAGGTTTACCAGCTCAACACAAATCAGACACTAACACTACTGGAAAGCTACACCCTGATGACAGGTTAATTTACTGCCAAAGCAGTGTCAATACATATCACATAATACATACTGTAGGTCCACACTGCCTGCATACCTAAGCTCATATTTGCCAGTTCTCCACATGCTGTCTCTTTACTGTATCATTATACAGTATGTACAATATGATAAAATGTACAAGTGCACGTTGCTGCATTGCTGGAGCCAGGGAAGGCAGATGAATCAATAGATGGCACTGTTTCCACAGCCTTAGCCCTCAAACTCACAAACTCAGTACCATTTCAGTTAATGTACATTATCATTCACTTTTGTTCTCTCTCTCTCTCTCTCTCTCTCTCTCTCTCTCTTCTGGGAACTTAAAGTTGTTCTGTCTAGAACCCACACAACTAAAATCTTGAACGAACTATTAACTTATGTGCACCTAGAGCAATTCAACTTGAATATACCAGTGTGCTTATGTATTGTATTTATTATAATTTGGGATAGATAACTGTTTGGGGTGAGTCAGGTAGTGGTCATCAAAATATATGAAACTTTAAGATTTGAGACAGACTCATATGTATTAAAAGTATGTGCTAGTTCTGTCAAAATGTCTTTGCAGTAGGGATTATGCGAAAATGACAAATTTCAGTGAGGACACAGATTTGTAAAAAGAATAATTTTATCTGCTGCCATATTACTACATCAGGTATGGTCAGGTAGTCCAATATTTTGTGGTAAAATCTGTCAATTTCTGCATACATTCCATTCCTAGAATATTACATGTGTGTGCAATACCAGCATTAGATATGTTTTCTTCTCCAAACTATAATCAGTCAGAAGAAGACTTTCAAGTGCATACCTTGAGGTAAGGTTTTTTTAGGCAGGGGTGCACACAACTTTGGCAGCCAATTGTAGCAAAGATTGTAAGAAATATATATATATATATATATAAAACAACAAAGAAATAAGTTGTTTTTTGGTTTTTTGTTTGGCTTGGTCCAGACATTCTACATCCAACATATTGTGTCATTTGAGCCAAAAGGAGGAGATACAAAAAAGTTATTTTGGAAAAACTTCAAAATGCCAGAAAATCTGGTTGGGCGGAAATGGGTGTGGCCATATGGTTAAAAATTGTTGGCTAAAATGTAAAAATGGTTATGACAGCACATCAGATCAGTCAGTATAATTTCACCTCCAAAATTTAACAACTTCTTCCTGTTGACATAATCTATCAGTCCTCCTGAATATCATCCAAATCCATCCATAACTTTTCTACATATCCTGCTAACAAACAAACAAAAAACAAACAAACAAATGCTGGTGATCACACGGCGGAGGTAATTATGGCTTAAAATGTCAGTGCTAAGCCCAAGGATAAAACAATATCAACTGGGTGTTATTTTTCAACTCTTTTAGAAGCTTAGCCTGTTTTAAAGGCTTATCTTTTAGACTAGATTGTAACAAATGTGACAATATGACAAAGTGTGATGTTTTACTGACTGACCATTTATGAACTGATAGAGATACTGTATATTCACTAGGAAATATTGATGCTCAACCAAAGTAAAATATCACTTTCAATGTAACATGAGCACAAGACAAGGGGAAATAGTGAAATCTGTCAGATTGATTATTTGGGCTTTTTTTCTGCACTACTTACACTTTTATACTGCTTTATGTTTTGCTAAATGTGGCATGGTTACTAAATGAGTTTTGAATTGTGTATGCAGTTGACCACCATATACATAATTTCTGTCTTTCTGTAGAGATTTATCTGCTGATGTTGACTGTTGCTTCAGCCCAAAAGTGTCAGGCTTGAAACTTACAATAAAAAAATAAGAGTGCAATGTGGTGCTGTTCCATTAACTCAACATTGATCACAGGAAGTGAAGTTTAGAGGGAGTGAGAGTAAAGAGAGGAGTGAACTTGATTGATGTAAGATGAGAGCAAATCCTTGAGCATACAGTGTCTTAAATCTTCAATCTCAGCTGATTTTGCATGTTTAAAGGACCATACCAGTAATTTTGTATGTTTAAATCCAATATATACAACCTGTATACATGTTACATTCCTGACAATCAATTTCCAAAACATAAAGCCATATTTTAATTTTCCTGTTATTTTTCCAGATCTCCTAATCTTTCAAAATCAAATGTTCAGGTGATACACAGAACAGAATAAAATTCAGTATTTCGCCTTCTAACAGTTATGTACAATTGTAGAAGGCACAGTCTTTTTAACTTCTCGGTTTAACTTTAACTTCGGTAAAAGCCGTCTTCCCCTGCTGGTGAAGACATACATCTTTTGTCCATCTCTGTGTTGAACCAGTTAAATAAATTGACTTCAACAAAAATTTTAATATTGTGTTTGCTGTAATGGATTATGTATCTCAAGCACTGTTTCAAGTCTGTACAAGTTGATTTTATAGTGTACTGGAATTAACTGAATCCAATGGGAATCTGGAAGGTAGGAAAAACAATTCTAAAATTTACCGCTCCAGTAGTATGTTTTGGGAAATGGTTGTAAGTAACATAATGTGTATGTGGGTTGTGCTGCATATGTTGGGCTCAATCATGCCAAATTGCTGGAATTGTCCTTTAATAAATGCACCAGCACGATCTGACCAGCATCTTCTTATTCCTCAATGTTTTCTTGAAATACAAGAGTAACAGGATTTCAACTAGCATAGTACCCACCTGGTTCACATGGGGGCTACTTTCTCCTCAGAAGTTACACCTGGAGCATGAGACAACCTCAGTGGTTGCTAAGTAACAACGGGCCTCCACATGGTCTCTGGCATGAGATTCCTGGCTATCCAAGCTTTGCTCTGTGAATCATTCCTTACACTAGAAGACACATTTGATACTGATGAGAACATATAGAAAATCATCACATGACTCTGTGTCAGTATGGGCTTGGGTTGTAATCGTGGACACATGTCGGTTATTACTCATGGAGGAGTTTGTTGAAAATCCACTTCTCTGAGGCTGGTCTCTAAGTGAAGATATGATATCATGACTATTTTGAGGCACTGCAATGGCAAAGAGAAAATTTAAGGTTACTTTAAGCTTTTAAAAAATAAATTCAGTCAGTGGAGGTCCTTCATATCTGTGCTGTGTGTATGTTTGCACATGTATGTGTATGTAATACAGCAGTTAATATGAGATAAATCTTCCTGCAATGAGCTGATTTTGACTCGTGTTTCAGAAGTGCTCTCCTTTGACTAGTCAAATCAATGGTTTATTATGATTGAGATAATAGAACAACTGAAATCTCTGAATACTTCTCCAGCTCAACTCAATGGTTCATCTTTCCATCAATTCTAGCCATCTGTTGCTCATTCCATATCCATGCATCCCCACTTGAAATGCGCCATGATTTTAAGCTTTGGAGTAGTGTAAGAAGTACTCATTTATCCAGTCATACTGTAGTTTGCCAAAATCAGAAATATGCCATAGAAACAATGCAAGATACAGTAACATTACAATTTAGGTATTTACACAATAGGTCCTATGACGTTCTGGACATTGTTTACATATTATGTCTAATAAAAAATTACTATTGGCAGGTGTTGTAAATGAGGAACATAAGGTGATGTGGAAGACCATTGCAGATTTATCTTAGACTGTTGTGGAGCTTGAATTTGGCTGTAGTGGCACAGCTGCTCATAAAATGTTTTGATACCCCCAATAAGGGCTCAGTGTTTTACTGTGATTAAATCCCCCAGGCTTGTTTGCAGTAAAAACCTCTCTCTCTCACTCACTTCAAACTATCATTTATTATCTCTCTCTCTCTTTCTCTTGTTCTCTCTCTGTCTCTCTGTGTGTCTTCCTCTTTCTGCCTTCTGCATCATCACTCACTCCTTTGCCTCTCTGTCTCTCCCTTCATTCTCTCCCACTCCCTCCCTCTGCTGACCTACACGCAGAGAGACATGGGTCACTGAGTTTGACTGTGTGTATTCAGTATGAGAGGCTGGTTAACTCCCTTGTAACTCTTTTTGACTGAGGTCACACCACTTTTTATACATCGAATAGCATGTCTGTGTTATTGGGTTTATTCACTACTTCAGCTAAGGAATAGAGGTTGAGTGACCACACCCCTCCATCTACTGGTTTGTTGTTGTGACCATCATATCTTGGAACATAATAAACAAATTGGCATGAAATGTGTTGTGCATGTTCATACTCCCAAAAAGAAAAATACATATAGATTTTGGTGACACTATGACCTTTTCATGTAGCATCCCCTCCATGCCAACCATTCAAAATTGATGACATTTGCATATTTCCTGAGCCCACAGTTGTAAAGGCACAGTGTTTGCCATGCACATTAACTATATGTTCAAAACAAGAAACTTAATGTTTTAGTGACCCCAAGACCTTTCTGCTGCCATCACCATCAGAAGATACTGTGGCTACCTTTACAACAACTTAATTCTATGTTGACTGTGAAGCAGCTAATTCAGGAGATTATTATGCTGACAGCAATGTGCACTCGTGGCTGTTTTCTTGGTAGCATTTAATTCAAATATACATTATAGAAAAATATGATTCAAAAGTGGCAATATATATCTACAGACAGTTGTACAAATCTGAGAAGAAATCTGCATTCTCACCTAATTCATTTTCCAACTTGCTCTTGGTTGGAAAGGTGTGCACATAGTGTGTTATTGAGGTGACAGTGCATATATCAGGTTAAATTTCTAAGCCGTTAGGTTTGCACTGCATTTGCAGAAACATCAGTGTCACATTGTCAGATTGTTGTAGAAATGCATGTTTGACCTCATTTTTTTCTGCAGTCATATCATCAAAGCAAATTTCCTTTCACTCTCAGTATCATCATATGACTGACTCCGTTTAGCCCACATTTGTCCTTTGACGATGACTGATTGTTAACCAAATGCCCTAATTGTTTAATTAGGTTGGGGCCAGGGAGCTGTGACAGCTGTGTGATTCATGTATGCTGCATTTTCAGAAATGGGTGGTTGGCAGGCAAAGGGGGGTGAAAGGAGTGATGCGGCCTTTGGCAGGAGAGCTGGCATCTGTCACCCATATCAGCATAATGGGAGAAAGGAAATCTGTCCAAAAATGCCAGGTACCTCATAAACTCCATTTTTCACACTGGTAGAAGTAGATCAGCTTAAAAATGATGATTTTAAAAAGTTCATGCAGGATTTCACGCTTCTTTTAAAATCCAGAATTCATAAAATCAATTCTCTAATCAGTTCTTCCTCTGATCTTTGATACATCTGTGCTTATTCAAATTACATCCTGTTTGTCAGCTTCATGCTAAGTGGGAATTTTTCTCTCAACTTTTTAGTTCCTCTTCCTCATTCCTTCAGCCGCATAGCTGGGCATATTAAAGTACCACTATATCGAAGGTGGAACTAACGTTTCACCATTCAACTGCATTTCCTCATGCCATGAAAATTGCATTTTTTTTGTTACCATCTTGTTTCTAAATAAGCCAACAACAGCAAAAGTCACGTGTCCCTGGAGCACCATGAGCAGACTGTGCATAGTGCTTGTTGAAGTAAATATTAATAGACAGGCAAGAGCGCTATGGCTTGAATATTTCAAATCACAGAAGCCGTATGATACGATGGGGTCCAAGGCTGTGTGCAGAGATCCATTAGTGCTATGTTCTCCACTATAACAATCCCCAGGGCAGCAGCACCCAGCAGAGTACAGTTTTGGCAATTTCTGCTGATAGTGTTTCCTCACTGGCAGCCAGCGAGGAAAACTTTCCAAGGGTCATATCACTGTGGCTCAGTGTGTGAGCTGAACCAAATTTTGAAAGGCATGGCACAATAATTTTTATGTAATACTCTTTTTAATGTTCCCCTCCTCTCTCCACTCTCTCAGAGGTATGCAAAAAGACACACTTTATCTTTTAGGAATTCAGATTGGCATAGGTGGTGGTTAAACTAATGAGCGTGCAGTGGCACAAGTTCTCCATGACAAGACGGGAACTGGAACAGTATATCACCATTGTTTTAGAATATAGTAAAAGTGTCTTTGGGACTGATAACTCCAGGGTGTCTCTTGCTAACTGATGCAGAAGTACAATAGTCAATAATAGAAACTGATACATCTGTGTAAAGAGGTCAGAGATTAGATTCAAATTCATTTGGAATATGTTTACTGGTACAAATCATGTGGTAAGTAGTAGTACTTATAATTATTGTTTTTTTCTTTGTATAATGCTAAAGCATAGGTGAAAATGAGGTACTGTATGGAGTATAACATCATAAGGGACTCAAAAAAGGGCCTTTTGGTTTTTGCTTTTGCAGTTTTGTTTGTTTCAGCTCATCATTTCAGACAAAACAAGCCTTTTCCTGTGCGTAAAAGGTTTTGAAATGACAATTCATAAAAAAAAGCAGTACCACATTAAATCAGATCTGCAGTAATGAAGCTCATTCATAAAAAATTCTATTGTATAAACTGTAAATCTGCATCGTAATGCATTGCAGTGTTGTTGTAAAGTATGTCTTAGTAAAAGCCAATGAAAATTGGCATGTCATTGAGTTGCAACATATTAAAGACTGACGCAAAATTACTGCTCCTTTTTGTAAAATGCACATGTCAAATTGACAAAGGAAACCTCATGAATAAATACATCAATGAATGGTGCAAATGTTTTGCAGAATCAAGTTATTTGTACGTGTTTATGACATAGAAAAACATAGGCAGCAAGTGCATGCACAGTTGTGTGTATTGGTCATCCAGCAAACAAATGTTCCTACCAAAGTTCATTCCAAACCTACACCCTTGACCTAACCTCTGAAACTCTCTTCATTTTAAGAGAGCAGGTACAGATGAATACTTTTTGGCAGAAATCCTGCGAATATGAAACAAAAAAATAAAAAATCAGGAAAACATGTTAAAAACCGCCAATGCGATGTCAGAAGTTACAATAACACCTTTAGGTGTCAAAAATGATGAAACAACAAAACCTGTGCTGTGAAAAAGGCAAGCAGAAACTATCAGGTGTCTGTGCACAGGAAGGGTGACTGTTAGAGGCAGAGGTTGATACATTGTTTTGAGCATAGTGCCACTAAAATATGTGTGAGTACTTATGCTTTTGTTCATAATAAACACATCTGTTCAGGTAAATAGCATTAATTTTATACATAAAGTACTTGTAGGAAACATCTCTGGCCAAGGGCAATGGCATTGCCTGCCATGAGGTCTCCAGATCCTCAATGACAAAGTGGGAGTCCAGAGGTCTCACAGTGGAACCACAGGAGTCTGCTGTTGAAGCAGAAAATCCTTCATCCAGCCTTTCCACACAGTCACGCCTTAGTATGTGTTTCAATGACTTTAGCAAGCCAAGGTACAATGCTTCACAATTTTGGAGGGACCTCCAATATGTTCATGTTTGGATCAGTTCATTATTTCAGTACCTTTATAGTCACTATGCAAGCACAATGAAATTTGCAACAGCCTGAGTCAGTGTTGGTGGGACACATATGCATTTACCTACAATAAAATTACCTTGTTGAGTACTTGAGTATGTCACTGTACAATGCATATGGTAAGACAATGTACTGCAAATTGTCTTTAAACTTCTCCAAGTAGGAGGACCACTACTAATATAAGTACCAATACTAGTACTACTACTACTAGTGCTACTACTACTACTATAACATGTAAATCAATATGATACTGTAGTAGACAGAGTAAACAAATTTAGATATTTACACTCATAATACCATAAATATGACTACATGGCATGCAGTGCAATATGAAGTAAATATTCCTTCATTCACTGCAAAAATACGTCAGCCAAAGGTAAAAAAAGAAACAAAAAAACCAAAAGCAAAACAAAAAACAAGCTCAACTAAGTCAAGAAAAGCAGACAATGGCTACATTTTTACATATGAATGGTTTTAATAATTGTTGCTCTCTGTGTTAAAACATAAGACTTGTTCAGTGAGATTTGACATTCAGAATAAAATGCTTCCATTTGTACAAAATGATGATCTTGGCAAACTTGATAATCTGTCCCTTTTGGGCAGAAGAAATTAAGTTAATAACTTGAAGCTATAATTAAACATTTACAATTGCACTTAACACTTTGACAGTATATAAGAGTTATATTTATTATAGGAGAAAAAAGTAACTTTATGTGAAATATTTCAGTTTTGTTTAGACTCTGATTTGAACATTTATGTGACTAAAGCTGTTTTGACACTAGGCTGGTTGAATATCTTACCAAGCGGGTGGGCTGCAGTGTGGAGGTGATAGTTTGAGTAAACACTGAGCTGTGGATTGATTGGAGAGTCAGAGTGGTTTATGATTTATAGGGCCAACTGTATATTATCACTATATTACCACTCATGGAGGTGAAGTTATGCCATGCTTATACATGGCTATACTGTAGATTTACAGCCATACTTACACATACAGATTGGATATTGGTCTGGGAAAAGCTTTAGATGTACTGTGTGTGTGTGTCTGTGCGCGCGTGTGTGCATGCAGTTGTATGTATCAACTCTCCAATACTGCAATATCTTTTTTTTTCTCTCTTCTTTCTGCAATATCTTTGTTGTTTTAGATATGCTTGATATTCCATGGATTGAGGTGGATTTTTTACACTTTGACTCTGGTATTTTTGTGCTCCACTTTCTTGTAATGATTAAGACTTTATCTTAGGAAGGTGTTTCAGCATGAACACTAATTGTGATTTCTTACAAACATTTTCAGCACAAGACAAATTTCTAAAGTGTCAGAACATGTCAGCAAAAATGGCTGTGACATTGTCCCTGGAAGAACAATTCAAAAATGACAAATTATTTACTGGGAAAAAAACAGGTAAGCATTTTTCCATCCCTCTTGATCTGTCTCTGGTTCTTTATCTGTGATGTGGTTTCTGTACCAGAGCAAACACATACAGAAGCATGATAAAAACATTCACACAAACCAGAGACTCCTAATGGTTAAAATGATCATTATTGGCAAACTACAAATTAGTTTTCCTCAGAAACATAGTGGCTCTCAGGGCTGTTTCTGACCACTTTGGCGCCCTAGGCGAGACATCCATTGGCGCCCCTTCAACCTCATTCCCCAAAACACACGTACAGGGGAAAAAAAGGCAGTTTCAGTCTTAACTTATAACACGCTGCATTCATAGTTAACAACGCTTCGTTAGGGGTCTACATTATTGTGTATTTTTGTCACAAGGAGGCACTACAGAGTAACTACAGCATTGGCCAAAAGTATGTCACCCCCCCTGTATTTTTAAACTTTACCAAAGTACCACTCCAAACACAACAAAAATCGTTTATTAGTATTTTACAATTCCTTAGACTTAAATTTGGATTTCTGAGTAGGTAATATGACTACAATATTTCTACAAGTCACTGAAAACCATTTGACCTCTGACCCTACTTCAAAGCAGATTTTAACTTCCTGTTTGAGCTCTACTAATAATGTTGCTATTCTTCAAATCTTAACAATATGTCACAAGTGTCTTCCTACATAACACTATTAAGATCTATTGGCTTTTTTTCACTTGTACTTTAACACACTAAAAAAATACATTTTGNATAACACTATTAAGATCTATTGGCTTTTTTTCACTTGTACTTTAACACACTAAAAAAATACATTTTGTTGTGTTTGGAGTGGTAATTTAACTCAGAAAGAAAGGTTTATGCAAAAATGCAGGATGCAAAACTACACAGGGTGCAAAACTTTTGGCCAGCGCTGTAGGTGCAAATCACAATATGAAAAACTACTTTTTGTTTGTCAATGTATTAATNTGGCCAGCGCTGTAGGTGCAAATCACAATATGAAAAACTACTTTTTGTTTGTCAATGTATTAATAGCATTGATTAAATGAATTAGACATTGCTTAGCTCTAACTTTAAACAAAATGTAACATAATGCTGTGATTTCTGTAGATAAGCGGGGAAATTCACATGTTGCAGCAACACAGGACTCAAGAATATGAAGCAGGAAAAACTGACAGATTATACAAGATAACAGAACAGTGAAAATCAGAAACTTTGCTTTGCATGAGTATACAAGAATAGAATAACTATTTCTGTTGTATTTTTAATATCTTACAAGTTATAGTACAAACTGAACAAACTACAAAATAGAATAAAAATAAAAACTGCAATATAATAGACCAAACACAAAATAAAAAATAAAACAGAAAAAAACTGCACAATAAAAACTGTGCAAATATAGCATCCTAACTATTTACAGCACATATCACAGTANAAAAAAACTGCACAATAAAAACTGTGCAAATATAGCATCCTAACTATTTACAGCACATATCACAGTAAGATTTATAAAAATATTGCAGATCACAAAGAAGCAACCCAAGCATCAACAACAACTATCCCTGATGATGTTAGAAAGTCTGATAGCAGAAGGACAAAGGACCTGCGGTAGTCTCCTTTCTACACTTTGTATTGACTTTGTACCAGCCCAACAAAATGATAATACTCTTATTATAAACATCTTTTACTTGAACAATATAACACTTCTTAAAGTACATTTATGCTAAACAACTTGTGGCAAATTATGCTAAGCTAAAACAGGTTCATGTTGTTGGCTAACGTTTATCTAGCTAATTAAATTAGCTAGCTGCTAGCTACACAATGCTATAAACACTAGATAAAAAAATACTGGTGTACCTGTGCATTGAACTTTTTTTCCTTTCTCCTCTTCCTATTTTGAGCCCCAGATTCCTTTGATCATTTCATTATTATCTTTTTTCTTTACTTTAACTTCGCTCGTTGTTGTTACTCATTCACTTCTTCCAACTGCACAATGCAGTTTTACCTGCTCAGACCCCTCCCTCACCGCTGCTGCTGTTTGCAGTGAAGTTTGAAAAATATGCGGGTCGTTGTGTGATACTTCTGTCTCTCCCTGTTTTACAGAGTATTTTCTGTGTACTGCCCCGTGTCGTTCCAGAGAATAATATTGAAACGGACAACGCGCCGAGTATAAATACCTCGGTGTGCTGTGGAAGCGCGCGCACGGCCGGTGACAACCGCTCGCGCGAGTTTAACCATCAAAGTAGAGCTGCTGTGTCTCAGGCTGGTCGGCAGGACGACTCGTCTCAGGACAACATGACCTCCAAACTGCGTCAGCTGTGTGTGTTGCAGCACTGACTTACAGCATTAGTGAAATGAATGTATACCACTTTACCAGCGGACCAAGTGCAGGTGGCAGGAGTATAAAATAAATTAATTGGCAAAAAAAAAAAAATTAAAAAATCCTTTCTCTTTAGTGCCACCTCTACCTGTAGGCACCCTAGGCAGCCGCCTGGGTTGCCTATGCCAAAAAAACGGCCCTGGTGGCTCTGATGGTATTTCTAAAATTTTGCAACAAGAATATTTGTGGAAATGTAGCTTTTGTGAAATATCTGGAGTCAAAGAAACCCAATGCAGTTAATCCTTCTTTTCTTAAAATTATTTTTTACATTTATTCTAATGTACACATCACAAGGCCTACAGTACCTTGTAATACAATACAATGCATGTTAAACATGGAATGACACATTTATACTGATCAAGGACTAGCGCCTTCATTTTAAAGACATTAGTTAGAGAACAGTCGATCACTTCCCCTATCTGAACTGTTGCTCTCAATCACAGGAGATGAGGCAGTAGTTGGCCATGACCACTTAGCTTCAGAAATTAAAGGTTTTTCTCTAGCAGAAGGTCAGTGAATGTGAGAGATAAGAAAGGCTCCGTTGGTATCCAAAATATGACTTGGGTACACGGGAAGCTCATTAGCACTGGAAATTCCCTTGATCTTTTCCAATTAACTGTGCTGGGCAGGATGATGTGATGGTTGACCCCTCCCCCTCCCAAATTTCATTAGGGACAAGCCTCTTGGATCTGAGTCAAATTCAACAGCTGACATGTGCTTAAACAGTCTGAGCACTGTAAGGTTGATGCATAACAAGTCTTCTTTCTTTGAATGTACTTAAGGAGAAGATGGACTCTTACTGAGTTTTTCAAGATCTCATTCAGAGACAGTAATGAGGGGATGGTGAATGACACACACACACACACACACACACACACAGAGAGAGAGAGAGAGAGAGAGAGAGAGAGAGANACACACACACACACACACACACACACACAGAGAGAGAGAGAGAGAGAGAGAGAGAGAGAGAGATGCACACACGTGCATGCACACACACATGTACACACATATACACAAAACAGCTAAACCAACTGTCAAGAACCTTTCTGTATGGAGTATGTTCTTAATGTGTCTGTACAGGTTTCCCCTCAATACTCTGGATTCCTCACTCACCTTCCATAGACATAGACATACAGCTGATGTGAAAAAAAAATCTCAATAAAAATTGAAAAAATAAAGATCTTCCTGTTTTGTTTGTGAAGTGAATTGTTAAATGGCACTATAGCCAACACTAAGCACATTGTTTAATCACAGTTGGCATGCTGAACACTAAATCATCCAAAAGCATAAAAAGTCACAAATAGAAGTGAAGCTTTTTAGGGGTCCAAGCATGAAGTGCTGGGATCCCCTATTGTTTTTGCTCAGGATTCAGTTTTTCTCCCCAAAATGCCCCTAAATGTGACTGGGCAGCCAAAGGTACAATGTGAAAACGTATATGTTTCTGATACACATGCTGTCCCTCTTTGTGTGAGTGAAAGAGATGGGGGAGGGGGGGGGGNGTGTGTGTGTGTGTGTGTGTGTGTGTGTGTGTGTGACTGATGCCACTTGAATATCTGAGATACTTTGTCATTGGTATACTTTGTCGCCTGATGGGCGCTGTAATAAAGGCAAACATATTTTGATTCATAACTTGCTACCGTCATGGGCCTTGGATTTTAAGATGCATAGGTTTGGACCCCATTATAATTGCTCGTAATTCTATTTTTTTTTTTATACATTCATGTTATTTTTGAGGCAAATCATAACCTCCAATTTATACGCTTTCATGTGACATGTTAGTCAACAAGAATAACTTATTGAAACTGATTTGAAGACACATTCATACATTTTGAGAGCACAATCCTGATTTTGTTATGAGAACATCTGAGTGTGTCTCTTATTGCTCTGAAGACCCTTTATCAACATTTTTTTGTTCCAAATTGGCAAAGAGAAGCTTTAGTAGCCTTGATTGCCACATCTCCTACTTAAGTAAAGTAACAATATAGCAGTATTATTCCAAGCTGTCCTCCTGTGGCAGGTGACAGTTGGAAGATTGAATAACACTCACCTGCTGTCATGGGCATCATGCAAAGATCAATCATGGCATATGGCATAATGAAGCTTATATAAGTGGTGTATACTTATGATCCCACTTTTTTGTGTTTGATCTAGCTGGGTAGTTATTAGAGTTAGGTCAGTCACTCTTAATATACCGGTATGTCCTTTCATAGGTAATTTGGTTTCTGGGGCTTTTTGCAATTTGTTCTTACCTGGAGCTGGATGAACTTGTAGATGCTGTGTATTTTTTGTCTCTCCATTCAGTTAAAACATACAGTATGTTGGCTGCATCTTAATCTTGGTTGCACCTCTGACTGATGGAATCTGTTGGGGGTTGTATACAGCCTGAGATGAAATTATGCCTGAGGGGCTCACCTCAGGCCACAGAAAATCATGTAACCTGGCAGGCACAGCCATGGTGTAATGTAAGAAGTACTTGTGACAACATTTGTCCCCATTAGCCTATAAATATTGATTGCTAAGTTCTGAGTCTGACACATAAGGAAGTGAACAAAGTCTACAATATTTATGTAATTTTTGAGCATAAAATGCATTCTTTGGGATAAGTGAGGTGCTTGTGATGGACAAAGTAAACAGATGTACTGTATAATGTACAATGATTATACACTTTCAAAAAAAAAGGCTTAAGGCCAAAAGCTATCCATTAAAATATAATTGTAATACTGGGAATGGCCCCTTCCTGTTACATTTGAGATGGTGATGGCTCATGGTGATGGCTGACTGGTAATTAATTGTTGCCAGTACAGTCGGCATCATCCATGAGAGGCTTCATACCACCAAAACCTCACCCTATTCAGTGTGAAGGCATCTGACTTTTGATGAGACTTGTACTCTGTACAGTATGTCCTTCAAAATCTTGTTTTTTTTTTTTTTTTTTTTTTTTTTTAATGAATCTGACCCATAAAAGTTCTTGCAGTAATTTGTGACCAATGGTGTGATCTAGTACATCAGAGTAAAACGAGTTTTAAAAAAATCAATCAATCAATCAAAAAGAGTCAAAACAAAATGGTGGAAATATGTGGGATCACTTCCACAAGAAAATAAAAAATAAAAATAAATAAATAAATACATATATAAATAAATAATAATAAAAAAAAAAGCCAAATATGCGCCATCCACTGAAAAGTTAATGCATTTCTTGTAATGATGAGGGTATTGCAACTGGTTATTTCTCAGTGGTCAGATGATCACTGGAGCATATTATGCTGCATGTTTAATTAGATTAAGACAATGCTCTTTCATCAAGAAAATGTGCCTGCACACATACACACACATCAGTTGTTGCCATGGCTGCTATGACTGTGGATGAGCCCTATTTCAGCACCCACCCATATTCACCTGATTTGACCCTTCACAAAAGGCTTTAGCTGGAACGTGTTTGGCCTCAGATGGTGGCATCATATCAGCTATACGGAAGTTGTGGACAGCAAAGAAAGGGACTTTTATGAAATTGTGATAAAATCCCTCTAGCATCATCGGCAGTGTGACTAGATGGTGGGAGATTATGTTACAAAAAAAAAAACAAAACAAAACAAAACAAAAAAAAAAACCCTCTGAGTATGATTTTCCATGCTAGAATCCTAACTTTTCTTTCAACCCCCTTTACTTTGATCAGCCCCCTTTGCTTTGATCAGGTGGCTAGGAGAAAAGAAGACAACAGCAAGCGTGGTTGCTGTTGGATATATTGTACATACTGCAGGGATTAAACATGTGACCTCTCTGCTGTGGCACTGATGACATAATTAGTGGAGCAAAACACCACACAGCATCATGAAAATTCACAGGATATTAAATTCACTTAGCACTCAAATGAATGCAGTGATATTCAAAAACACCTCAGGAACTACATTACTTCCACATAAAGTATTACAGCCTTTGCTCACTTCCTATGTGTCAGATGCAGAATTTATTGATCAGCTCTTGTATATCACTGTGTCATTGTGTATGTATGTGTGTGTGTGTGCGTGCATGTGTGTGTGTGTTTTACTGTATTTCTCTGGGCTTCTGGGACTCAGCTTTAGTGATAGAAAAAAAAGAGAGTTGGTGACTTCTTGTGTATATTGTCTGATGAGCACATTTCAGATTTGTGACATCGCTGCATTTTAATTCTCCTAAAGGTATTACAACATTGAAATAAAAGAGAAATGGACTATTTTTTTTTCCATCCAGGTAATGCTAGTAGTACAATAACTATAGATATTTTTTGGAAAACATGCACTCCTGTGTTGTTTTTCCTCCCATTATACTTTTTATACTAATGAGGAGTCTGACAGTAGACTATATATACTGTGGATTGAATTTACATGTATCTTTTGTTTTGTTAAGCAGCCACAAATAAATTGTCTCTGCCATTATTAAAACAGCAACTGTCAAATACAATCAGTAAAAGTGCCAATATGAGTTAAAATGATCAGAACCAGGTAAGAGATTAATATTCTCTATTATGTCAATTTATTACAGTATATACTATTCTCTGTATATTATTAAATATTCTTTACTTTCCAGATTTGTTGCACCAATAACATAAAATACAGTGATCCTCTAAATTTCCATTTTCTCCTGGTTACACAGAAATCCTCAAATAGGCTATGCAGTTTGGAAGCTCTGGATTATAGGAGTAAATTAGAGATATTCATTTTAGCAGCTTCTATACTTGTGTAAGGTATATGTGGTTGCATGAATTTACACTGAATGTAGAGAAGCTAGAATGCAGCTGGCAGCTTTAAAGGACAATACCAGTGACAGTGCATGTTTGAGCCCAGTATATACACACCCGCATACATGTTAAGTGACTGACAACCATTTTACAAAATATACTGCTAGAGTGGTAATTTCTTAATTTTTTCCCCCGTCTTCCAGACTGCCATTGGTTTCAGTTCATTCCAGTACACTATTAAAATTAACTTGTAGAGACTTCAAACATGCTTCAGATAAGTAATCCATCACAGTGAATATGACGTCTATTAAGTTTTTTGTCGACATAACTTTATTTAACTGGTCCAACTTGGAGCTGCATGGAAGACAATCTATGTCTCTGCCAGGAAATATAGACACAGGAGAAGATGGCTTTTACAGAGGAATTAAAATGATCATGCCTTCTACAAATATGCATAAGTGTTAGAAGGTGAAACACTGAATTTTAAGATGAGTGTACCACCTGAACATTTCATTTTTAAAAGATTAGGGGATTTGGAAAAATAACAGGAAAAATGGTTTTGAATATTGGTTGTCAGTGACGTAACATGTATGCGGGTGGTACATATTGGGATTAAACACACAAACTCGCCAGTATGGCACTTTAAACAATCCTTCAGGGATCAGCAGACAGCAATACATCAATGTGGCATGATTTAAGGTTAGTTTGCCACTTTTCTCTCTTTAAATAATATAATTAGGTGATTAGACTAGAAACGCACTGTAAAGCAAAACATACAAGTAAAAAAATAAATAAAATGAACCTTGAACCATAAATTGATCTCCCTGTTTAGATTGGGCATTGTGGTGTACAATACCAGCATTCTACCAGCCATTCATTAGCAGTAAATAGAATGAAATTTGTGGTCCATCATCAAGGCAACAATGCAAATACAACATCAAAAATCTCCAAAAAATACATTTAAAATGTTAAATGTTGATGATGTTGGCCTTTAGGTACTGGGTCACCTTCCTATGTTATTGTTTAAGATCAACTGGGCTGTTTATATAACCAAGAGGCATGGGCAGAGAGTTTATTGGTCCTGAAAAAGCTTGCAAAATTGTTTAAACAGATAACTGGGAATCTGGCTGCTGGCCAGGAGCATGCCCCAAAGCCTCATGGGATATTAATGGAGGTCCAAACTGAGACAGAACTGCTGTGAGAGAATAGATCCTAGAGCCAGCATGGCACATCTCCTTTTGCCAGTGCTATAAAATCAGCTGTGCCTCAGCTAATTGGTTTAATTTCAGTCTTAGGATGTCTCTTTTAGCATTGAGTTAGAGTAACAAGGAGTTGCTGTGAGGCATGTAGACTAGAGGAAAACATGTTTTTGAGCAGAGATTTGAGTTTTGATTTCCTTACATTACTGCATTTACACATCACTGCATCCTGCATTTGCACATCACCAATACTTTGTATAGTATATGCAAGAGTTGCTAAGTAATATGTGATATGTGACCACTCCTCTGTGCATCTCTTTGCTAAACTGGCCTCTCTCTTTGCTTCTTTCAGTGTCCAAGCTGGCAGGTCACTGGTAGATAAATATCAGCTTCTTTGGCAGCAGTCTCCATGTACATTTCCCCAGTGAGCCCATAGGCCCCTTGATGAAAGTCATCCATCACTGCTGTGGAATGACCTGTCTGCACTGACCACTACAGACCTCCACACTGACCACTAGACTGTGAAGGGGATGTCTCCATAAGCATCTTCACACCCTCCCAATCATGATTTAATGCCTTTAATTTACACTGTCTCCGGGGCTTATCAAAAGGTTAGTTCAGGAGCAGTGTGACAAGTATATAAAGACCTTGCTGGGACCCTGCTAGCACTGTTTCACTGGCTTTTGGATGCTGATACATGTATTAGAGATGTGAAATTGCTATTATATAAGTATCTACTTAGTGTTTAGCACTTCAGCCACGTTGCGTTTTTGGAAAGCTGAGCATGGTTCTCATAGCATTGTATCCCAAGGGACAAGATGAGAGAATGATGTGAAGCTGAGTGAGATTAATGTGTGGTAAATGGAACATGTGCTGAGATGACAGTGTAGATGAAGAATGATGTTTCTTCGGGAAATGGAGAGTGACAGGCTGGAAACAACATGGCAGAGTGGGGGACATTCCCATGAATATCCCACACAAATATTTAGAGAATATTCAGCATAGAAATGGCAACAGCAGATGCAGCTAAAGTGATGAAATGGTTTATTATACAAGTCTTGGTTAGCCAGCAGTGTGCAAAGCAAATCCCATGCAGGTTTTATCTGCCATAGGTTATTGGGCCAATTTATAGCAGTCATTGCCATCATCATCATCATCATCATCATCATCATCATCATTTGGAGTAATGTCATTGGAGAACATAAGACCAGTAAATTCTGTTTCCAGGTTCCTCCTTACAGTATACGTTTCTCCTATGCAGGCAAAGAGCAAATTCATGTAGAAAGATGATCCTGATAGTACAGGGAATGTAGAATTGAATGCTTTAATGAAGAAGAAGAAGAAGAAGAAGAAGAAGAAGAAGAAGAAGAAGAAGAAGAAAATTGAAGCTTGGAAATAAAACACCATAAAATCTCTGTAACTCCTCAAACCAAAAGCTCAGTGTCTTTGTGCTTTTGGACTTGTAAATGCTAACATAGTAACTTTTATAGATTATAGCTTTATCTTGGAGTGTCACTCTCCCAGACCTACAAGTGCTACACATTAGATGATCACTTATCTATCTATAAAGACTGTTTGTCTGTCTGTCTGTCTGTGGCACCATTATTTCTAGAATGTGGCACTGTATGAAGTTGATATCTGGCAGGTTCATTGCTCTGGACCCAAGGACATTCAGTGTCACGTGTGAAGTTGTTTGGATGAACGGTTCTCGAATTAAGCTGTGCCAGTAAAAAGTAGTCCGAACAGCAGGACACTGTCCGGGTGCGGCAGCATATGCTCTGGTCCAGTGGCACGATCTCAACCCGAACCTGTACAGCAAACAAAGCTAGCTTACGAGAACGTGCAGAACAAAATTATGGCAGGCTGTGGCACACACCATAAAGTCCGGCCCATACTGAAGGCACATTTTGAATGGACACTGCACTAGTCTAACTATAAAGACAGAATCTCTGTCTCTCTGTCTGTGGCACCAATATCTTCAGAACCTGGCACTATATGAATTTGAAATTCGGCAGGCTCATTGCTCAGGACCCAAGGACATGCAGTGTTGCCTGTGAAGTTGTTTGGATGGGCGGTTCTTGAATTGAGCTGTTGGTAAAAAGTAGAACATGTGGCAGGATATCCTCCAGGTGCAGCAGCATATGCTCCCGTCCAGTGCCACGGTCTCATTTGATGACAATTGATCTCATTTATCCCATGTATCTGTATATTTGTATTTGTATATATTACAGTAGTTTTAGTTTTAGTATAGCATAGAATTTTTTGTAAGTTTAATTTGTAATTTTTGCATTTGCAGTACTTCACTTTATTGTTTTATTGCACCTTATGTAACTTATACTACTGAGCAACCTTGGCACAATAATTTCCCTTGGGATAAATAAAGATTTATCTTATCTTGTCTTATCTTATCTTATCTTATCTTATCTTATCTCATCTCATCTCATCTCATCTCATCTCATCTCATCTCATCTCATCTCATCTCATCTGAAAGCATGTTCCTCACACAGATGGGTTAGGCTAGCCTATTTTCCAGCTTTTTCACACATGAGACTTACTGTATGCAAGAGATGTTTAATATCAGCATCAACATCCATGTAGTTGATTTCACTCACCAAACAATAAACATGAATGCAGAACTTTCATTCACTCCCGTCTACCAGCTCTACCACTAAGCTGATCAGTCAGAGTTTGTACATTTTAGAGCATAAAAGTGTAAATGTTTTCAATAAGATCTTCTTCTTTTTTGTTCTTTGAAACACATATGCTTTCTGGTCAAACAATTCTAGCAGACTCTAATGGAGCTTTGAAAATTACTATTTTCAGAAATTAGTGATTTTATTTTCTTTTTTTAAAAAGCATTCCAAGATGCCAAAGTTGCCAGTTTTTTTAATCATAAGAAAATGTAATATTTATCAAGCTTGTTGGTCTGTCTGGAAATGCTTAAATGATTTTATTTCTACCTTACAAAATGAGGATGAGGATTTTGGAGTTATCATAAAATGTATCATGGTTCATTAATATTCAGTCAGTTTAGATGAGGGCTGTGCCGGCCTTCATCAGTGCTAACCACAATGCCACAATGTTGCCTTAAAGAGAATGAATTGTCTATAATGAAAATGTAATTCCTGGATCTGCCCTATGATTGGCATCATAATTTAATGGATTCTTCTGTCAACTATGCCTACCCTTCCACTAAGTTTGGTCAAAATCAACTCATAACATTTTGAGTAATCCTGCACCCAAAAACAAACATACAACAGACGCAGGCAAAAACATAACCTTCTTTGCAGAAGTAGCAACTAACAAAGGCATAATATTTTAACTAAATTCATATTATATAAGTCAAATAATGCTTCATATGACTGTTCAATCTGTAGTGGGTTAAACATACAATAGTGGGCTATAGGTTGAGCAGTGTGCAGGAAATCAACAGTACTAATACAGTGTGAACAGAAATTGACTTACGCTCATCAAATGATCATCTTTACAGCCTAAGTAATACTTAATACTTTTTATTTTAAGTGAAACACCAGAAAAAGCAGCGACTGCATAGCTAAGTATAGTATTGTTCTGTGTTAAAGAAAATTGTGTTTACTCATTACAGATAACCCAGTTCCATCGTGTTTGCTATTCATACTGTCAGGACACACATATGCTCCTAATTTATCCTCTGCATCAGTTTTATTTCATTTGCTTCTTAAACAAACAGACACATAAGAGAGGGCTTTTGTTACTTTGTACTGCACAATTTTGCTTCTACTTTGTCTTAATATAAATCTTAAAAATAAACTAAATTCCTTAGAGATGCTGGAAGTACATCTGCAGCCCTTTACAAACACCAAGATAATGAGGCTGCAAAAGAATAGAAAATAATAAAAAATAAAGAAAAGTTAGTTTGTAAGAGGAGATTCCTCTCAGGCTTTCATGTATAGCAGAGCAGCCTTGCTTGTGTAAGGGGGTGCGCATGCTAATGGCCATCGATCCAAACAGAAGGTGTTGTCTGGCACTTCAGGCCATTCACACAGACTCCTGGCTTTCAGTGCACAGTAATATTAACAACTTTGCCAGTTTATAATTAATATAAATCTGCTGCTGAGCTTGATGTGCCTTGTTTTTTGGTAAAACAGCCATTTTGAAAAGCTGTAGAACTATTATTAAGACTGATGATTTTCAGAAGGACAAGAACATGCTGTGCGATTACACAGACAATTAACATTAGCACCTTTTAAAGGCTTTTATTTGTGGTCCCTTTCTGATGAGATGGATCTATGTGAAAGTATGTGTTTGAATAACTGTATATTATTGTGCTCTTTGTTGTATTTTCTCCTTTTATTTTTGAGACTCCTGTATGTTTACCAGTTTCTCCTTAATGAATATAAATATCTCTCTACCAAGTTGGTAACTCTGTGTGGGACTACAACACACCTAATGACCTCTTTTCTGCCTTTTCTGCCACCTAGCAAGCTATATATATATATATAAATGACACTAGTTTGTTTTTCTGCTCTCAAACCCCCAAACTTTGGAAGAAATGTTAAATCAACTCAAGGTTGCTTTAGTGAAATCATTTCATATGATAACAGGATGTGTAATGGTCAGATCATCAAAATTATTACCTTGGTTCTATACAGTCTGCAATTTGAGGGCCAAAGTGATATAAGTTTGGATGCTAGCCTCCCATCATGTTCATTCATTTACAGTCACTCACCAACCACAGAAAAACTTAAGTGCAACCTGAAAAGTTTCTGAGTCTTGCAACAACTTTAACCCTTCCCTATTGGCAAAAGTGAGACTGCAAAGAAAATGATTATCAAAGCCAGACAAATTTACACCTTAGCCAAGTATCATGAGTCCTGCAGTTTCACACAGACCCGGTTTTTCTCCACAGCAACACCAGGAAAACAGCCAAGTTTGCCACTTTCCAGATGGAGGCTAGGCTTTTGAATAATGAGTAGCTCTAAAAGTTGCATTTGAATGGCTGTGCTACAGTGTTTATAGAAGTGCTGATCTTTACATGGGTGCTGGAGTCACTCGAAACAGATACATACATATTATACATACAGTATGCCATGTCACAAATTTGCCTCAACCACATTTACATTTCACAGAGTTCTGAAAGCCCTTTAATGTTACAATTATCCTCAGTAATTTGAAGATAATTGTCAGCTCATAACATCAGTGTTAAGTGCACACTGAGGTGAAAATATAGGTGAACAGGAGAAAAAGGCAGGGAAAAATTCAGATTTTCCTCAAGTCTGTTTATGCAGCTCTAAGATGAGTCCACCTTCCCTTCATCTCTAGCAAGACGTTCCTCTTCTTCCAGTCACTGCTCCCACACACAGGCACATACACAAGCTCACAAACAAACACACTGCACACCTCTCTATGTAGCGGCTTCTTCCTCAAATAGAAAATGTGCACTAAAACATGACAGCACTGGTGGCTAGTCTCTGAGAGCAGCCCCACTCTCTCTGGCCTAGATTCCTTCAAATCCTCTCTGGAAGTGCACTTGTCCTCAGCTGCACTGCCAGCCCGCCAGAGAGTCAGCGAGCGAGCCATCTGGCAGCACAGCACTTCAAATCCCAATCTGTGTTAATTTGAGTGTTATGGGCCATTGTTTATTTTTGAAAAAATGACAAAAATGCTCACATGCAGGATTAATGCATCCTTTTGTAATTAATTCTCTGCAAAGTTTTAACCAAACATGGTGTTATATATGCCAGGCATATACTGCATGAATGCAGGTCACAGTTGAAAATTACATGTCCACAGACTAGCATGGTAAAATAAAGGTGTAATTTAACGACACAACGATAATACTTGATGAAGCAGATTCATAATTATTAAAAATAAAAATAGATGAAAATACATAGATTAGTCATTATTGAAATGCTACACTGTTAACTATCAGTTTTATTGTACAGTGATGATAGATAGATAGATAGATAGATAGATAGATAGATAGATAGATAGATAGATAGATAGATAGATATTTCCTTTTCTATGTCTGCCCCCTCCTTTCCTTTCTCTCTTACTCTTTTTCTCCCTCTCTCTCACTTACACATGCACACAGGCTCAGACATGCCACCCACCCTGACACATGGTGTGTTATGCAATGGGTGATGCCTAATTACCACTGACATCGCGGAAACTGTTCACTGCGAAATTAATCATGACACAGGCGTCAGGTTTTGATATTTCTCACCAAGTGCTCTGAGTTCGTACCAACTGATGTAATTAATAAACCAAAAGCATACAAATACTGATTGGACACTGACACTGATGTCTTAATTAGAAATGAATGCCTTACAGCTAACACCAGTTCTCACACAGCAAAGAGGAGCATAGGAAATAAGTGCAGTTTAAAGACTAGAATAGAGAAGATAGCACTAATTATTTTTTTGGCCATTAGTGTGATGTTGACTCTTAGCAGTTGTAAGCCAGCTGAAATGGAATAAAAGTTCCAAGGCTGTATGAATGTATACAAAAGCTAGAGCTGTAAGTCTACCATAGCTTGCAGAGGGCAGTGCTATTTATACACATTCTAGCGATGTACTGGAAAGCGCTTACAGTAGTTCCAGCCATGCATAACATAAACAGCTACTTTTCAGCAAACAGAAAACCTTGCTGTTACTTTATTATTACAAAGATGAACCGAGACCCCAGAAACACAACCCAACCAGATCTGGCATAATTAATATGACATGCAGCTCATCAGTGCACAAACCTCAACAAGGGCTGGTTGCTCATTTCTAGAGAGCTTTTCACTGCCTCAGTGTTGAATGATTATAAGCCAAGCAGTTTGGGACCAGATACTAGCTAATTGATTTGACATCTTGCTTCTGTTAAATTTAGATTTAGACAGTGTTTATCTCTTTTAAAGTCACATTTTCCCCACATTGCTATGATTTGCTGTGAATTTCAAATTTCAATTTCAAATTATAATATATCGGAATTACTCATTTGGAAGACACAAAGAAACTTCATGTATGAGACATATTTTTTCCAGGACTATGGATGGTAAGTTGTGTTGTCATATTTTCATTGGTTTAGAGGAGTCTTGTTTTTCCATGCAAATAACTCTTTAAAAAAAATGTGTGTGTGTTTACTATATATCTTCACTTTAACTTTACACTGTGACTTCCACTCTTCTCCAAAGCCATTCCTCCTCATCAACTGTTAGACTAAGGTTAGTCGCTCAATACATCTGCAGAAGGAGTGCAGCAACAGAAACAAAGCAACAGACTAAGACAAAGAGAGAAAGATCTTTGGAAGACAGAAGAGAAGAGAGAAGCTATTCACATTCCAATCTTTTTCTCTGTGCTTCTTTAGTTTTTCTTTTATTTATTTATTTATTTATTTATTTATTTATTTTTGTATTTTTTTCTGTTTTTGTTGGTTCTCTGTGTGTGTGTGTGTGTGTGTGTGTGTGTGTGTATTTTATACATCATGTTATTGTTATAATTATGCAGTTCAGATTATTTTGTTATGCAGTTCTACCCCTGTGGCCTGGAAAAGGTGACTGTGGTGGTCTGAGAAAGTGAAATGTGGAATTAAATTACTTGGTAGCAAGTTGTTTGTTGTGCGCAGTGATAATTAAGTAGCATAAATAAATAGCACCATAATGGTGATGTACTGTGGTTACTTTTAACCACAATATGGTGAAATGGTGATGTATTGTGTTCTTTTTTGGTAGTAATTGCAAGTTATGTAGCGGTGTATTGCACCTGCATTCTAAATCAATTAAAATAGGAAAATATGAAAAATTTTAAACATTGGAAGGGAGGTGCTGAAACTATAAGCACAGGTCCATACATTTGTGTGAACATATGCCATATACACATACACACACATACAGACTAATACTCATACACAAAAAACACCTCTACAGCTTAAAAGCGGAACAAAGTTAGAGGTGGGATTTATATTTTACTGTCTGCCATTAATAATTAACAGTTCTTCAGAAGTCTCAGATGGAATCATATCTGTGCATACGTGCATGTATGTGTGGACTCCATTTGACAGACAGGAGCAGAAGGTAATCTTTATCATGCCACACAAACGGCCAGACAGCGCATCAGATTAAAGGTGGCTTTCCTGTTGTCTGCTCTGCTTTGTCTACTGTAGCGTTACATTACATCCCAGTCAGAGTGACACATTTGAGTTATACTGCTCTGCTCTTCTGCTTGTCTCAGACTTCACCTGCTTCTGTCCTCTCCACACCTCAAGTCAGCAGCATCTATGGATGATTCAAGGAAAGCTCATTTATGTGTGTATGAACTGTAATTGAGTTATTTGTGTGTGACGATGTATTTCAGCATATCAACACACACAACACAAAAGTGAACAGGTGTTCTGTCAAGAAACTCATCCAGATTATGGGTGATGCATAATTTTCAGAAAGAAACTATTTAAACAAATAAAAATACGGAAGTTTCTCAAAAAAAAAAAAAAAAAAAANAAAAAAAAAAAAAAAAAAAACCAAACAAATTCTATGCACCCACATTATTTCCTTAGATAGAAAATTATTTGCTATCCAACATCTGAAATAATGTTATAGGTCTAAACCAGCTACCCAAGTCTAAGCAACAACCACCCAAAATCAAACCTAGCAATATCCAACCTCTGTGACCACCTTTCATATTTATTGTCTTTAATTAATAATTTCAGCATCTGAGCAGGGTAAATTGACTGAAGTTGTTATTACATGTTACTAATTCATTTGAATGAATAGCATTAACTGCTACACACTCACCATTGTTCTATATACTGTTTAAACCTTGTAGATGAATGTTGTATGAAGAATTTCAAGAAAGGGAGAATGTTCACAAGCAGGTACTTGGAATATCAATCCATAATGTATTTGACATAGTTTTGCTGAACAACACATTATTTAGTTATAATTTTGTGTATGTTAATAATGTTGTCTGAAATCAGGCTGTAGCTTATACGCAGTGTTCTCACTGAATATGTATTTCAGGCGCTGAGGGTAAACATGTTATTTAATCATCAACGTGTTTTCAGTCGCCAATGCTTGGGCGAGATGAACAATCCCCAGGTGGTGTACGCATAGCACGAGGGCTATAAACAGGGAAAAGAGGGGGAATGCATATCATTCAGCATTTAGGCAATACATGCTGTCTGTGTATTGGGGTAATTTATTAAACGAAATGGCAATCTGTATCAAAGACAGGAGGTGTCCTTATTTATGTTGTCTGAGCAGGTCTCACGTGAGAATATGAGACACATGGTAAAAATCTATCTATCTATCTATCTATCTATCTATCTATCTATCTATCTATCTATCTATCTATCTATCTTCTGTGCTGATATGCTTCATTAAAAATTTCACACTAATGCAATTTTCATGTTTCACAAATTATGTCTGTAATTATTTCGCTAGGTGAAATTAATTAAAATTTAGCAAGTTGGTTGTGGTAAACCTATTTCCATGCTGTTATATTAATTAAATTGGGCTGAAATAACAGATACTGTAACATTAATTTTAAAGTAAAAGTAAATTTTATTTGTAGCATGAGTTGATCAGATGGGTGAAAACCAATTCCAATCCAATAGGAAATAAGAATTTTATTCACTTTTACATTACAGGTATGGTACATAAACATTACCAACAGTGAATAAATGGAAGGGAATCTATCCAAAATAATCACTTGAACTGTATTAATAATACTTACTATAATCCAAGACTGTTTTTCAGTCTCCCTTCACTGACCATGGCTGTAGAGTTCAGATGTCGAAACATACTAGTTCCCATAGCAACCCTAGTTAAAATTCAATAGCACAAATTCCCAGGCCTGACCTTCATAGACAAGAGTCTTATCATCCAGCCGTGAGGTTATTCAGTTTGTGCACTGGATATGTCAGCGTACACTGGCCTATAGTCTCCCTCAGATACACAGAATGAATCCAGGTTGCTCATACAATATGCTCTTGGCAAAACCAAGAGCTAGGAAATTATTTAGGAAATTATTGCCACACTGACTGAACCTATCATTATGAGTGTGTCTCTGAGTGTGTGTGTGTGTGTGTGTGTGTGTGTGTGTGTGTGTGTGTGTGTGTGTGGTGCGTGTAGGTTTGTGCCACATTTAATACAAACAGGCCAATGTAGCTTGCACAGATGGCCTCAAAGGTGCCACATACAGTACTGGGTAAGAAATGGGCTCCATGCAGCATACTTGTCAAATAACAAACAGAGAGGTGGGTGGCCAGTGATGATCTGTGTTCCTTGATCTCATTCCAACAATGTACTTCAGTGGACATTTGAACAAACAAGTTTGGAGGTGAAAGCACTGAAAACAGGGATACCCATCAAATAGATAGATTTCTTTAATTTGTAAAATTGTATCCATTAATTTCCAGTAGTGAGAAATTCAAGACTAAGTACTGACAATAGAATAAAAATACAAGTTCTAATCATAAGATATTGGTGCACTGTAAGAATGATTCTTTGGCTATAATGGCACCATTTAAACATTTCCACCAACCAAATCAAAGTAATTGGGCTTGGACATTATTTAGTTCAAACCTTTTGAACTAAACAATGAGCACAACGAAACAGCTCAGTAACACCTCACCAACAGAACGCCAACTCTATTAAAAAAAAAAAAAATGCAGAAAAGTCACAAGTGTGCACGTGTGCTGTACTGAAACTGAGCATAGTATTTGACAGTATGAGCGCAAAACATTACTGACACCCATGTACAGAAGTTGGACTATTTTCAACAAATAAATAAAATTCTTAATTAAAAGAGAATAAAAATTAAACTTGAAAATGTTTTAATCAAATCCATGGTTTTGTGAACAATTTGCCACAAATAGACATTTTCCATAGAGTTTAATTTTTTTGATGCTCTGCAGAAATTTCCAGAGTCATCTGGCGTACCACCAGATGCTACAAGTCCCACTGGTGCTACATGAAGCACAGTTTGTGAATCACTGTTACAGCGATTTTGTGATTAATGATGTATTATTATACCTTACATTTATTGGTTTGGTTGCAAATGTTTCTTAAGAATGACTATGTTACTGTAAAACAGAACTTTTAGTAGCAGAGGGTGGAACATGGTGATGGACTTCTTCCCTGATTAAAACAAACTGTAATTACCACACACAGTGGGGATGGGGGTCTTCTGCTGACTTGTCAAGTGTTTTGTTTCAGAGTTAACATGCTCCAATTCACCTGTCCCCATGAGGCGCAGCATATACCTCTCTGTCATGCCTTTAGTATTATTACTACTGGAGTTGTCTGCTATGAGTAGATGCCTCCTTCTAATCACAGTAACCACTTGTGAGGAGGGAATATCCCTCTTTCCTTCTTCAAAAGGAGGGTATTTTTGGTAACCATGTATGTAAAATGTTTTTGGGCCAGTGTGCTTATCATTGATTTGACTAAAATTATGGTGCTCGAAAGCTCAGTGTGATTCAATGGAGCCACATTCAATTTTTACTAATGAGGGAGCCAATTATTACAGATTTCATATCAGCCAGGTTCTGCTGTCAGCCTGCAAATTCTTAGGATTCTGTCACTGTGAAAAATCTGTGAAGCAAAAAATAAAAAATTAGATTTGCTCATGCTGTGTTTGATTGGTGCCCATTATGTATAATGACAAATGGGTACATGAATAGGGGTGGAACACATTGAGTCTATTTTAATAATGCTGCTTTTTTTCTGAAGCAAGTCCATGTTCGTGTGTGATTAACAGGCAGATCAGGGAGGTGGTCATTGTTGCTTTGGATTTGATTAATCTAACTGCTATGGCCACACTTGGATAGAGGCTACATAACCGCTTTGAGAAGCCAGATCAGAGTAGCGGAATGTTGAAACGCAATCAAATGACACAGTGCTAAATCCTACACAGCTCATGCACAGTTTTATGCAGCCATTTGGAACCCTACAGAATGTGACTCAACTGACTGACATCTCAAGAGATCAAACTGCTTATTGGTTGTTGCTGTACTGATATAGCAGCATTCACACCAATGTCATAAAATGATGGCAGTCATGTAAATGACAGCTTATCCTAACAAAAGAGGTCACACTGATTTTTTGGTTTTATTAATTTACTGTCACTGATTAAAAAAAAAAAAACAGGCAGATAAGAGAGCTATACTGATGCTCTCCTACAAGTTAATTAACTGTCTAATTGCTTATGCACATTTAAAAATTCTGTCAGTTGTAATGATTTACAAAAGGTATTTTGGTTTTGTGGATCATGTCTACTTTTAATTTGGCATGCTTAGATCTGTATATTTCATTAATTCAAAACAGCACTGTAACACTGCCAGCTCATATTTTGAAAACTCTAAAGAAAGCTGAAGCAACACATAAGCAATGCAATTTTTTTTTTTTTTTTGTTTTTTTTGTTTTCTGTAATGAACTGTCTAGAAATGAGACATTGTTCACAAATGCTTAACAATACAGCTGTGTTCAGAATGTGAACCAAAGCCAGTTGGCAAAAATGATTAAAAAAAAAAAAAATAGAGTTAAGGCAAATTTCAAAACAGTTGATGTCTACATAAAGTCTGAGTTTTACATCATCAAATACATAAAGTACATAAAATGAAGAACTTCACAGACGGACAGAGTGAAGTAAAACATTGACATCTTGACGATTTAAAAGGACATGCAGGAGCAGAAATATTGCACCACCCAGTGGTGGCAGGCGTCATAGTAGAATTTAACTCTTAGAATAAAATTATTCCTTTTTTTATTTTATAAGACCCATTTTAAAGCGTCTCTCTCTCTCTCTCTCTCCCTCTCCCCTTTGTATGTCCATAGCAAGCCATTTTAGAAGTGGGACCATAGAAAACAACATAAAATACAACAAACAGTCGTATGAAAAAGGAAGGAAGATGCATAAGTTTGAATAGAAAATATAATAACCTGCAGGGATAAACCTAAATAAGTCCTCCCATTGTTAGCATGAGAGTTTCTGGGAAAAGGCACTGAGCTGAATGTGCTGCCCTATATTTCCAGACAATCTGTCTACCTGCGCTCACAGCCCCTCCCCNACGTTGAATGAAGAAGTTAATGTGTTTTGATTCCAGTAGAAACGACACGTGTTTATGTGCTTCATGTGTTATTTCTGACATACAGTTTATATCATTAGTAGTTTTGTCTATTTAGACAAATCAGCTGTCAGTGTGTGTGTTCTAATGTCAACCATCCTCCTCTCCTCTCCTCCTCTCTCCTTTCCCCTCTCCTCCTCTCCTCCCCTGTTCTTCTCTCTCCTCTGCTCTCCTCCCTCCTCCTCTCCTCCCCTCCCCTCCTCGGAGTTTTTGTTGCACTCGTTGCAGTAGGAGGGTCCATGTGCACACAATGACGTCGCTCTGACTCTGAGTCCGATCGACTCCTCCGTTTGTTTTTATTAGTCAGTTATCTGAGGCCCAGAATCTGTAAACCGCAAAATTACAGCCAAAATGTGAGATGATCTGCGGCTGCCGTCCGACCCGTCGCTGCCGTTCGTCCTGTCAAAAACAGCGCGTCGCTCCTGGGGATTACTGATAATACGCAGTAGACTTCTCCAGTGTGCCCAGCTGTCAAACTGAAAACTATGTATTGGAAAGAGTAGAATGAACACATTTGTTGATATTTATTGACTTTGCTTTTTATGTCTTTTTCGTCCTCTGGATTATCGCTGCCCGGCAACACAGCCACCTGACAACTCTGAATGTCGTAATTAAGGTAAGGAAGGACAGAGCCCAGAGAGTGTTTGTCTGTATGGATTTTAATCATTTCACTTAGTGCATAAGATAATAATGAGACCAAACTCCGCACCGCAAGTCAGATTTCTGGATACTAGCATCCGTGATGCATTTGCTGTGGGAAGGAAATAACTTTGAACCAGGACCGAACGCTTTGCGAATGTTCTGTTATAAAAGTAAAAGTCGATTAGTTTGTGTGCAAACAGCAGCAACAGCATCAGCAATAAAACAATATTTTAAATTATTGTTAGATTCATCGTTTTGGTTTTTTTTTTTGGTTTTTTTTTTATAGGCACCTGTCTCCCTGGCGAGAAACGTATCAGACGCTTTCTGAAGCTATTTATATAGTTCCTTTCTACAGCAATCATTTTTGTCATTACAGAAACCGTAAGTGAATCTTTGAAAAGCAAACGCATAATTTAACCAGTTAGTGTTTAATCTACGCACCCGCAAAATGGAGATATTCAGGGGAAGAGTTTTGACCTACAGTCAGGACAATCATGATAGGAGTTTCTGTCTGAAGGGAGGAATTATCTAAATGTCATCTCGTTCCTTTTATATATAGGATGTGCACAAACGACGCATGAGCTATTGTGCAGGTAGCTGAAATAACTTATTCCCAGGTATGTGGAGCTGGGAGCCCTTTAAAAGAGCGCATCAGGACATGCAAAATAGATTGTACAACATGACTTAAAGCGATGCCATATATTCACAATCTGTGTTCAGTCAGCGTTGCCAGCATTTTTGTTATTTTTTCAAATGATGAGCGGCTTACGCGCTAAAACAACATCTCAACTTATGTCGCAGCTATGTTGTGGCTGCAAGAGCAATAACTATTGAGTGACACCAATCGATCCAATCCACGAAGAGCCTCTTGAAGCTCGTAGGTTGCTGTCCAATAGAGGCGCACTAGAGGTGGAGATTTAACCAAAACCACAATCAACGTCAGCGAGATACATTTAACCCTTGCAATGCAGTTTCTTCAACTTTTGCATACACTAGTGCAGTCATAGGGAGCCTTATCTGTGACAGAGGAAATACAGTAAAACCTTGCTTTGGTGTTTTCCTTTACACAGCACGATTCATGTATTTGATTTCTTATTCTTAAACAAGCCTGTATAACTACAATTACAAAGGAACTGAATGTACTGAATCTATAGTGTATTGTTTGTCAGTAAAATATTTATTTGTCTGAGTTTTGAACACCTCCTGTTTTTGGTCTCATTAGGTTTTTGTCCAATTAAGATTTTAGTTATTGCTTTGACAGCCATAAAAGACCATATTCACACTCCAGATTTAAAGTTTATTTGCAGTGACCTGATTACATGATTTGGGTTCAAATGAGACCTATAATCTCCCACAAAGGACTGATAGCCTTTAGGCTAATAGCATGAATACACCTGCTGCTCAGCCAGTAATGTTAAACCAATAGCTTGTGTGCAACAGGGCTAACATTTCTCATTTTTCTCTTTTTTTCATTTGCCCCTTTTATCAGATGAATCAATGAGCCAGAAATGGAGACCAAAAGATACCAAAGTTTCTTTGAAGGAAGTGATACAGAGAACAAATGGTCTCAGGTCCCTAGCACCATGGAGTACTGCTGCAGTACAGAGGATTCAGATCTGACTAGCAACGATATACTAATGGACATTGTCAATGTGAGCTGCCCTGCTGGAACCCCAGTCACTGACTGCAAAGACAACAATGCAAAGAAACAGGAGCAACCAATGCTTCGACTAAGCCAGAATCAACCATTTGTTCTCCCAAACTTCAACAACTCTCTTCATGGTCATAAGCAGGAAATGGACTCCAAGGAGCTTTCCAAGACTGTGGCTGAGTCTATGGGCTTGTATATGAATGCTGCCAGAGAGGCAGACTTTGCTTTCAGTCAGCAGGGGAGTAGTAACAGCCCTGGGAAGATGTATCCAGTATGTGGACGGCCTCTTGAGGAGAACCATTGTGGTTCCACAAAAATCTCCAAGTTAAAGCCATTGGCTTTCCAGAAGCCCAGCACCACTCCTAGAGAATGCACTGCTGGAACTCCAGTAAGCTCAGCTTCTATGCTGGCCTCATCTCTGTCCTGCAGTCCACAGACCTCCAGCTCAATCTCCAGCCCTGGGGGAAGTAACAATATGGTGTCATCCACAACCAGTCCCCCTTCATGCTTTGGACCAGTGTGCTCATCAGTCAGTAGTCCTGTCATCCAGAATTCTTGTGGTCATACTCTGGTCCACATCCAGCGCAGGAATTCAGCCACATGTAGCCCTGTAGAATCCAGCACCGTGGGCTCACCGCCACTCACCAGCCCACTTAATATCATGAGGTCCCCCATGTCCAGCCCCCAGAGTATGAGCAGCAGTGTGAGATCCCCACCATCCTGCAGCACTACATGTAACATTAAATCATCTGTCTCAAGCCCCACAGGTGGCAGCTGCACCAGCACAGCCAACAACTGCAACGCAATGAGACCCTCAATTTCCAGTCCTGCCACAGGGGGTGCTGTAGCTGTCAACAGCCCACAGAACCCTACCTCTGGTGGGTTTCCTGTATCCAGTCCTGCTGGTGGACTGGATCTGGTGCAAAATGACACCAATAGCCCTGAGGCAACAGGCCTGACTGGAGAACCGGACTTTAAGAACTTTGAATTCCCTAAAGTAGAGATGGTAGATGGTGAAGCATTCAATGTAGGCATAGACCAGATGGGGATGGTTAAGTACATTAAGAATGAGCCTGGAACTGACTTCAGGAGTATGTGTTTAGGCAGCACCAAATGTAATGTGAGTAGCACACCCTTTATCACACAGATTAAGAGTGAGCCAAACAATAATGAGGTATGTATGAATCAACAGCCCTATGGTGAGCAGTCACCATCTCTCGGCCTTTTCCCTGCTCCTGAGACCACCTATTTGTCCCTGAGAAATAACATTGATGAATACAGTCTTTCTGGTATCTTAGGACCCATGAATGGTAACTATGAGACTGATGTGTTCTCCAACAACATCCTGTCTAAAGTTAAGCAGGAGTCCAATGATGGCAGCTATTACCAAGAGAACAACAGTATGCCAACATCGGCCATTGTTGGAGTTAATTCCAGTGGACACTCATTCCATTACCAGATTGGAGCGCAAGGAACAATGTCTTTCACACGGCATGATGTTAGGGACCAGTCCAACCCTTTGTTGAATCTAATTTCGCCGGTAACGGCGTTAATGGAGTCGTGGAAATCTCGGCCAGGCATGTCACAGGGGTCACTGTTAGCCAGAGGTGAGGGATACCCAGGACAGAACTGCATCTCAGACAGCATGTCAAGGTAAGGAAAATGAAGATTACTGTATGTATTCTGAGTGCCTGACCGTGCATCTTAGTCAGCTCTCTAGCTGAAAAACTGTGAGCTTTTCCAAGTTGTGACAAGGTATGCCAGCTTGGCTTGGTAGAGAGCAGCAGTTTCTCTACATAAAGGTTTTTGTATTAATTTATAATGGAGTTTTCTTTCTAGAGAACCACATAGATCGAGGGCCAGTTTGTTTCAGTCAGACTCACTGCACAAGGGATTTAGGGCGTTTGCTTTAAGAAGTGCAAAATAGTAACAACAGCAGGGCTTGGGAAAAGCAGCAGGATGCTGGCTTGGGGAAGAGGAATTAAAGGACAGACTCCAGGTCATTGTTATAGTAGAATGTGATCACAACATCATCTTTGCTAACACTGCTCTGTGTTGTACTGTAACATAGAGGCAAAGTTTTCCTCTTATCAGGAGCATGTGTATGTACAACAACAAAATTTATTAGTCTGTTATCAAGAGGTCCAGCTAAGACCTTGTGTAATGCAAATATCTGTTTTTATGAACCCTAGGGCATTATACAGAAGCATCCTAAATTATGAATGATCTATGACATTCTTTTCTTGGTGAAACTGATGAAATAAACAGTTGCTTTTGTGATGGTGAGGGCTGAAACAAAACAAACAGGTCAAAGGAAGGAAAAATCTATAATAGCTGGCAATCTGGCAAAGTGTAACTTTGACACAGTTATTATGCTTCCACTGTATTTTGCTGTCCTAGTTGCATGCAAAACGGAAATTGGCATGAACACAATTAATAAACTGGCAAAATCTAGAGCATGAAACACATAGTAACATTGTTGACAGTGACGGGGCAAAGAGAAGTGCTCTGTTGTTTATATACGGAGTAAATCAGAAGACATCTTTATGTTGGTGCTGTATGTGGGGAGATTGGTTGTAATATAATTTTTACATTGTTGAATAACATTGACTGTCTCTTACTGGTGTGACAAAATACATACTATCATCTACATCATTATTTTATACATTGGATGTTGTAAATTCACGGTTTTTATTAGTAGTGGAAACAAAGTCATAAACAAAGTCATAAACTGCTTCCTGTTTCTGAGGACTGACTTAGAAAAGCTTTGACAAGAGATAGATGCTGGAAAAGAAATACAGTGAGCTATTTGACTGTTTACTGGAATATTGATGCATGTTTGGTGGACTATGCTTTCCAACCAGAGAATATAAAATGAGTATGAGAAATCTAGACTGTCTTGTAAAGTGGCATATAGACTGAGGGAAGCTGAATTTGGTATGAATCTCAAAATTGAAATTTATCAGATCAGGAATTTTCCTGATTGAATTTGTCGACTGCAACATGGCACGCTGTGGAATTGTTTTGAGTTGTCTGCTTTCATTTTCTTTAACTGTTGATTGTTCTTTAACATTCAAATTGCAAGTACAGAGGAGAGCTAGTTGTATGGTTAGAGGAAGGGACTAGGAAAGCATGCATTGATGACTAGCCTTATGTGAGAGGTTTTCAGTGGATTATAGAGAAATTAGTTGCTATATTAACTTGACTCTTTCCTAGTACGAGTGAAGTTAATATAGCATCTAATTTCTGTATAATCCACTGAAAACCTCTCAGATAAGGCTAGTCATCAATGCATGCTGAACTGATAAATGCAATTTAACTGCTGAATTTGTTGGTTACTGTGACCTTACTATTAATAGAGAATGATGCTATACAGGTGGAGTTTATGCATCTATGTTAATGGCATAACTGTATTATTGAACAAGGTAGTTACAGTATAAAAGACTGTTTACTATCATCTTGTAAGATTTGTGGCCTAATTTGATCACAGTCACAATGAATTATGCTGATAAGGATTCATTTGGGCTTGACCTGTAGTTGCCTGTATTCATTGTTCAGAAACATATGATAATCTCCATTGGGTGATTTTTTTTTTTTTTTGCTTTTATCATGACCATTATAATTTGAGGTCATATATCTGGTTGATACAATAATTTATATGTGTGTATGTGTATGTATTTATTTGTATTGCGTCTTATCTGATCAGCTTATCATAAGTACAGCCTTTATTATGCTCATTTTAACATGTGTTCCATACATATAAGGTTATGGGATAGACATAGTGTACACGTTGTTTGTGGGTATGTGTGAGCTATAACGAGGCTCACTGCATAGAGAGGAATGATCCAGCCCGTTACCTTGGAGGCGACCCATATGGCAGGAGCCAAAGTGATGTTGACGGGATCATTGCCACCTTGGTCCTAATGAGATCCAGCTTAGCCCTGATGTCAGACAGGATGACAGGAAGAGGTGGGCCACATGGCAGCCAGCCAGGCAAACTGGGAAGAGAGATACAAACACGTGCATATATGCCATACATGCATGCACGCACACACACACACACACACACACACACACATGCGCATGAACGTTTGCAGCTTTTTTTTGTAAAATCCAAGAATCTTAACATTTTTTCAGAGGTTATTGGCTACTTACAGTATCCTTTTACACTAATACTATTGTATTGATTGACAGCTAAACTTAGAAATACACATCAGCTTACAGTATTGTGCCTGAAATCCAAAAGTTCACTACAGGAAGTGTGGAGAGTTAGACCGGCTAAGGTCTGGGCGCTGTATTTCACTGGCAAAAAGTTACATAACGCTTAAAAAAACATAACTCTAACAGTTTAAAGCCTCAGATGACAAAGTGTAAAATCCTTGAGCTCTTTTTTTCCAGTTTGGTTTCCTCTGTAAATGGTATTAATTAGAAATGGTTGCTCATCTGAGAAGTCTGGGTTACTGTGTGTAAAATATTTCAACTCAGTTTCATAAGGGAGGAGAATATTAAATGAGAAGTCCCAATGAGAATTGTGGCAGATTTTTTTTGTGAAATTCACTTAAACCAGATGATCAAAATCATGCTTTTTTTTTTTTTTTTTTNTTTTTTTTTTTTTTTTTTTAAACACACAATAAGTAAGTTAGTGGGGTGTTGAATAAAAATTTCAATACAAAAAAATGAAATAAAAAAATGTTTATAATTCCTGTATTTATTACCTTACAAAATGTTTAAAACCTACATCCTACATCCTATACATCCTATAAAATAAATTCTAGTTTGTTAAATATACTTTATGAAATACATCAATATGAAAATTATCTTAAAATAACCTATATTAGTGTAGTTTATGTTGCCTGAATCGCTTCATCTTATTTAGAACACTATGCTGGTTTTCACTGTAATGTTTTACCAAATACAAGGTCTGTAAAAGTAGTAATTTCTTGGTTTGATGAAAGGTAAAGACTCCAAGTGTCCAAGCTTAGCAATGTATGCTTTTGCCACACAGATATCCTCTCATTTTATATTTCAGAGCATTTCTTTTTTCACTGGGGAAGCAGCACTTGCAGTAGGTTGACATTTTCCTTGTGTCTAGATCGACAGAATGCCCATCGTGAGGAAGCACCAGATTTAAGTGGAGAGAATGCTTTGCACTGGACTCTGGCCAACTCTCAATGTTCTACGGAGGGATGAAAAGGCATACTCCTGAGAGCACCATAATAAGGCTTTAATTGTATGTTCCTCCACTAAATTAATGGATGGAAATGATTTGATTAATTCAGACTCTGCTGGATACTAATATCCAATTAAATCCCAACACCAGGCATGTGCTGGGGCTCCCGGTGCATTGTGGGTTCCTGACTATAAAGCGGACAGCTGCTTGTTTGGGTTGTGAAAAAGATGTTGGTGTAGGTGAAGGTGTTGCGGAATGGTGTTTGGGATGATGCGTCTCATCTGTCTACACAGCAGACATGATAATGTGCCAGACATAATGTCCTAAAATCTGTATGTTGCATGCAGTCGTATCAAGTATGTGTATTCTCCTGTGTGCTTCATGTATTTAACATACCATAGTATTCAAATACAGAACAAAGCCATTTTATGTGCTAATTTTAATTTAATCAAGGGAAATTACAGACTTTTTCAGAAGACATTGGCTGACTGATAAAGGACACTGTAGTAGGTAATTCTAACAGTGGATTGCAGTTGGCAGTTCTTTACAATCAAATAATACTGCATGAATTTTCTGTATAGTATGCAAACACTTGTAAGGTATTAAGATTTTGATTACTATTTGCAATGTTCACTTGTGCCAGTCCTGCAGTGAATTTATGAACTAGTTACAAGAGATGATTAATCGAAATTAGACAAAAAATTTTTTTAGTTCCTAGACTTTGTAAGATATCAAGGCAGGAAAAAAATAATGTATTATGACGTGTATATAAACATTATCAAGGCATCAACTTTTTCAATTTATTGCAGATATTTTAAGTGTATGAAGAATCCTGGAAGTGTCTGCTGAGCTGTTGTCATAGTGCTTTTGGGCAAGCACATGATTAAATCACTGGCTGTGTACGGGCCGTTTTTGCTGTTCAGATTTGCCTTTCAGTGGCCTTGATGAAAATTTGTGCTCCATAGCAGCATTTAGCCATGTTTTCAACACTGAGCTCACAAATAAAGACTGTCAGCTTTCATTTAATTCACTATGAAGTAGTTATAAATTTTCAACCTGTAATTATGTTTAATAATAGAATAGTAGAATACAGTCTGGTGTTTTGAGGGAACTACATGGATACTGAGTGACCATGTACAGAGGAACAACTGTCAGACACCACAGAGTAAAAACTGGTAGCAGTCAGTGTCATGCATAAGGACTTTCCCCTTTCTTTAACTTACTAATAATAACAATTCTTATCATATTTTCACCTACTTTGTGAATAGCCATCTGCATTTAAAGCAGCATGGAGAAATATGAAGAATACATCTACAGTATTAATATGACAAAAATAACACTTGAATGAACAAGATGTTGAAACACACATTTAGAACCCCAAGGATAGATTCTTTTCAGTGTACTGGGCAGCCCATTAGTTGGTGTGGGTGGATGGAAGATCTGTAAAGCCGAGTGCAGAAGCTGTTTTCACAAACTGTAGTAGTTGGAATAGTGATAGTTAGTCCTAATGGTGGAAGTCTTAGAATTCTGATTGTATTTCACCTTTAAAATAAGGTTAATGCCTCCTACCAATAAAACTATTTATGAAGTATCTTGGGAATCTTTTACACAAGGGTTAAAATGGCTGAATGAAGCATGGTTAATGTTCTGTGAATAACAGGAAATAGCAGGGAGTTAGTAAAGTGCTGCAGCTTACATGTGCAGGGAACTTATTTGTTTTTGATCATTATTTCATATATTCACTTTACTTCATTGATTAATAATGTTTCATAACCTCATATTATGAGGCACTTAGTTGATTTAATTTCGGCTCAATATGCGTGGACCAAAAAATCTGTAACAAAGCACAAATAGACTTCCTCAGTTTGGTCAGGGTCATTGATGAAACTCAAACCTCTTTAATTGTCATCTCTGTTTATGTACTATATGTATACGTATAATAAAACATTTGGTCAAAATTGTTGGCTTACCCTCAATGAATCAAAGCAAGACCTTAAGCCACAATTATTTAGTTATACAATGTGGTAAAGGGCATGCCAAGCTTTTCTTGAAAACCAAACAAACAAAAAAGAAAATCAGCTTCACTTCTGAATCTGTTTGTATTCTGTGAACAGCCACACCTTGTCACTGTCTACTCCAGAGTCTGTCTGAGAACGTGGGACTCCTTGCTAAGATATTTTAGTCTAAGTATGGAACACTCAGCACTTCTGAGACAATCAACATGGGTTCAGGATAATAAAAGTGCTAATGTGAGAATTCACCCATCAATTCACTTAAATTTGTTGAAGACAAAATCAGTCAGGATAAATTCTGAATATACTGTATGAAGCTTAACAATTTGATTTGGTTTTATTGGTTGGGATTTATATTTATGCCTATGTATATCCTTTTAGCCATTTTTTTTTTGTACAACCTTTTAAGATATTTTTGGAACTTATTGGTAAAAAGATTTATGGCATTGAAAATTAGATAAGAAGGTGCTGTGATTTTAAGGGGACAGTAATACATACTGAGAAAATATGGGAAAATTGTGACAATGTTATGAAAAATTGTCTCACTACAACAGCATTTTGTCTTTTGGAACAGATTTGGCTCTGCTCACCCTATTCTGTCAAAAGACACTCTTGCTATCAGCTACAGTACATATGGAGTTTGTTTCCGGTAACTCTGACTTTAGAGAACAGCTATGGTAGTTACAACTTTTGGCAATTATGATGGCAAATACCACCCAGCATTATTTTAATGTGTGTAGACATGATAGCAGATGTTGTTTTTTTTTTTTCCATCTTTNTTTTTTTTTTTTTTTTTTACAGTAGCTTATGCTACAGTAGCTTATGCTACAGTAGCGTAGGAGTAAATGGCACGAGGTATGGATGCTATTGTTGTATAGAAAATAAAGCATCTTAAAAGTCTGTACCTCTCCCACGCACATGGATGCATGCACACAATCACATAACAACCTCAACAACACCAACACACATTCTAGGCCGGACTTGACACCCCAATAAAAGTGTGGTTACTGCTGGCTTGTGCTGCTGGGATTTGAAAGCCAGGCTTGTCCTCATTTGAACCCCTTTTCTGAAACACAGTCTGGTGACAGAGGGCCAGATTTCCGCTAAGCCATTCCTGTAGGTCGAGATCTACTCTCTATTACCTACCGCTGACATTCCCTTCTGTTGTTGAGGTCATTAACAAACTGCATAAAGGAGGAGGAAACTAAATATCAGAACTGCAACAAAGCATAGTGGAGGCTTCTGTGTGTTGATGAATGCCCTGATTTTTATAGTGTGATGCTGTGTGAAATACTGTAGGTGAATGGCACTCTTTTGTGTGCCAAGTACTTTGTTTATTTAGCATGCAAGTTGTCTCAAAGATCGCCTGAGTGATGAACTTTGTAGATATGTTTGTATGGAGAAGAAGATGAAAGAAATGAACCGTCATACTGAAATGACAGAATAATGGGCTGTGATCAGAAGTAGATTGACTAAAGGGAAAAATGTGCATTTAAAACCAAAAATGATAAAAATTAACTTGCAATAGGAGTCTATCGCTGTTGTCGTACATAAATATAAATAGCTTGTTGAGCAAATGCAAGCAAATGTCTAATTCATTTAGAGCAATAAAAAACATTGAGCTCAATATTTCATTTTTGGGGAGGTGACAGAAAAATCCATCTGATCTTGTACTCTGTGTATTACTGTCTTTCACTTGTATTGTGATGTGGTTGACTGAGCAAACAAGACATGTCTTTATCATTCATGTTTAATTAGTGTTTGTCCAAGTATTCATTGCCAAACTGCTCATGTTTAAGCCCACCATTTGTCGTGTTGGTTCCTCCTTGGAATGAACTGCAGAAATGGAGGCCATAGATGAAAAACTTTCAAAAGATGATAATTGTTCAGCTTGAGAGGTTCACAAAGTAGGTCATGCCTAGTTGGCTCAAATAAAGTGAAAGGGTGGGGGTGCTGGGGTAACTGTGGGTGCTTTTGCACAACACATTCATTCTCTCACCTTCACACAAGCACAAGCACACACAAACGCATTTAGTTCAAGGAAACACATGATTCGCCATCAACTCTAAAAAGTCCTATGGCCAACTGTGATTTGAAAAACTGATAACTTTGTTCATAACCAATAATTTATAACTCCAATATCCAGAAAACAAACTGTGAGGAATGTTCTTTCCTCAGAGTTTCAGGAGTTGTTGGGGAGGTTTTTTTTTTTNTGTGGGGGGGTGTCCCAATGATCCTAATTCATTCAACTTTATTTTAAACTAGCTAATCTTTGAAATGACCTATCTAGATTCCACACCATGTGTAGTTTTAAATGTCACACAAATACTACATTTATATATATAAATACTGCACTTATATATATTGGATGGTATCAATATTTCCAAGCACCTGGTTTTCTGAATATGTGTACTGTATATCCTCTTCTCAGATACTTTACATTCCTTTTTCATATGCTTACTATGGCTCAATGTTTAGCACTGTCACTTCACAGCAAGAATGTCCTGGGTTCAAATCCAGCTTGAGCCTTATTTTGTGGAATTTGCATGTTTTCCCCATGTCTGCATGGTTCCAGTCCAAGTATGTGGGTTAGGTTAGTATATCATGTGTATTGCTTTGGATAAAAGTGTCTGCTAAATGAATAAGTGTAAATGTTGTATTCATGAAAATCTGTACTGAATGTTTTTAAAATGCTATCATGGCTGCTGCAGACATGACCTAGAAAACACACAAACCAAGAGCCTCCTCTTGTTATGTTGTGTGGGAAAAGTGCCTCTGATTTGTGTCCTTTATCAACTCTTTAGCCGAATCTCCAACAGAAACCCTGTTATTCAGGATCAGGCTCCCTGAGGCATGCAAATCATGTATGCTGTGCCTCGGCGAGCGATGACACACTGACCCAGCAAGTAAAAGGAGACTTCCCAGGATCATATGACAGCTAAAAGAAAAGTGTATAGTGTGGGAGTGGGAGAGATTGTTTGCTTGCCTGACACTGCAAAGAGATAAACTTGTTGAGCAGGAAATGTAATATGATTTCTGTTTTCAGTATAAGGAAGATGGAAAGTCATAATTGAAGGGATATTGTGAAGTACAGTAGATGTGGCATAGAAAGAGGATTTCAGGGTAAGGTTTCAGAGTAAGATACCAGTGGTATTTTTGGTGGTTTCACTGTTTAAGGATTAATGTCTTTGTATGTGATTATACATGAGGAAAACAAGCAGCTTGAACACAGATTGTTGTAAGGACACTGATGATGTCTACCTACTCAGTAATGTCCACAGCTCTGGGAAATAGTCGGATCTGGCCTCCCTCTGTGAAGGTTTTACTGCACTGTACCTGGCACAAGTAAACATTCCCCTATTTACTGGCTGCTTTTGTTTCTGCTGCCTTCACTGTCTTGGCCGTGCTCACATTTTTCAGTCTTTTCTGAAAGAGAGACAGTCTGGCTATTATTTTGGGTTTTGACATTTAAGAAGGAGGGTTCTCTTTTCTCTTTTATATACCATTAGCTAAGCTGTTGGATCTCACAGAAAAAGAAACATGCTGACATGCCAATTTACTATAATGTGGACTTTCACCATTGTAGTTTGTATACATCCAGACCCTGGATAATTTTTTTGTCAGTTTGTCTAAACACATTAGTGCCCAAACACACTCGTGCTTTCTTGTGTTATACAGTAATTATGGAAGAAAATGCCATGTAGGTCATGATTCACGTTTATGTGGTTTATTCCTTCATATTGTGGAGTCAACTTAGTGGACTAATAATAATAATAATAATAATAATAATAATAAAATTAATTTGCTGTCTAAAATTAGAGTCAATTAAAACAATGCAGAAGTGGCATACACTGTGAGTTTTGAGACCTTAATCACTCAATTTTGCATTTTAAAGGTTTTATTAATTAATTGTTTTGATAATAGATGATCTACTTAATGTCCAGTTAATTAAATTTAAATGACATCACATCTGCCTATTTTTTTATTTCCCTCTCTCTAAAAAAGTAATTGCTGTTAGGTACCACTGCCAAGGAGTTTATGTTTTCTCTTTTCTTCACTGTCTTACAAATAATGTAATTAAGTGTTATTTATTATTATTATTATTATTATTATTATTATTATTATTATTATTATTATTATTATTATTATTATCATTATTATTGCTACAGGCTAGACCTGTTGCCTTATAGCACAAAAGTTGTGGTTTAAAGCCACATGCAGTCTCTATTCCATTCTATGCAGCAGATAAGTTTCACTTCTGAAATATGGGATCAATTTTTAAAACATTACATGGCAGATTTTGTCTATAGGCTTGCACAGCCTTGGCAGGGTTATGCGCTCTGATGAGTGCCCTGCTAGTTACTTANTGTCTATAGGCTTGCACAGCCTTGGCAGGGTTATGCGCTCTGATGAGTGCCCTGCTAGTTACTTAAGTTGTAGAATAAATCCAACTAATGTAAATGACCTTGTAATCCACGCTTGAAGCAGCTGGAAAGGATATAATATTGATGGTAATTTTTGATTTTGTGGTCTGATGGCTTCTATTTGTACTATTAAGAAGCATGAAATCTGTTCTGTAAAAGACCAGATAAATGTACGCTATACGAAGGTCACACAATATGCTAAACAGATACTGTAGGTCTGCTTACTCAAGGCCAGTGCATTTGTCTGTCTGAAAATCATGAAATCGTGTCAGCTTTTTTCCATCACACTAGGAATATTTGCTTGAGTTGACCTACAGCCCTACTTTATTAAATATGTGCTGTGCATGGACATACACATTTCAGCTTTGAAGATGCATGCAAGCATTGGTGACCAGGCAATGCTGAAGTTTGTGGAGACTCCTTAAGGGCACCACAGCATTTCAGTCATCTTAGATTGGTCCTGATGTACCCCTCGCTCTGGAGGGCAAACATCTGGTAGGTGTTTTTTGAGGTCTTGGTTGCTGATGCCAAAAGTCTGACAAAGCCATCTTTTTCCACAATCCCACTTTCTCACTAGCAGGCTGATTTGAGGACTTGCACAAGGGACTCTATGGGTATGTGGGTAATTCTTAAACCATGATGCTAACCACTGTCATGAAGCCCTGTCCAGACTTAAATATTTTATTGGACATCTAGATGTTCTTGCACAGTACACTGTAAAATGTGACAAGTTGATCTTACTTAAAAAAAAAATCTAGGAAACTGATTGCCTTGAANGTACACTGTAAAATGTGACAAGTTGATCTTACTTAAAAAAAAAATCTAGGAAACTGATTGCCTTGAATAAAGTAAGTAAATATGACTATTAGTCTTAAGTTATGTTTACTTTATGTCTACTTTAACTTAAAAATCTAAAAATCTAACTAATAGTTATATTTACTTACCTTTTTCAAGGCAATCAGTTTCCTAGATTTTTTTTTTTAAGTAAGATCAACTTGTCACATTTTATAAGGTCACATCTGATGTTCTTTAAGGGAAGCCCAGCGTGTCAGCATAGCACCAAGCTGTAATATGTCTGTCTGTTGCGGAGTGAAATTTAGCCTTGTTTTGCTGAAACATGTTGTTAAACTTGGTTTTACATGTCCTCAGGATCCAGAGCCTGAGAGATAAAGCAGCCTCCTGCAGCCAGTTTGATTTGTGCTGGAGGTGGAGGAGAATGTTATCCTTCTTGTTATGAATGTAGGTGACATGCCTTGAGTCCTCTCTTCTTTCCAGTATGGTTACGCCCCCTCAATCCAGTGTCAGCGACATATGCGGCTTGTGGTATTTTAAACTCACCAGGAGGAAGCTCATGGTTAAGGTGTGCTCCTGATGCAATTCCATCTGACTTTAGAAATGCCTGTTTGGCAGGTTGAGTGGAAGATTTGATTGTTACAGTCAACAGAAATCAGAGTTTGCCAACGATATTTCTTAAGTTATGTAGCTGTAAAAGAAGAAGGGCAGAGAAACAACATATCCTGCACATAGTAGTTATTATGGGTTAACCTTTGTTATGGCTTTTATGATTCATACCTTTACCTGACACAAGTAGAGAGAAATTCATTATCAACATGCTTCCACAATACAAGATGCATGACAACAACTCAGTCCAACTCTCTAAACATTTAGTGTCATATTGTGAATTAATACTAATTAATATTAATTAATTAATAATTAACTAATAACTAATTAATATTAATACAAAAAAAGCATCCTCAGCCTTGTATTAAGATATAATTTAGTTAAGAAATTTACTATTTTATCACCTTTACCAATTTATACTGTTTTATGTACCTGACACTGACAATATGGTCTAAACTGCGAAAAAAAAATCCCCAAACCTGTCACATCACAAACTTATCTGGGACAGTTATTTTATTTAGTGCATCACAGGGCCCTGTGATGCACTAAATAAAATTAATTAATTTAATAAACTAAACTTAACTAACTTAAATACCTTAACTACATAAACTAAACTTAATAAACTAACTTAACTCAATTAAATTAATTAGTTGATTAACAGCTAATTTCAAATGATTATGTAAGGTTGTCACCAACATGAAAACTTCCATACAAGTTGGAATGTATAAGAGAGGGAAGGTGTGTCATATTTTGAGCTGGTACGTCAGCTGTTTCTTAACCTATTGTAAGAATGTGACACACAGCACAAATATTCATGGCTCATTTGCATATGACCTGAAAAGAGAGTTGGATTGGCCATCAGGAGAGACAGGACTTTTCCTGGTGGGCTGCAGCCATTAATGGGCTGGCCGGTGGCCTTTCCACTGTACAATATAATATTAATTAAAGTTAACTTAAACTAAGCAAACATAACATAATTTTCTTTCATAATTTTCTTGGTGCCTGGATGAAAAATGGATTCTAAAAAGAGAAAGGGTGGCGCAAAGAAACAGCGGACAGTTATGCACTTATTCAGTCCTGGCATCATTGGCTTTTCATCTGGCCAACACCCCCCCCCTCCCCTCTGCCGGCTAGACACCTTGAATTCCCAGTAAAAACTCAGGATCCAAATCCAACCCTGCCTGAAAATGATATGCTGCAATTCTGGGCAGTAAGGACTACTTGTATGCAAAAAATATCAACATTTTGGTGGTCAGTATGTTACTGTACTGCAGTATAGAATTTAAAAAAAAAATCTGTTTATTTGTTTATCAGCTGGTGCGGCAGGTTGGCTGTACTGCTATTGCCCCATATATGAAATATTGCATGTCAGTAGGTCGCTAGGTGTATCACCTCTTCAGAACATCATTGTCAGATCAGCTATAGGTCCTATTTTATTGCTGTTTTATTCTCTTGGCCATGCCACCAGTTATTACAGAGTTCCCATCTGTGGATTGTATTAGACATGCTCTGCTGACAGCTTGGCTTTTTTTTCTGGGAACAAAGCTGCATGCTCATTTCATGCAATATGAAGAAAGGGCCAAACACTCACAAGTGTTTGAAGGGGTGATTTCCCCTTAGTGATTACATTGGAAAGCTGCCAGAAACTCAGCGGGAGAAAATTACTGCATAAAGTTAAAACCTTTTAAAAAGTACTGCATATATATATGTCTCTACATGTGTGTATGTATGCGAATTTGTTAGAAAAGAGACAGAAGCAGGTGTAACCTCTGTCACCCTGTATGCTGTTGCATTGTGAATCTCAGAGAAACTGGCTATGGAGGGTAGGGAGGAACTTCAGCACAACTTTGTATCCACATTTCTTCACCTGCACATCTTGTTAGGTGACAGCTATCAGTGATGGGCCACATCATTTACACAGAAAGCAGCTGTATAGAAAGATGTGCTGAGTCAGATGCTCGGTCCACTGCATCATGTTTCAGCCGTCTTTCTCTACGTCCTCCCTGGAGATTAATGGTGTTGAAAATGAGGGCACGTCACATGTCGATGCGATGGGAGAGGCAGCGGCTTCAGCAGAGCTACCCTGAGGGCTCAGCTGCTCTACAGGCTGCTGTAATCACATCACGACACACCTTCCCACTGTTAACAGATTTTAACAATTGTATCTCAGGTTTCTAGTAGGAAGTAACTCTTTACTGTCAAGGGTTTTTGTTAGCCATTACCAGCCACGATCAATTGTGATAGCAGTGTAATGGAATAAATACTATTAACTCTTTTTTTTTTTTTTTTTTTTTACATAGAAAATAGTGTTGATTTTGTTTTCTCTTTTTTACTGACAAATAACAAATCCAGTGAAAAGCAGGAAGCATTGCCTGTGTAGCCATAGCCTTCACAGACATCAAAAACACATAAAACATCCATCCAGTTGCATCTGAGGCATTCTGAGTATGCACAGAGACAGAGTACTTTTAGATTAGTTGTTTTGAAATTAACTCTGCTTGCCTGATTAATTGCAATAAAGGAATGTGCCTCCCTGTGGGATCCATTGATAATAATAATAATAAACAGATAAAATAATGCCATCCTTAAACAATTCATTTGTTCAACTAAAAACTTCCTTAGCATTTATTTAATAAATAATTTTATTTCAATTTGAAATGTATTATCTGGTTAAGTTGTATCTCCATGACTTTCATGAGTGTATTTCATTGCTGCATTTGTGCAGGGCTTATAGGCCTCCTGTTGTCTGGTTTACATTTGATAGTGCTACAGGCAGGCTGACATGGATTCAAAGATTTAAAACATTTGTCTGATAACTGCATACCATTGGTCACACAGATTTTCATAAATACACCATTTACATGACAATCTGACAGTTTTGGGTCCATTTTTTTTCTTTTTTTTTTTTTTTNTTTTTTTTTTTTTTTTGGGTTTCTTTTGTGGGATTTAACAAATATCTATGGACTCCATCATTTAGACCCGTAGTGGACTTTGGTTTTGATGCCCACTCACTGGCTCACTCACTCACACACACACATACACACACACACGCACACACACACTGTAAACAATGCTGCTCTTTTGTGGAACTATTGATATATTGATGTGGCTACTTATGTTTTTAACTCTGTTGTATAGCATCCTGTAGAATACAGCATCTTTTTTTTTAACATAGTTTGATGTTTTGTATTTATCATTATACTTTATACTGATTAAAAAAAGACTCTTCTAATAAAATTTTTAAGAATTTTCTTGAAATAAAGCTACAGCCTCTGGTTGCAGGATGTACAGTATATTATCCAGATTTGACTGGATTCCTGGATAGGTGAATGGTAAATTCTCACTGTACATCAGTGGTTCAACCTTGGGCCAGAGCAATCACATAAATCTAAGTAATCTATGTTTGTATCTGCAATAACCACAAATCTATCCTTATAAGTATTTCAATGCTGTGTAATGATTTACATCAGGAAAAACATGGACATTAAACTGTGGTCAGAAGCTAATGTACTGTAGGAGTGTCTACACAAACACGAGGGGAAAACTGTAATCTAAACTACTGTAGGACCTGGGCTTTAAACCCATGCAGAGTGAATGTATGACACTGGATTTCTTTTTTTAGATTGCCTCTCTCTCTATTTTCAGAGATGGGTAATGATACAGGACAGACACTGAAGGACGTTCAAACTTGTCAACTTCTCTTTTTTCACACCTCATTGGTCAGAGAGAAGGTGCCATTGATGGAAGGTTGTTTGTCTCTGATTAAAACAAAACATAGTCTGCTATTTCACAGCAGCATAATGTATTTTCTACTCTTTCTGTTGGGTAATTGATTTGATTTGTCTTCATAGAGTTGAACCCACTGTGCTTCCAGAATCTGTTAACACTGTAGTGTAATAACATCAGATTAGTCATGTATACATAAAGGAGAGTTTCCCTGTAAGCATTACAGCATGTATTATGTACATTTAAACAAGGCAAGCATTTTCACACATGCCAAACAGGCCTTTGTTTTCATATAACCTTCTACAGTAAACTGCTGTCAATAATAACTGCATTTCCAGTGACTAACTTCTCTTCATCCTCAGCTTCCATTTTTAATGGAGTCCCCCAGGGTTTGTTACTTGGTCCCATTCTTTTCGCCATTTATATGCTCCCATGAAAAATAAAATTAAAAAAAATCTATATGAAGGTAGACTATTTTGAGGTGACTGTGTACAGAGGGTAATTGTAAATAAACCTTAGAAAATTAGTAGAAATTATAGCTTTTGAGATTCCTTGAGACTGGGTTCATCATTGCTAATTGGATTGAACGGAGCCCACTCATTGGCTTACATTTATACATTAACATCTTATTTAAGGTGCTTAATCTGAATGGTAGTGATTTATGACATTTAAGCTTTTAAATCCAGAGGCATGTTATGAGGGGTTTAGCTGGGGAGCGAAGAAGCAGAAGGCAGAAAGCAGCGATAGCGTCTGAGTGACTGTGTGCTCGGAGAGTTAAAGCAGAATGACAGTGCAGAGCTTTTGTTCGAAAGGCTGCCAGCATGTCAATTCCAGTGTAACATTTTTTATCGACACACACTTGTCCACAAGCTGACAGACGGACAGGAGATCTATTTTTACATTCCACACCAGACACACTGAAACAGGCTCTCCTGGCAAACTTTGGTGAAAGCCAGACAACAGTCCTGCATCCAGACTGTTTCATTACCAGTGCATGACAAGCACTGGAAATGTTTATGACCCAGAAAAATCTCATAGCTGTAGTCTTGGTATAACTGTACACATACAGTATTCTGAATTCACAGAAGTTATTTTTGGCTTTATTATGGCAGTGTAGATGCACAGTGTACTGTGTAAGATATTTGCTGTATTCTTGAATATTTTGTTTGGGATTGTACAAGGAATAAATGTGGTTACCTTGTGTATATTACTAAGTCTTGGATGAGCCAAATATCAACTTCTGAATGCCATGAAATGAATTATAATGAACAAATGCTGCAAACTACAAGAAATTAAATTTAATTCATATAATTGATTGCCTTGTGCTATGGAAGTTTTTAGGTCACACGATCAAATTATGCTACTTTTCAATTATGATTTCAATTATCAACATTAAGAGAAACTACAGCAGCCAGTCAGCCTGTCCTTGTCGTGATAGTGTTACCTGCCATGTTTGTTGCCCTGCCTGTCTGTAAACAGGAAGTGCAGCAGTTTGCAACACAACTGTCCATCTGGACGTTAATACACAATGGAATATCAAAGCTATTACACTAGCCACAGACAGACTGGGGTTTTTCTTTATAGGCCTCAATTTAAGCTTCCAACCTGCTTCCAAATTAGCGACCAGGTAGTTTTATTTGATGTGTCGTAAGAGACCTTTGACTTCAAATTCTTATTTGTTATTAAAATCACTTATCTGAACAACTCATTTTACACCTTTATTCACTGTACTTTCATTGCTTTTGACCTGCTTAAATCATCAATCTTGATCTTGAGTTCTTAGGTTTATCTCTAGACACTTCCTTTAACTGAGGTGTTTTTTGAGCAGTTTCCGCCTAAGTTTTATACCCAAAAATGAAGGCTTATAACTCTGAACATAAAGCAATGGGAGTCATTTACTTTGTACCAACTGACAGAAAACCTTTTAAATTTTCAGGAAAATGGCCTGGCTTCAAGTTTAGATATTCTCAGGTTCAATAAAAACACACAAAAAAAATGTAGGCGAACAAAGGGGTTTTTTTTCAAGTTATACATTTTTCAAAATGTATATTTCAGGCACACAACAAGCCAGCTCCTTGGATTAACATTAGTGATGCTGCTAAATGTGTAAACTCTAAATGCTGAAAGATTTAGAATGTTTGAACAAAGTGAAAAAAAGTTATGGCATTTGGCACCATTAGTGTCCCTGTTTTGTCTCTGTTTTGGAGAGAAAGTGTCTCCAAGGTGTCCAAAAGGGTGACAGCACGTTTTTTTTTCCCCCCACACAGACAAACTTGGCTGTTGATAAACCAAAGCTGATTGGGCCACTGATCCATCAATCAAATTCTATCCAAGTCTAAGTAGGAAGTGGTGTTATTGAGAAGCTAATGCTAGCCTCCAAGCTAACGTTAGCTCGGAGGCTATCATCTTGTGCTTTAGTTACATTTATCTCGGGATTGTGTGGTCATAAAATGTCATGCTTGGTCTCATTTTGTTCGGGAGAATCTACGCTTTCTGCAGATGTTCATTATCAGTATTTTATTGAGAAATGGTGATTATAAAACACGCAACCGCTACAATGGAAGTACTCGGGCCCAAGCCTGGGCCGCTCAGGGTTTAAAGGTTAACATGCAATATTAGCAGAGTGAGAAAAAGAAAGAAAAAGTGAGCATGTGAGCAAAAGCACGTGAAAGTAAAATCGGATGGCCAGAGCAACTCGTGTGTGTGATAACCTGTGTGGGAGGGAGGGGGAGGGAGAGAAAGAGAGANATGGCCAGAGCAACTCGTGTGTGTGATAACCTGTGTGGGAGGGAGGGGGAGGGAGAGAAAGAGAGAGAGAGAGAGACTGAACAAATGAAGGAGAAAGAAACCACTGAGGGATCCTATAGTGGTCTATGTGTTCTCATGTGAGAGAAATAAAAAGACAAAGAAAGAAACATAAGGTCACAGTCAAAGCCAAAGTTACCTTTCTAAGTGCACTGACCTTGTGCACTTCACATTAACCTCCCTCCCTGCCCCCGATCCAAGAGTATTAGCCTGTTTCATTCACACTGTACAGTTCTTAAGTGTGCCAATTGATTTCAGTGGAGCAGAAATGGGGAAATTGAATCTCTTGTTATCCTGGCCAAAGACCAAGGGAATACATCCTAATGCTGCAGAGAGGCCTGAAACAGCCCATGCTTACTGTTAGTACACTGCTGTCTCTCTACATAAACCTGGAGTGACTAGAATAGCACCCAAGGGAGAAACACTGTTGGAACTGTTTCGTAAGCTGTGGATGTGCTGGTATGGCTGCAGCCCACCACTTTGTTTGCATTGCTCCTATATTTTTTCATGCAATGTTAGGAGAAACAGGAACATACAGTATAGAGTATCAGACGTAAGTAACAGAGGTAGATCATTTATTCTAGTGTAGTGGAGTATGTAATCCTTCAACTGACGTGAACATTAAATTTCAGACACGTGGTTTTTGCGTGACAGAGTAAAAAAAAAACAAAAAAAAAACAACCCTTGTATTTGGGTGAAAAATGTCATATCTAAAATTTTTGGAGTTTTTTTTTTTTAAATTTCATTCCGGAAATGTTCACTATTTCAATCCAAACTTTTCAATATCATAGATATGATGTTTTTCACACTGCAGGGCAAAAAAATTAGCATCTCAAATGTTGCACATGTTTTTTATTAGTTCTTAACCATGATAATGCATCGAAAATTTAACATTTTAACAAAGATACATGATTACATTTTCTGTTAAAACTTAGTTACTATTTATTTACTTATTTATAAGATGTATTTACTTATTGAGAGAGAGAGAGAGAGAGAGAGAGAGAGAGAGAGAGAGAGAGAGAGAGAGAAACACAATGAGAAGGGAGGTCATGCCCTAACAAATATTTTCAGAGAATGACATGTAGCATCACAGCACTATGGCAGCCATTCTAGCTCTATTAAATCAGCAGTGAGTGTATTACTTGTGATTGAGAGCCAAGGGCAACAGTCTCAGACAGATTCATTTACGACTAATGCTATCACAAGGGAAAACAACTTTTCAAATCGTTCTTTGCATGGTCAAAACAGTCACAAAGGGCTTTGGGCTGCAATGAGTAAAAAAAAAAAAAAAAAAAAAAAATAGTTCAGCTAAATAAATGCCTCAGGTGTATAATAAAAATGTTAAGTCTCCAGCATGAAGCTAATGTTGATATTTGGCTTCTATTCATGATGGCATACATTACTACATACTACGCTAGGAGTAGTAACTCAGCAGGAGGCAGATGTTACAGGGGTAATCTACACAGGGTGAGTTTTGTAAAGAGGAGAGATATGAAGGAGCAGAGGCTGAGGAAACAGCTGAGGAAGCATGTGTGTTTACACAGCCATGGTGAAGGAGCAGCAGCCGGGGCAAGGACCTTTCAGAAGCATGCCAGAGTTAGCCCTTAACAATAAATGAGAGAACAAGGCTGAGTCAGATCAGCAAAGATTACTGAAAGAGGAGTTCAAACATAGTGAGAAAGTGTTGTTGATGATATTGTGATATTACTTACTGCCTTTTTAAATGGCTACTTTTTTCCACTGGAATTGGTGTATTACTTTTGAAGAAACTGACAAAGATTTGAAAGTCTCAGTCTCACAATGTTCAGAAATCATTTTAAAAATTCCTGGATCGTCTCTGGATGCAGATTGCCATCAAAATTGAATGGGGTTTTGTCTCAGTCAGGCCACAGCCTTCTACCACGTCAAAATTGGTTAAGAACTTTTTGAGTAGTCCTGCTAAAAAACAGTGTTACGGGTAATAATTAGATTTTTACAATTGTCTGAATATGATTATAAATAGCCCTACAATTGGCGATCTATCCAGGGTGTACCCCTCCTCTCGCCCTATGACTGCTGGGATAGGCTCCAGCTCCCCCGTGACCCTTAACAGGACAAACGGGTNCCTCTCGCCCTATGACTGCTGGGATAGGCTCCAGCTCCCCCGTGACCCTTAACAGGACAAACGGGTACAGAAAGTGGATGGATGGATGGATGGTTGTAAATGCATCGGTGTTTTGCTTGACATTGTGGACACACATGGATACCAAAACAATCCAAACATCAAATGCAATAATGCCACAGCATGCAATTAAACAGTTCATGTATGTTATTTCAATAAAGAAATAGAAATAAATGAGCAAAACACAAGTAATGAACTTTGATTTAAATTACCAGGATTGCAAAATTAAAACTATAATTTAATAGTGAAAAATAGTAATTTGTTTTTGTAAATGAACTTCTGATGGGCCAGTTGCTGATTTATTTAGAATAGTAGAGAATCTTAAAGCTTAAGAAGTATGTATCTGTAACTTACAGACAGTAAGACAGTAGAGGCCTTCAGGTTTGGACCTTTTTGGCTTTTTACAGCTCCATTTTACATGTGTGCTCAGAGCTGTATACACGTGCAGGAGGCTATAAACTGTAGCATACTGTATGTGCAGGAGCAGTAGGTGTTAAATGGAAATTATGACCTCTGGCTCCCTGGGGGATTTGGTGGTGACAGATTTGTTCAGAGCAGCCTGGCACTTCTTCAGAGTTTACTGTAACTAGAGTTTGTATGAATTGGCGGGGGATCCCAAAGAAATGGGCATGCTTTACAGTCGAACATGGCGGTTATGACAGGCTTTCTCATATAAAGCCTCTGTGGACAGACAGACCCTGGGGGCAGAGTACATAAGAGGAGTCAGTGGCACATAGAAAAGCTGTCAATGTGCTGCACAGTATATGGTGTCAGAAATCTGGACGTAGGTGCCACTCAGGTTTTGGTAGAAGGCATATTTGATGTGATTGAGAGACTTTGCAATTCTTCCTTCTTCCTTCCCAATTCCATATCTTTGTATTGTCACCTCTAAAAAAAAAAAAAAAANCAAAAAAAAAAAAAAAAATAGTTACGCTCTATTTCCTCCTGTAAAGCCACTCATTAGCGGTGATGGGTTTCGCAACATGAAGCAGAACAGTGCATAGATAGAAATGCAGAGCTACAGGCTGCACAAAGCCTGTTTATCAGCAGGGAATCTTTTGTTCACAGTGTAAATCCCCATGGCCCCTAGTTTAAGAGCTCCGAATGTCACTGGAGACTAAACTCCTGCTCATAAAAAGCAACTTCTTTAAGAAAAAGATCCATCTCTAGAACCATTCTTAAAAGCTAGACCCTGCAATAGCATTGTATTATATTTCCTTATTTTCAATCTTCATTATAGCAAAATCAGCAGTCACTCCCAAATAAGACACACTGTACATACATCATATTCAATGTTTTCCCTTCCCTCTCCTTACACCTGAGACCTGTCTCCCATTCTTAAATATTTATGAGAGGAGCTCAAGATGTCATGTATTTACCCTAATACTCAGAGTTTCATACACCTCAAACAATGAGATGTAGTGTATACACAAGACAGTGAAGGGAAGAGCAGCGGAGAGCGGAAAGAGAAAAACTTCTGAATCGACAATATTTCCCTCAGATGGAAAATGTGGGAGATATTCTGAGCCCCAGGAGTATGTGGTTGGGTGAATGTTTTATTTGAACAGAGTGTCTTAGCGGCAAAGCCTGGTGTTATGATTTATTAAAAGTGCACCGTGAAGGGAATTATAACTTGGTGGGACATGTACAGTATGTACCTGCTACTGTATGTTGATAGACATATTAAGAAGAATGGTTGAAAGGACAGTTTAATTACATATTATAAGCTTAACTATTGAACACTTGACTCAAACTCTCAATATACTTGGTTAAATGCAGGCTATGAGCAAGATAAGTGTTTACGTCTCAGAATTATGCAGCAAAAAAGCAAATACCCATAAATCCACCAAACACACAATTTAAATATGTCTGCTCCTCTTTTCTTGCTCATTCCCTTTTTAATTCTCCGTCTTTCACTTGCCTATTCGTTTTACTCCTCCGGTCTGTCCTATCATCTGACATCACTGGAAATGACTGGCCCAAAAAGGTGACATGAGTGCCTGCTCTGAAAGGGCAGCCACACGCACCACTGCAAATCTAACACCTTATTAAATATACATCAGTAGTCAGCCATATGTGAGGCAACTCTCATCTGAGTCAAGGTTGCAATGACTGATGTTATTTTTAGCTTGTTGTTTTGAACAGGTGATTGTGTTTTGTACTGTATGATATATATGTGCAGTGATATGAAGAGGCATGGATGTGAGTTGCGTTCCTCGAAAACAGCATTTCCCCACCCACCCCCTCTGTCTTTACACAATAGCCAAGATGTGAAAAGAAAAGTGTTATTGTAATATGCTGTGTGGTGATGATAAGGGGTCTGATGCATATCTAAAGGTAGAGGTGTAAGAAAGACAATGTGCAGACGTGCCGTCCATCTTTACTTTTGTGCACCAAAGTGCTTCTTAGCTGTGTGGCAAGGATCTTGAGCTCTATACTTCCTTTAAAGACATTACCTAACTGAAACCAGCCAGTAGCCCTGTTTCCTCTTTGCTGAGCCATTCCCCAGTGCAGGTGTTTTGGTGTCATCCAACTTGTTTCATATTTCAAGTGGTGTGTGACTCTGTCTAAAATGAGAAAATAGAGAAATGTTGATCTGGTGTGTCAGGTTTCACCAGGCCAGTATTGTTGGCTAACTTTATCATTCAAATAAGTAATAGTCATTCATGTTACCTGGTTGTTCAAAACATTTTTACTGGATAACATTAAAGACCACTTTACAAAGTGAAATCAGATTTGTTTTTTTGTTTTGTTTTTTAAATCAGTTTTGCTTTAATTTCAATTTGTGGAACATTGCTGATTGCAGCTTTAAAGTTCAGGTTATTATTTTGAAAAATAAGACTGTATGAATCGGAATGAAAGTTATTGCAGACAAAATTCTTCACAAATACAATTTCTTGCTGCTGGAAACATACAAACACCCCCAGGCACAGTATTACCCATGCTGGAAGGACTGAGCTTGATTTCAAATCTAGTATTTAATTAAAACTTTGGATTATACTGTGGTAGTTAGTGTTACATAGAACTTGAGTTAGGGCACATATGTGTTCCTTTGATAGTCCAAGATCTAGCATAAACTAAAGCTTTGAATTATACTGTAGTAGTTAGAGTTACATAGATCTGGAGTTACATATATGTTCCTTTGATAGTCCATTGTCTAGACTGAGTTTTTCTGTTGCAGTAGATTTTGTGAGAACCTAATTGCACAGTGTCCCTCAGCAGGTGTTGCATTGTTCATCCAGTGGCCATCTGGGCCTATAATCCTTTGGAGGTGAACACAGTGAATTTGAAAAAGGTCATTGCGCAGACACATTTAGTTTGGCCAGACATTATGTGTGTATGCACTTATGCTTGTCTTTGCCCTCTAACGTTCTTTTTCTTTTGCATTTTGTACCACGTGTGGGACCTTTTGTACTTGTGAGGTCAGAATCTTTAAGTTGACCTATTAGAAAAATGTGGCTTGCATTAAAAGGAACAAGCCTGGGTTCCCATGTAAGACAATAAAATGAACAAAAATGGTATGCATTAAGCTTCTCAGCATTGCAGTTCATGTACTGCTGTGTTTTCATTCTTTACATGTTCGGCTGCCTTGATGGTTGCAGTAATCATAGTTTAAGCTAAGTGGTTGTGTGCTGGCAGAACTTCTAGCTGGGTATACCCCTGCTTGACTGCTGCTGAACCTGTCAGATCATATGGAGAAGTTGACTGGAGAGCAGTTCTCAGCAGTTCTTGAGCTAACATGCAGAATGTGCTGTCGTGGTGCTAACCACCTGGCTGCTAGCCAACCAGACTTTTGGCTTAGAATCTAGTACATAGCCCACTTCTCGAGATTGCGGTTTCATACCGAGTGACTTTACTGAGGTAGTCATCTATTAACTATACATACAATAAACACCTCAGGCAGATCCGCTTGGGAACCCCATTGCTATATTTAGCCCTCAGTAGTGCATTGTATGTTGACATACTAGTATTTGTTTTTGCAGCAGATCCCTTTTGCACAGTGCTTGCCGGCCTCTCGGCCTACTCTTCCTCCATGTTTGTCCCAGCAGAATTTTAAATGACTGTGGGTGTTGAAGATGATTACATGTGACAGTTAATGCGTAGGGTTGCTGGCAACATGTGTCAGCGCCAGTGTACATTAACCTACATTCAGAGTGAGGTCTTTTGAACCATAAAGGAAAGGAAAAGGTCGGCTTTTGAATAAGACATTATCTGGCACATTTGATTCCTCTGGAGCCTCAGATGTAGCTCATTTGGTTTTCAAGGTTTTAAATTTTTACATACTGACCTTCAGCTTTATTTTATGAATAATATAGTCAATGAATGAATAAAAAAATATATATAGTGCAGACAGAATATGTCAAGTGTTTTCAATCAGTGTCAATTTTGTGATTAGGTCTAGTGATCCAGGCAACTACACTAGCTGATGATGTTGCCCCCTCTCCTCTAGTGTTTTTACATTTATTTTAATGTATTTTATACCAAGCTTAGTTTCTGCTGTGAGATAGTTTCCAAAAACATCCACTGAAAATTGATTGAGCTCAGCATTTGTCAGCTGGACCAATAAGCAACATGTGGAGAGTGGTTTAGATGAAACAAGTGTTGTGAGTTTGATTTGGAGTTACAGCTTTGAGTGGTTAAAATCAACCCAAATGCCAGTTAAGTAATTTTGGTCTGTACCCAATGATTATTACGCTTTACCCAAAGGGTTAAAGGGAACCAATTCTTAAACCAATTTTGACTCAGATTTTTTTTTCCCTACACCCAAACATTGTTGTCTTTCCTGGTTGAAAAGGAACTTTTTTTTTTTTTTTTTTTTTTTTTTTTTTTTTACCATACTTTAAAGCAAACAAGGTCATCTAGGACAGCTGAGACGTTGCTACCAGTAATAGAGCACGGAGAGAAAAATGGAAGGAAAATGCAATCGAGCTGTTAATTGTATGTGGCAGCATTAACTGAGTGCATACATGTGTCTGTGTGGAGACAGAGTCTAAAAGCGCTCTGCTCTGCCTCAGCTCAGCCTGTTGTTAGTCCACAGCAGTCAGCCTGAAATGGCAATGAAATGGTACTGGCACAGTGGGATTTCCTGATTACCACAAGACTGTGCACCAGATTTCCTCAAAGTAAGTGAACAAAATAAGAGATGTTTAAGTACTGAGTACTGCATGCACCATTTTTTATAATCTTTTCTCTATTTTCCAGTATTGTTTTCCCTCATCAATTTTCACCTGGTTTTTAAAGAACCACACAGTAATTTTGCACATTTGAGCCCAATAAATACAATCACATACTACTACTACTGGAGTGCTAAGTTTTACATTTTTTTTTCCTACCTTCAAGACTGCCATTGGTTTCAGTTCATTCTAAGACGCTATTAAAATCCTTGTAGAGCCTTGAAACCTGCTTGAGATAGGTAATCCTTCACAGTTAACAAAATGTCTATAAAACTTTTTGTCAAAGTAACAATTTTAGCGTTTCAATACAAATCCAACACTGAGCTACACGGAAGAAAATGTATATCTCCACCAGGGATTATAGTCCCAGGAGAAGATGGTTTTTACAGAGGAATGATGTGATAATGATCGTACCTTCTACAATCGTGCTTAGGTGTTAGCAGGCATCGAATTTTAAGGTGGGTGTGTCACTTGAACAATTTATTTTGAAAGCTTAGGGGATCTGGCCTAGTATATATTGGGCTCAAACATGCAAAGTCACAGTTATGGTCTTGTACTGTTCAATTTTAAAAAATAAAACTAAATATAAGCCACAATTATACTGTAATATTGATATTAATTATTAACATTGGCAGCTGTCAAATCTGGATAAAATGCGTAAGTCAAAGAAGTGTACATTGCCCATAGTTCATGTAATTGTGACACTGCTGCTGTTTTAACACTGGCTTATTGGACTCACTTAAGCATGAATATGTGAATGTGTGGGGAATGTGTAAGAATTACATGTAAGGTTGAAGCAGGTGTTAAGCTGCATTAACCTAACTTTTTAAATTATATACATTGAATACATGAACACTAGTGCATTACATAGAAAGGTGTGTTTCTAATGCTTTGTCTGCCTCCATTTACATACATGAGGGGATAAGAATATCACCCTTTGTGAGTGTATTTTTGGTAGTTTGTACTATACTATAAAGTAATCCCATTGACTGGACCCTATCAAGTGTGAACAAACAGGAGTGTAACTCTCTGCTAACTCCAGCTACAAAGAGGATAGAAGACGTAAGGAGTGTGTAGTGGAGGCAGCTCAGGCCAGAATTGATCCCTTAAAGATAATCAGCCTCTATAGGGATATGTTTTTTTTATTTGCCCAAGGTCCTCTAAGCTGAGTTTGGAGGTCACCTGGTGTACTGAGAAGGTCCTGGATCAGGTCTAGACACATCCATAAGGAGCGAGGTATGTATGGAGAAGTCAAAATAAGCTATAAATAGGGTTGAAATGTGGACACAAGGGAAGCCAGATCTTAAGTTCACCCCTGCCACTTAAAATAAAGGATTTAGGTCTGTAGCTAAATCAGTTTTAGCAGTGTAGCTTTGAAGTGGTCCATTCATGTTTACAGACATTCATGGGACCAAGATAGAGTAAATTATGAGCCATATTGCATAAAGATGGTGAAAACAGGCTCCCTTTCTTCTATTTAGTTAGATTTACGCCAACCACCATGCTTATGTTTATTGTTAACATGTTGGTTTTTGTTAAGGGTGAAAATGAGATTTAAGTCATGAACTGTTTTTTCATGTTCCTTTTCGAACATTTAGTGTTTATCACCGGCCTCCTTGCTTGCATTGTCTCTCTGTTTCCCATGCCTGAAAATCAGCCTGATGCCCAGTGGTGTATTTTTCAGCAAGTCAGCTGAATTGTGTTCACAGCTGTTTCTGGATGCTCAGGAGTTTGATAGAGTATGACTTTTTCAGCAAGTTCTTGGGAACTTAGTGCTAAAAACAGAAACTTTGGGGTTCAGTAAGGAATTGGTTTGAGGAGTACATGAAGTTTTTCACAGTCGATCAAACAGTGATCAGGGCTTAATCAGATTTGTTAGGGCTACTGCAGAGCCACATAAATGAAGAGCAGGATTGTTTTCATGGGCATGAAATAAGAAACTCTTGTTTTGTCAACCAGGTTATATCAGACAATATTTCATTTCAAAATGGTTTCTCATTTAAAACTTGAACCCCACTGCCAAACTACTAATACGTTATGACTTTACCCACAAATTGTGAATAAATTAATGACATGTGTATAATCAAATGTATTTCCAACAAGGTGACATCAAGGGGTGGCCATGACCACCATGCTACAATTACTGGTGACCCAACAATTTCCTTCCTTCCTTCCTTCCTTCCTTCCTTCCTTTTTAATAAGAAGCTTCACCAGCTACTTCTTCAAATTTTCTGGTCCACCTTAAAGTGGCATAACACCTGTAGAGGGTGCTGTTTAGTCATTTTCATGCTGATTCTGGTACAGAAATTTAAATTTTTAGATACTGTGACATAAAAGAGCCTGGATAAAAGAAACAGGAATTTTGCATTTCTGAAAGGAATGTCCTTCAAAATATTAAAAACCAGACTTTAAAGGCTCTAATTGCATGTAGGACTTTATAAGAGATCTGATTTCTCTTTCTTTCTGTTTTCAAAAAACACTTCATTAAAAGTGTCAAGGATATGATCTCAGACATGATCGTCACAGATACTCTGATAGTGTCTTTGACTATTAAAATGATACATTTTAAGAAATTTTACTGTGGCATAAAATTCAGTGGAAAGCAATTATAATCACAGTGTGGTTAGACTTTTTTTTATTGTTGTAATTGTTACTCCTTAATTTAAAAACTCTCAAAATTCAGACCACTCAAATAAAATTATGATTATCACTGACTATTAGAATTTCAAGGAGTTTCACTGTAGCATTTTTTGTCATGGCCATCTGAAAATAGTATCTGTAAAGTTTGTTCAATTCCAGTCACTGAGCAGTACGTTATTGCTGTGGCCATTATTCCTACATTTCAAAAATTCACAAAAACGTGAGATTATAATATTCACATAAGATCAGACAAGGAATTAAATAGTATGCCATTTCTTATTCACTGTAACATTCTATATTTTTGGAGGTAATCTGTATGATTTTACACCAAAAACCATTCTTTGTAGCATTATCCAGACACATGCAGGGAGTTCCCAGCAGTAGTGCAGATCTTAATCCCAGTTTATTCTTTTTGTGTCATGAAAACTGCAGTGTGTTTGGTTAAAATGAATGAGTGGGTGCATTGACCCTGCAAACTGTGAAGCGACTCATTCTTTTCCTGCTCCTCAATTACACAGATAGCAGCAAGAGCACTACATTATTGTCATTTTAGGTGCTCTATGAGAAATATATGAGACATGCATACCAACATATATGAACATATATGCACATGAGCATCAGTGGAGTCTGTCATGTCACACAGAAAAACATTATGTATGAGTCAGGCCTGATTTTTCCTGTGTGGATGTAATCAGCCTCTTGTTTCATATAACTCTCGATAGCAAGGAATTACTGTGGTTTCTAACCATGATAATAACAGCCTGCCACATCTCCCTGAGATTTACAATCTGCATGCATTCTTTCCTGCATAGCCACAATCTCAGGTGATAAACTTCATTCCCTGCTTTTGACAGGGAGTGATTGACATGAAGTCAAAATGGTCAACCAGCTCCAGGTAGTTCTAAAAGTTGAGTCATCCTGCATCATCATCCTGCTGCCCTAAAGGTATCCAACATGTCTGTAGTTTGTAGCTGTTCACAGCATTTAAAGATTACAGCTTCAGACATGTTGTTTAAAGCAAGAATACAAATCACTGGATACTGTGTGTGTAGATGTGAATGACACTGTACTAGTGTGAATCCACATGAAGAGGACTGTGTGTGCGTGCATTCTATGACTTGTCTCATTTTTTTGTTTACTCTCGAAGCAGTGGATTTATAGGAGAAAAACAACTGTGGTTTGCCGTTAAAGGTCAGTTAAAGTTTGTAGGAATAAGCTTTGGTGAAGAGACGACACAACAGCTTGGAATCTGAAACAAGGAATGCAATCACTGCCTGGATACCAGATATTATCAGACAGCAACTTCACATTTTAGTTTATGGTGAAATAGTCTTTGGTGTCCTGTATTTTTAGTCTTCCAACATCGTATTATTACTATAAAACATAAAGAAAATTGAAAATAGCGAGTGAAAATCCTATTTTGCTCAAATGGAATGTGCAACGCTCATCCACATTATTATTATGTGTGAATTTGTTGCTCCATAGTTAACCATATGAGGCAGCCAGTCGGAATAATTGTACTGTAACCTTAACACAGGTGTAACACAAGCCTGGCAAAGAGGAAATCTCATATTTCTGTATGCTCAGGTACTCTGCCCAATGCCAGGGTCACCTTCACCAGGAAAAATAATTCTCTGGTGCCTCTCTAACACTATCCATAAGACCTCTCTCCCTTTGAGAGGCAGTGAGTGGGTGTCAACCTAATGTTTATGCTGTCTGCCCATGGTTATGTAAGCTTTTTGTCCTCTCTCTCTCTCTCTCTCTCTCTCTCTCTCTCTCTCTCTCTCTCTCCCCCTCCCTCCCTCTCTCATTCCCTTGTGTCATTAAAACAAATCTACAAATCTACCCATGCATTTTTCAACATGCCAACAAAGAAATCTACCTGTGTTTTACAAAACGATTGTAGGTCAAACTTTAGAGTGTTATGGCACTATGGAAGCTGGTTTTTTGCAGAGTCAATGATGCTTCTCTTTATGAAGGGCAGGTTCAGGGAGGCTGTGTTGGACTTGTCTGAACTATCCTTATGATAAGAGGCCTCTAGAATGAACGAGCCAGTGTCTGCTTGCACACAGGCACACACACTCATACACAAATTTATCTTTTAAGTAGGTGGCTGAACGGTACGTGTGTGTGTGTGTGTGTGTGTGTGTGTACATGTGTGTGTCAAACAGCATTACATGCATGATGAGGACATTGTTTTTCTGAACAACAAACGTCTGTCTGTGGTTCAGCTGCTTGTTTACTGACTTGGCCATGCTAATGTACTTATGTGGGTCAGAGAGTTCATTCCCACCACGTACTACAGCATACTGTACAACCATCTCATGGCCCATTATTCACCTATAATGATGTTATCTTGATAACATCAGAATAACTATAGCTCCTCCACTTACTTTATATGTCTACTTTTTCAGATTTCCTGACTTCAGGCTTTGTTTCTATGGCAACTGCTTGTTGAGTTATGCTACACTTGAATGACTTTTGGCCTTTCGTCCTGACCCATATTGACCTATTGACTCATAACTACTCTGGTTTTGACAAAGTTTAAAAAAGAGAGCCTGTTTGGAATGAGGGCAGCAATTATCAAATGTATTATTTCTTGATTCTGAGACATCTTTGGCTTAAATAACCATCCTATCTGGACTTAGCTTTTGCTGATTTAGCATTCCTTCTGCAGCTGACAGAGATTGGAGATATTTGAACAATTCGGAGAATGCTCTCAGTGTGACATCCAAATTACTTGTAAAAGGCTTGAGGCCAGTTTGAGCTCAAACATCTGTCCTGATGTTGTAGTTGTAGTTGGTCTCAACACATTTTACACTGTGGACTTCATCTAGCATTGTTTTTCCACCTTTCTTTTTGCCATTTGATTAATATCCTGTTAAGCAGCATGTCGACCTGAGAAGTAGCAGAGCAGAACTAGCTAACTGATATAAATTTCTGTCTGGATATTTCTGTGGGAAGAAATAAGCATTGTCCACCTGTACTCATCTGTATCCTCATGGGGAAATAAACTGCAGCTAAATCAGTTGTTAGTTTTGTGTGTTATCTTATAGATGAAAGGACACAGAAAACAATGAAACTGCTACCCTGGGGTTTTTGTAGGAAGGCAAAGAAAAGCAACAACTGGAGCGAAGAATGAGACCTTTGATCTTTGCAGTCAGCTCCATTGAGCTCTGCAACTGTACCCAGAAACAGAGGAAACAGAGGGTCAAGAGAAAAAAGGTAGTTCCAGTTATCAGAAGTATCCTATGCACACAAATGCATAGGATACTTCTGATACCTAAACTTTTTTAGGTATAGTAATGCAGATGATTTTGATTAGATTTTTCTGTGCAAAAAGTTAAAATGTCTTGTTGAGACAGAAAGAATGAGAACTAACTTTTTTTTTAGCCATGTAATCTTGTTATACAGTGCAGATTCCTGAAATGAATGTCTGTAACCCAACATTATATCTGCGAGTTTGCCTCTGCTGCTGTATTAACTGTCCTCTGCTGTCTGGCTCAGTGTAGTCAGTAAAAAATGAATGATGACACTCATTTCTGTATGCAGGAATTAACAGGTCTAAGTGATTTGCTTTAACAAGATCTTACCTCTGATGTTACACTAAGCATAATTTAAAACTCCATTTGAATGGACAGTAGCTGTTATTGCAGGATATTTAAGCTATGAAAATGACAAGCCAAACAGAATAATTGCTCATTCAAATGTATTTATATTATAATTTTTGAACTAGTGTGACTCAGGAATGTTTGTTTGCCTCTCTTTAGTTTTTGGTGCACAGTCACTGCAGGCTGGCCTATCTACTCTGGTTTCATAAGCAGAGAGTGAATGACCTATATACTTCTCTGAGGGAGGGGAAGTCACCTTGTTGGTGGACCAGCAGACAGGCTGGCAGCGACAAGGTTTTAATGTGGGGAGCTATTAAAGGGATGACCGCTGAGCAGGTATTAGAAGAATTCTTTAGAGGGATTTTTGATTTGCTGCGTGTGGTGATGTTGGCCAGAAACTTTTGCCTGTTTTTGTGGAATGAACACAGCCACTGCTTTGCTGTGACAAGAAAGCCAAATGTATGCATATTTAATTGATGAACATGGATAAAAACACATCTAGACACGAAAAGCTGTGAGCATGCACACATACTCACACTTGTGCACATATTAGCTGAAACCATGAGGCCCAATGCCAGAGAGATAGTCAGACAAACACCTCACCAGAGACTTCTCTAAGTGTCCTAACAAATTGAATGTGTGTGTGTAGATGGACAAGAGGGAATTAGATCAGTGGTCCTGATTGTATCAGAGTGTGCTATTGCCGAACCCCTTTCCAGCTAGTCCCCGAGAGGAAATGTGTGTGTATGAAAGTGGGGGGGGGGGGNGAGAGAGAGAGAGAGAGAGAGAGAGAGAGAGAGAGCTTGGCAGCTGGTTTGATTAAGGATGTAAGGAGAATGTTAACCAGACAATCACCTTGCATGTTATTGATTGAGATGGCAGAGAGGTAATTAGCACAGAAAAGAGGGGGAAGCTGAGGCCACTTTCAATGTTTTGATACAAGGTGTTCTCTCATTGTACCCATCTAGATGTTGTGTTCTTTGTGTATGTGCATGTTGTGTCTGTGTGTGTGTGTGCGCGCATGCAAGTAAATGTTTTTCTGGTATCACACCGTATGTGCTTTTTTTCATACACAACCAAACCTTCTGCATAAAACTTTTAATTGACACAAAATCTCATGTGAGAGTCAGCTGATGCAGAGTCCATACAGTCACACAAAGCATAAATAAGAAGCAAACTATATACACTGGTTATTTGTTTTCTGTCTGTATGCTTCAGTGTTGTATGCTGAGCCACTTTCCACATTTAATCACACAGTTTAGCTCCGTGTCATGTGCATGATCTCAAAGGGTCACTTTCAGCTCAGGGCATCCATTTGCTGAAAACTGATGAAACCATGTCAGGTTTCATTGGAGCTATTTAATCATATATATGCTGATTCAGCCAAACTGTGTTTGGGTTGGCTTTTCTGTTTTCAAATTTTACTCATCTTCTTCCCTCTGTCCCTTTCCCAATGTCACATTCTACCAGAGCTCAGTTAGAGAAATAGATTGCTTTAATTTACTTGACCATTAAATGCAAAATATGAATTACTGCTCTAACCACATAGAATATTGACAGTGTACAGTAGTTTTATGCAAAGCACGTGAGCCAATTGAGTTTTTTTTAGATATAAAGGTATATGCTTTGAACATGCCTCTTTGGTAACTCATTAATTAGACTAACTTTGCCAGCTGTTTTCACAGAGAGATCCTTTACTTTTGCTTCACATTTGATCTGAAAGATATCATTGACACAAATAGGAAAATAGTAAGTTCTTACTGTATCAGTAAGAACATACATGCAGAGCCGCAAAGATCATGGAATTGATGAAAATGCAAAGTAAACAGTGGTTTGCTGCAGAACTTCAGGGAGAACTGCAGCAGACATGTCATCACATCTGATTCCTGTTGGTTGCGGCTGAGAGTAAATAATGACCACATGCCATGTTACATACTGTACAGACTGTCAGTGTTGGTTTTCATGCGTGATCTTTGACCCTGTGACTAGATGGTATTACTTTGTCAGGATTTTTGGCAACATCTTGACAGTTTTCCAGTAGCCACAATTTTTTTTTTTTTTTTTTTTTTTTTTTTGCCAGAGAATAGTACCAGAGTTTTGAGTCTTACTACATTTGACATGCAAGTGCCCATCTGTCTACTTATTCAATCTAACTAATTTCCTCTGTCATTGTCATTTCTGGGAGCTTGGTGAGGCTATAATTCAGATTTGGTGTAAAGCCTTCCTCTCTTGGCTGGCGGACATCTTTATAGCTCGCTACATTGTCCTGCTACTGTACTTTAGGTCATAAAACTAAGAATGTTTTCACAATGTGTTGAACTTAGGAAGGAACACTGGTTTTATTGTGGACTTTTGGCTGGTGTTTGTTGATTTATCTCTTTTGTCTTGTGTGCATTTTCCTTCCAGCTCACCACTGAGACAGCCATCTTCAACGGCCAAAGTGTGCCTGGTTTGTGGAGATGAAGCATCAGGATGTCACTATGGTGTTGTTACATGTGGAAGCTGCAAGGTCTTCTTCAAAAGAGCTGTGGAAGGTATGGCATTAATGAAGTACTACTTATTGACCATGAAAATGGAGAAAAGTTGTGTTGTTTTATTTTTCACAGAGGAGTGACATTGTGTGATTGTTTAAATCCTAATCCTAAAAGTAATATTTGTATTACTCTGATAGGGAAATAGTTCTGTACCGGTATTATGCTTTTAATCCTCTCAGCATTTTCATTCACATTGTTTTACCTCATCCTCGCTTCTGAACTTTGTTTCAATAAATTGACCAAACAATATCACCATAAAGTTGACTGTAGCCTTCAGGATTATTGGAAGATAGTTTTCTCCATTTACTAACAATATTTTATGTGGGGGAGTAACTTATGCCAAGTAAGTTTACATTTGTTGTACAGCTTCCAGCTGTTTTAACAACAAACTATTAATGAGTAAATTGATTGACTCTGTATTTAATGAGATTCATTTTTTTTCTTATAAGCAGCAAAACTTCAGTAAGAGTTGATACTGATTTTATATACACTACATTACTAATGTAGTGTATTGACATCTAATGTCAATGCTTTTCTATGTATTTATTATTTCACAAATTATTGAAATAACTAAATTTAACGTCAGAAAGAGAGAATTCTTTCTTTGTTGAGTGGCACCTCAGTAAGAAGAAAAAACAAAAAAACAAAACAGCCCACTATGTTATATTTAGCTTGGGGAAAATCAGCAACAGTCATGATGTGCTTTTCATTTTGTGCCTGTTGCTGCAGGCATTGGCCTAACTCATTTAGATGAGCGTTTAAATGCAAAATACACTCTTAGATAGCCGGTGTAGGCACAAACAAGTAAACAAGACTGTCAGCCAGCCATCTACCCCTCTAGGTGTTTTCCTGACCGTTGGAGGAATTGTAGTCTTTTCTTGTCAAATCGTGGTTTAATTTGATGATATTTACACATCACCATTATGGAAACCTAAAACTAGATTATGTGCCTGGTGTTATCAAATCACACATGCCATTGTTCTTGCTTTAAGTGTGGCCAGTAGAGAGCTGGTGGCAGATGCTGAAGACCTGAATAATACTTTGTACGAGAGTGCTAGCAGTTGGTCCTCCTGTTTGCTCAAACCTTTGTAGGATATATGATGTTACTGCTAATTTGTTTCCGACATAATAGAGCGTAAAATAGTATGCAAGACTCATTTCTATTGGGTGGATTACATGATAAAGCACTGCTCCTATTTCTGCTTCATTCTATGCTGACAAATAACCTCCACTTGGCAAACTATTAAAGCATAATAAGGGCAGCCCATATTGCGGCGTGATGTCATCAAGGTTATGTGCGACGCGTGAGTGCCCTTATGATGTGCACAGTGAGCTGTTACCTTACATGACCCTTCCACAGCTGCTGCTGAAATGGAATGAGAGAGGTAAGGTGGAGGGAGGCAAAGGATGAAAATAGTGAGAGAAGGATTTTTGCAAAGTGAAGAGAGATAGAGGACAGTGAAACAGATACAGCAAGGGAGGGGGAGGAAGGACGGAGAAAAAGTCAGATGCAGACAGAGAGATAAAGAGAGGAGGAGCTGGGAGAGAGTAAGAAATGGAGAGAGACAGAGCGAGAGAGAGAGAGAGNAGAGAGAGAGAGAGAGAGAGAGAGAGAGAGAGAGAAAGCGATGTGTCAGCAATGAGCTCCAGAGAGGTGTAAGTTAGGACGTGAGGAGACGTTTTACTCCTCCCCTCTCCCCATTTTTCCTCCTCCTTCTCCTCCTCTTTTCTCTGAAAGTTAAAAACTTCAACTCTGCATCTGAGACTGCAGAGAGTGGGCATCAGTACAAGGGGAATAATCCAACCCATACTTAATTTCTTTTGGCACTGCCTGCCTCAGGGGACACAACTTTTTGGTTGGCTTTAGCTCATTAGACGACTAACTGGCTCACGGCCCTTTACTACAGATCTAGTTAGCATTCTGGAGTCATCAGCAAATCAGATGGAACCCTCTGAATGTGGAGGGTCTGTTTTCTCTTTCTTCAAGTCAGATGGTTATTGTTAGGAAGATTTATTTTAGCCTGCTGGAGCTTGCACAGAGCTATACATTTTAGATTTACACTTGGACTATCAATGTGGAATATTTATCCTCCAATGAACAACGTTTTACCTTTCAAATCTGCAAACTATGTACTATGCAGTATATATATAACACATGGCTTATGTAAGTAAAGGTTATAACATGGCACCCTGTTTGGTATAGAAATATACTATGCGATGCGGAATAGTCTTTTTTTGGCTGTGAAAGCTTTTTTGATGATCTGGTGTGCTGCAACAATCACAAGACTACAATGCTCTCAATGAAGCTTTTTCAGTTGACAGCACACACACACACACACACACACACACACACAAATGTGCGCGCACACACACACATCACTTTTAATTTATAGAAATATTCATCCACCTGCTCTACCATTCACCGTCTTCTTCAGTATAGAGGCCCTTGCACTCACATATTTATACTCATATTTTAGATGTTCTTGAATAATAAACCAATGTCAGAGATGGGCAATATTTTTTGTGGAACAGTTTACATTGCTTCTGTTGACTTAATTGTCACTTACAACTGTGCAACCAATTTATTTCTGCTACTGAAAATAATGATTTTGCCTAAAAGTTTCTCCTCTGCTGTGGAGCCCAGCTGCCACTGAAGAAAAATGCTTTCTGACACAAAACAACAGTGCTCAAATGTTTGTTTATCATCATTAATGAAGTGTAGACATAGATTAATGCATTTTTATGTGCTTTTTCCTTGCATCCACTGAACTAAAGACTCCTTTGTTGATACAAGACAGCTGCACTCAATAATTGACTCCACGTGGAGCACATGTGAAGAGTTCCACGCCAGCTTATTATTCACATGTCATCAATGGCTTGGCATGTCAGCTCTTCATAATAATGATCGGCACTGCTGTTAGTTTACTACTTGTTTCTCGTGGTCTTTTATTGAATGGAGAGGTTTACACAAACATTTTTCGCCCTTGTTAATGCCTCATCATGTTCTGCAATGTAACAGGATCGTGGTTTCCATGGCACTAGTGTCGCTCTAAAAACCTATTCCTTGGTTATGCCTCTCTGGCCGTGACATGGAGTCATCTGAGGACAAGTCTCTTACTGTTTCTGCTTTGACTGGCAGGTCCGGCCTCCAATAATGTCTTTCTGCTCAGGCTGCAGCATGAAGGCCTCTCTCCAGTGCTGGAGTAGAAGCTTCAGGTTGTGTGTGAGAGGCTCATGTAACAACAGCTGGAACCAAGCCATTTACCAGATCCAGCCTCCAACACGTCTCACCTCACAGTGGTTCTTTGATCAGAAGCAAGTTTCCCATACACTAATTAATATATACATGGGCACACACATGCACAGATAATTAGCAGCAATGCAATGCAGGCACAATGTATGTTATTAAAAATCTGTAAAGCTTACTGTATGTGTGTTAGCTGCATTTCTAGTAGACCTTAAATAGGAGAAAATAGTCTGACAAAGGCTCTTTCTAATGCAACCTAAATATGTTTATGGTTTTGTATGTGCATTTTTGCAATGCAGGTACAATGTATGTTATTAAAAATCTGCAAAGCTTACTGTATGTGTGTTAGCTGCATTTCTAGTAGACCTTAAATAGGAGAAAACAGTCTGAGGAAGGCTCTTTCTAATGCAACCTAAATATGTTTTTGGTTTTGTATGTGCATTTTTGCCATCTTCACTGTAAGAATAGAAATGTACAGTATGTACACAGGATGCTGTCTATCCATTAAGCCTGTTATCAGAGTAATATTTCTATGTTGAGTCCATAAAGCTTTTATGTGTTATGCTCCTTTTTTCCTGACAAAAAAAAATGAAATCATTCTTTGCACAAATGCATGCAAAATACACACACACACACACACACACACACACACACACACACACTCATTTTCCTCTATGTCCTCAGTTCCATTGGATTAGGCTGACCTGTATGTGCTATGGCTCTAATCTGACCTCCATCTCTTCCTGTTCCCCAGTGAAAGATTTGTTCTTTGCCGTCAATGCAAAATGGATCCACAGCAGACAGCAGGTCACACCTTTTGTGTTCAACCAAATAAGGAGTGCAAATCTGATGGCTGTTTTTTTTTTTTTTTTTNTTTTTTTTTTTTTTTTTAATCAGTGTTTTCCCCTATGATTGGTTCATTATGATACAGTACAGGAAGTGTTGGAAATATAACTACTGATACTGTGTTAATTAATTTTTAATGTGTAATAGTTAAAAACTAATTAGTATTAGTTTTTTGATACTGTGCTATTTTAAAGTCTTTTGTGTGCTCCATACACAATCACTCCATACAAGCAATAACTAATAATAATAATAATAATAATAATAATAATAATAATACTAATAATAATAGTAACACATTAATATTAATTTAAGTCCATATTGCACTGGTAGAACTAAAATGACTAATTTTCTGTAAACTTTGAAATGGACATTAAAGTTTCGAAAGACAAAACATTATGCTGACATAACACGTTCGATGAGAAATAAATGGTGGAGGGGCATATTTATTTTGTAACCTGGCAACAGCAGGCAGTCCTCTTTGATTTGTTTGATTTGGAACGGTGTGTTTTTGAACTCTCCTAGTGTGAAGACCACACTGTGGAAACAAAAAGTAAATTAAATACTGGACCTTTTTCATGCACGTTTATTCACATTTCAATGCTGTCGTCAGGTGAATCATAAGTTTTATATTATAAAAAAAAATATTTTTAACCATACTAAATGCTTATGTGTTGACAAGAAATAGGGAAAAAATTATTGTGCTATAATTGAGAGTGCTGTTAGATTTAAGGCTGTAACTGCTGTTTCTGTATATTAGATATTTAGATCCAACTAGAATTGCAAGCAATTATAACGGGGTCCAAGCCCTATGCAACTCAGAACCCAAGGTCCACAACTGTAGCAAGTTAAGAACTAAAACATGTTTACTTTTATTACACCGCTACCATATACCAGTGACAACGTATCTCAGAAACTCCACCGGCATCAATCTGCTTGCCATCTCACACACACACACACATACACACACACACACACACACACACACACACACACACACTTACTTCAAAAAGAAAGCCCCCCCAGCTCTCTTACTCTGTCTCACTCACACACAGAGGGACAGTGTGTGTATGAGAGAGAGAGAGAGAGAGAGAGAGAGAGAGAGAGAGAATGGACGAAAAGCTTTGCAGCTTTGTCAATGACAACCGCTGATCAGAGATTTCCACAGTTTAGGAGCAACAACCTGAAACGCACAATCGTAGTTTTAAGTCTGGGGCGTGGAACAAACATGATCAGATGATCTCAGAGACCTGTGGGTGACATCGGGTTGTAGTAGCTCACTAAGAACACAGGAGACTGACCTGAAAGGGCTCAAAAGGTCAGAACTAGAATCTTGAAATGAATTCTAAATCTGACAGGAAGCCAATGCAGAGAAATAAGGAGAGGTGTAACGTGTCCTGTTGGAAGATCTGGTTTGAAGTCTTACAGCAGCATTCTGAACTATTTGCAGGCGACTCTGTAGTTACTTTGCTCATCTCCAGTCTCATTTCTGCTAAAAACGCGATAGCGATCTGTACATTTTTTTTGTTAAATATTCATATGGAGGCTAAACAAGATGTTCCGAGTTGTAAATACTGCCATTGTCATTTTGAAAAGATACTTTTATGGACAGTAACAGCTTAGTAAAAGTTCCTGGTTATATTTTGTTATGATAGTTCACCTACGCCAGGCTGATGGGATTGGAGAATGGCAAATATATTTCATTATCGCTTATAACTTTTTATACACCCTGTGTTTCCCTTCAGTTGTTTTTGTTTCCGTTTACATTTCAGTGCTATTTATTGATATTATCTTTCATTCACACTCATATTTAGAATAGAATAGAATAGCTTTATTGTCATTATACATAACATATAATGAAATTACAGGTGCTTCTCCCTTAGTGCATAAGTATAAAGTATAAAAAAAAAAGTAAAAAGTGACAAAAAACAAAACAGGAGACAAACTAAAACGCACAACACGGGAGAGCTAAGAGCCGCTGCACACTCGCGCGCCGCCATCTTGGAATCAGGATGATAGAAAAAATAATAGAAAAAATAAAGGCTTTACACAACCTATTATAATATAAATTACAAGGGTAATAAATAATCTACTTTTCATAAAAATAAGTCTACAAAAAAAGCAATAGAATGATATGTAAGCATAGAGTGGATGATCAAATACATTTAGTGTTAACATCCTAACTAAAGCTAGAGTGCTAACTGGTTACTGAGGCATCACATACAGCTATTAAAACTCTGGAATACAGATAACGTTATCAACAAAAAAGAACACAGAGAAAAGAAGGATGGTATATTTTTTCTTACCAGTGACAAGAATCTCACAGACTCCAGCTGCATCAATCTGCTTGCTGTCAGATTGTCTCTTCAGATATTATTTAGCCATTGTCTCTGGCGCTCAGCAGAAGACTTCATCTTTGCTTTCTGGGTCGTTATTCTTTACAATTTTGGTATTCCAAAGAAGCCTTTAACTCTGCCTCGAACACCATTGTTTACACAGCTGACTTATGGTTTCCACCTATCATTTTTGGTATATCAATAGATCATCTGCTGCTATACCTATGCTGCAAATTTCATTTTTACACATTGGACAGTTTGGGCTGCCCAACAAGTTTTAGGCCATTTTGGGAAGAAAAGAGAATCCTGAGCAAAAACAATAGGGGATCCAGCACTTCGTGCTTGGACCCCTAAATATTAATAAATGACTAAATGCTTCATATACAATGGTAGGCAGCTGAAAGGAAAAATCTGTGTAAGGAAATGCACTAGACAACAGTATGATATAGTGCATTATTGCAGAAATGGAGAGATTAGTAAACAAAATAACAGCTTCTATTTACATCCTGTTTTAACTTCTGTAACCTCTTTTCATAATCATCCAGACAGTGAAACTTAATTGTGTAGGGCCTCATCCAGCACAGCTGTTTGTGTGTAGTCCAAGGAGCCAGAGTAGCAGAACTATTGCAAGGCAGTGATTTGCATACTGCTGGCGTGTTGACAACAACAATTACATCTCTTTTTTGGTATTTCTCTGTCATATAATTTTAGGTTACCTAAATACTGATGAATGATGATCAAAGAATTGATGAAGTGCATTGCATTATAGCATGTGAGTGGATAATTAAATAGCATTAATCCATGAGGTTGACATGGATTTAGCACATCCTATAGTTATGGCTTCTTGTGTCTGTAATACTGGCTAACAACTAAGAGCCACTGCCAAATGCCATTCAGTTTGCTAAGAGTCACAGTAATATTATTGATGTGGGTCAGCCATTGTATCTGAGAGGCTGTTTTCACAGTGGATGGCCTGAGTGCCTGTGTCTAGTGGCTGTTTAAAAATGTCAGGATAAGGGCTGTATTTTAGCTAAAGCCTGAGGTGTGTCTTTATTTGGAAAGTGGATGTACAGTGTCCGTGGCAGCATGACTGCAGGGCATAGTGGGGTTCCCATACGATGGTGTATTTCCCACTCATGAGAATGCCTCCATAACTGGTGTATGCTGAAGTTGACAGACAACAGAAAGTACTCAGCAGGTTGTTGCCAGATTGTGAAATCATCAGCTAAAAGCAGATATGAGTGGACTCTATTAAAGCTCTCTGAGGGTTGCCATGTAATGAAGAATGCTGACAGAGCATGCATTGTACCAGAGGAAGGAGTTTTGAATGATGCCAAATTCCAAACAGTATCTCAGAAAACTTGGTCTCTTTCTTATTTCCATGGATTTTAGTTTGACAGAGTCCTGATAGGACTTTAGTTTTGTAAAATTCTTTTGCTTGAATACATGGGAAAACAGAAGTGATAGGTTTTTGGGCAAGTTGCACATGGATTTGGAAGTCAAGGTGAGTTCATAAATGATGAACTCATCACTTTCAGTAAAAGAAAGGAGAAGTTTTTTCAATTTTAAATTATGTTTTCCTGAAAAAGTATCAATCATTAGTAAATCCACCTCAAGGGATGATAAACAAATGCATAGATTTAGAGGGAAACTTGCTCTGTGCGCATTTGAGTGTACTGTATGTACACAGTGCATAAATAAACCTCTCTTTTTTTTTTAGACACACACTCATGCATATACACAACACTGGATGATGTCTTTGGTGGTCACATGATGTGCATTTCAGTTTAATAATTATTAACAAGATTCACAGGAATGGGTAAAGGGCTCAGTGGACAGAAAGGCTGCAGAATTTTGCGATTTGGTCTGACCTAAACATGCAAGCGCGCATGCTTATGTGTGTATGTCTGTGCACGTGGGGAAGGGATGGCTGTGTTGTGTTTCCTGTGTCGCAGTTTACTGTTTTTTAGAGCAAGAAAAATGGGCTTATGTAACGGTCATGTGATTTAGCCAGAAATAGTGGTGGGGCTACAGCTGCTGCCTCTCCTCCTGCAGCTCGGTTCCTTGGCTTTTGGCAGCAGCCAGACAGACACACTGCGCACTTCTCCTGCGAGCTCAGAAAACAACTTCTGCTCAGTCCTACACACAAACACAAATACTGCACTTAAGTGTAACAAAGACAATGCACAAAATACGTATGCTGTTACACATGCTTGCAAAATGCATGTAAACAAATAATGTAGAATCTCTTTTTTCTGCAAAAAAAAAAAAAAANAAAAAAAAAAAAAAAAAGATAATGTACATGAAAATGCAAATCATCTTGCACTGACATAAAAACGTGTGCATGCATACATCTAAATACAGTCTGAGATGTACACACAATGTTAACATCAAGCTGAATGGGACTGAACCATGTGACCTTGGAGGTCACAGCATCAGATACTAGATTTTTTTTTTTTTTTTTTTNTGTGTGTGTGTGTGAGAGAGAGAGAGAGAGAGAGAGAGAGAGAGAGAGAAAGAGAGAGAGAGAGAGAGAAAGAGAGAATGACTATATCTGTGCATGAGCATGAGCCTGCCTGTGTGTGGGCGTCCGGTGGTCTGAGGCTGTCAGATGTGTGGAAAAAGGGAAAAAGGGAGGGATGGAGACGCAGGCGTACAGAAGGAGAGAGTAGAGGAGGAGAGGAGCTGTACAGTGAAGAGTTAGTGGAGCGGAAGGAAGCGCTCTGAAATGGGAGATCATTGGGTTTAGCTAAGGGCTAGGCAGAAGGCAGGAGGGATTCTCGCATCACTGTCAGGAAAAGTCTAGCAGCAGCCAGTATCCTGGTTCTAGCACATTCTCAAACCCTCATGCTATCTACTGTATAAAACACTGTTAGTCAAGCTCTGCACAATGTGAGAGTGGAATAATCGGCATTCCTATCGATTTCACAGTGAAAATCATAAAATGTGCTGTAGATCTCTGACATTTCATGGATTTCCTTGTTGACCCACATTATGAACACTCACTGACAGAAATGCTGCAGTAGTTACCATCAAACATATGCTGCCTTTAATATAATCCAATTATATACTTAATGGATTATAATTACATATTGTAGCCTTACTGCATATGTCAGTGCTTTGTCTTCCTCTTCAGACCCTTTATCTTCCTCATTAGTCATCAGTTGTGAAAATAACACTGCTGTGCCATGTGAAGGGCTATAATTTTACAGCAGAAATGGAAGCAAACATGGGAAAATCTTGCATTCAAAATGAAGTAAAATTAAAACACATTATCAAAAACTCATATTTACTAAATGTATTATTAATCAAATGTGCACAAGTATCAGAAGTAAAGGAACTCATTGTGAAGAATGGTTCTTTTCAGGATGTTAACTAATTGATGCATTTATTTTATTAATCCGGTAGATGTATCAATAAATTTGGAGATAACAGTTTTTCTGATGAGGTTTTTCAACTAACGTTGTGGACTAATTTGTATAATTTGAGATGAAAATAGGAAAATTGTGTAATAAAATAATAAAAAAATCCCCAAAAGCTTTTCATAAAAAAAAAAACGAGTTTTACATCACTATCATACAATAAAGTAAATTCTCTCACCTTTTTTTTTCTTTTTAAAGCTTTTTAAAGCATATTTAAAATAAATTGAGCCATCAAATGTTTTATCTCTTGTTCGATGATCTTAATTTGCAAAGTAATCTTTACTATAGCCATTTGAAAAATGTGGTGGAGTAAAAAGTGCAGTATTTCTCTCTAGTCAAATACAAGTAGCTCAAAGTGCATTACTTGAATGGATATACTTACTTTCCACTGCTGCTGGTTCACCAGTAAATTGACGCTGTGTCTTGTCTTTCTGTAGGTCAACACAACTACCTGTGTGCTGGCAGAAATGACTGTATCATTGACAAGATCCGAAGGAAAAACTGTCCAGCATGTCGTGTACGCAAGTGTCTCCAGGCCGGGATGAACCTTGGAGGTGAGGAGTCATACTGTCATTCTAGATTTTCACTGTCAGGTGTCTCAGATGGGACATTTGAGTCCATCTGTGTCAGCTAATAAGAAATGATAGACATGACAAAGTAGGTCTGGTTGTATTTGGTGGAGGCCTGGGAATGCTGAGTCACAGAGTGTTTGCGTGTGTATATTTCTGTGTGAGTGTATGTAGTATTTAGTACATTATGCAAAATGTCTCTATAGCAAGTTTACACTGAATCTGTATTATTCTATAGGATCCCAGCTGACAAAGCCTGCAGACAAGTTGTAGTGCTGTAATTTGAAGCACGTCAGTACAGTTGAATGGAATGTGGTCAATGCAGATGAAAATATGAATTATTTTATTTAAATATATTCATGCATTTTTTTCCCAGTTTAGGGTCACAGTACTATACACTGGACAAAAAGCAGCATGGACAGGTTGCCAATCCATCAGACTGACTGAAAATTGTTATTATAATTAGATGTATAATTATTTTGAGACAGAATTCCAATTACGTATGTGACGGAGAAATGCTGTTTATAAGATTTTGCATACAGTAGTTCAGCCAACACGAGTTGAGTGTGTGTGTGTGTGTGTGTGTGTGTGTGTGTGTGTGTGTGTGNGGGGGGGGGGGGCATCCATTGTTATGAGGACAAACTTTAATTTATGCACTTTATGCTTATATTGAGTTAGTTTTGGAGTTGCTTAAACTAATCAAAAGTGAAACCTTGTGGACTGGAATGACATTTATCTGAGGTGGGGAGTGGAATTAATAGATGCCTATGGAAAGCTGCTCAGTCAGACATTTAAACACAGCATCATCCATCTTTCAGACTGTGCAGAATTAGGTGGAAGAGTTTTACAAAATAAATAAATAAACAAATGATGAAGTCAACAAAATTAATTAATTATATATACAAATGTAAGTCAGTCCTTAAAATGTTTAATTTAAATGATTTACATTCACAAAAAGTAGCTTAGCTATAGTTTAGTGTAATTTATAAGTATTGTAGCTTGACCTGGTGTCAAAAACAACCAATAACTAAAGTTGGTTTTATTAATGATGACCATCTAATTTTCCAACCTATTATTAACTGCAGTCAGTTTTACAGTTGGCATCACATACGATTCCATAACACATTGTATTTAGCTGTAAAAAACTATATTTCAGTGATTATTATGATGCAGCGAAATGAGTGTAACATATCTGTAATATATACTGTAATATGGTGTAGTGATCATAAATTATGATTGTGTGATATTTGTATTAGATATTATAAATGTTCATGGAAATCTATCTATCTATCTATCTATCTATCTATCTATCTATCTATCTATCTATCTATCTATCTATCTAACAAATTAAATAAAATAAATAAATTAATGACACAGCTTAAGTAGAAATAAGTGCTGTGTTTCTAGCCTAGTAATCAGATTGTTTGATTATGTGCGTGTGTACAAGGATATTAATTGTAATAAGATTAGGGATAAATAAATGGTCATAATGAATGGTGACTATCAAAACAAGGTATATTTTCTGTTATGAAATTCATAGTGTTGATAATTAATGATTGTTTATTTTAGTGTAATCTGATAAATGTAACATTCATTATTAAAAAAATTCCTAAGCTGGAATGATAAAGTTATTATTACAAATGAGAATGGCAGCTCAAGCATTATACTACTGCACTCCTGTGTCAACTTGAAATTATAGTACATAGGAATATTTAAACAATACACAGGAAATCTCAGGATTGAAACATATGATTATTGTACTATTGAGTACTCTTTAGTGTTAAAAAATAACTTAATTCCAGATGGACAGTTTCCAAGTCCTGATTCATGACCCACTTGTCCCCTTAATATTTCTCTTGATAGTTACAAATACTTAGAAGTTACAGCTTCCTCTAGAAACAAAGGCAACAGTTTCCTGTAAAGTTTTATTCCTTTGTCAGTGATGTTGAAGTGAGAATAATTTTCCATTGTCACCTCTAACTGAAAATTAAACATGGAATAATTAGACACGTTACTTACAGTAGACAAATAGACACACTCAGGTTCTACATACTCAATAGGTCCATATTCCTTATCTATATATTGTGCTAATTTCCTCTGTCAGCTGATATATGATGGTGAGTAAGTTATCTCTAAAAATGAAAACAACGTGCTAATGAAAGGTGTTGTGTTCCCACAGCTCGGAAGTCAAAGAAGTTAGGTAAGCTGAAGGGAGTTAATGAAGACCTGCAGAGCTCAAAGGATGGCCCAACTGCTGCTGGTGGTGTTGGAGGTTACCTGTCCTCAGAAAAGGAGCTGCATGCCAGTGCAGCCAATGCATTGGTGCCCCATGGGCCCACTGTGGTCACACCTTTTCTGCCGCCCTCCATCTGCAGCGTGCTGGAGCTGATTGAGCCTGAAGAAATTTACAGCGGCTATGACAGCACACAGCCTGACACCACTGACCACCTGCTGTCCAGCCTCAACCGTCTTGCCGGAAAGCAGATGGTGCGCATGGTGAAATGGGCCAAAGTACTTCCAGGTTAGTGATCAGCAGAGTGGTAAGTTGTGGCCTAAATGCTGTTTAGGAATGTTTCAAACCAGAATTTGTAAAGAGGCAAATCAATGCAGGATGAAGTGTGATCGGTATGATGGTGATGGGTTTAAAGGAGACACATTTCCACGTTCTTATTTTCATTCAAGCTCTATTTGAAATCTTTGAAAACACACATTGATCCACTTCTACTGTGCCTTGCTGCAGCACCACTGTGCACACCGAAAGAAAACAGCCCATTTTAGGTAGTCTTTGTTCCCTCCTGAAATGTCTGCTCTGTTCTGATTGGCCAGTTGCAGCAGGTGTAAGCTGGTCTAACACTTGCTTTCCTCATACTTGATGTGTCTAACTGTGTAAGGGTAAATCCAAAAATCCAATATGTTTGGCCCTATATTTTTTAGGGAGCCTAAACCCCTTTCAGTATATTTGTAATTGATTTGTTTAATAGTTGTGTCTGCCAGTAAAGTTGAAAGTGGAAACAATATCCAGGATCCAATGCCCAATACATTCCAATAAAAATAAGTCGAGTGTTACAGCAGTCAGTTCTGAAAATTTGGACTAGAGTTTTAATGTGATTTATATGCCTAAATCTTTTGCTTTTTGATTGCCACATTTTAAGAATGCCGCTCCAGATAGTTTTGTCAAAGCATGTATAATTTTAAATATTAGGTCAGGAAATTATTTTGCAAAGCTTCAACAAGATTAGCAATGAAATCCTATTTATGATTAAGTAGAATCAAGCTTATGATTTACAAACAGAACTCATTTACATCACTGTCATCAGATGCTATGTTAAAAAGAGGATCTAATGTGTATCTCATTAATCTCTACCTCGAAGACAGACAGAGAATAGCTTAAAGGACAATGTCAGTGATGCTGCATGTTTGAGCCCAATATATATACAAGCTGCATAAATGTTATGTTACTGACAACAAATTTCCCAAAATATACTATGGTCCTTTAAAATAAAGAGATAAACAAGTTCCGTAAAATGCCAGTCAGTGGGAGATGTATAGAAAGATGCCTTACAGGTAGCTCTTTTAGGCTCTTTAATTTGCTGTATTGCAAATATTTGATACCTCCACGGTGTCTGCTTGCCATATCCGGACATATAAATAGAAGGAGAGCCAGACAGAAGGGTCAAAATGAGTACCTTCGACTTTCAGATATGCCACTGCCTGTATTCAGCTTTTTATTGGATGTGGCAATACTAACACATAGGCCAGAATGGAAGACCGACCAATATTTGTCCATTGCTACACTATATTCACAGGAAAGTCTCTTTGAATCAGTAAATCAATAAATGTAAATAATGCTAGCAGCACATATTGTTGTGATATCTACTGCCATGCTAAGTTTTTAATAATTAATAGCACCTCAACTGTGTGAACATACCTTTTGATTCTTTTGATATTCATAGACATCAACTTTCATAGATTTAATAGAAGCTCATATCATATTTAATTCATATTTAATTGACAGGCAGCCCTGTGCTGTTTATTATAGTTACAGACTACAGTGTTCAACCTGGGATTTGATTCTAATGTGAATCATAACAGCACACGTTGCACAACTTACTGTAGATATCTATTTCACAAATATTAAATATGTATATATATATATGATTTTTGTCAGATTGTCAAACAGTCCCTTAGCCTTGAAAAATCAGTGTGTCCTCAGTTGGCCTACATTTTTTGAAACAGTTTGATAAGTTTGGCAACTTTGCTATTCTCATCTGTTTATGGAACTCCATACAACACACCAACAACTGGAAGTCTTGTGGGATTTGCAAAAAAACAAGAATAGGTACATATTCAGTGGTTATCCTGTCAAACTAATATTGACACAAAAGACACATGTAAAGACACATGTACACACAGAGATACACACATGCATTTGCCCACCTGAATTAATGCTTCTTAAGTTGTTTCTGAAGTCTGAATGAATAAAATCAGTTCCTGCGTATTGTCAGCTACACTCAAGCATAGTATATTTATCATCAGCTGTATCTCTGTCTGTGATGTGTGTGTGTTTTAGGTTTCCGTGGCCTGCCCATTGAGGACCAAATCACCCTGATCCAATACTCCTGGATGTGTCTGTCCTCCTTTTGCCTCAGCTGGCGCTCCTACAAACACACCAATGGACAGATGCTCTACTTTGCCCCTGACCTCGTCTTTAATGAGTAGGCCTACACTTCATTAGCCACCACATACCGCCCTCATTGATTGAACTGATTGCACTGAGCTTGACGTTTAGCAGTGGCTGTGAAATTTAACAAAGAGATGAGATCCTGCCCCTACAGTTTCTCCTATTTTATGGCAAATCTGAATGCCTAGTAAGAACATTTCATCAGATTTGTCTCTTTGTGTACGTAAATCATAGTAAATACCATGGGAAGTGTGCAGCATTTGTCTTTTCAGCACCTCAGCACATTTAAAATACATTTGCTGCTGTCTGATGTCCTATGGGATCTCCACTATACAAGCATGTCTATTACAGATGTGAGAAAGAATAATTTGTTTCCCCAGAGTATGTAAATAGTTTAACATTTCTATCCTGTAAACTTTTGTCGAGGAGTGTCTGCTCTTTTCAACATCATTTGATATTGGACTTTGGAAAGTAAGGAGCACATTTTCCTACTGTACTGCAAAGAGCCAAATGAGGTTTTTGGTAATAATGTTTCTATCAGGAAGTGATAATGTACTTAAATGAAAGTAATAGTCTTGCATCTGATTCTTGGCACTCCTTAAGGAAATGTTTTTGTGCCTTTAAATGGCTCCTTAATTGTGTCAGGCACAGACGATCAAAGACTAGCAAGACAAGTCAATGGTCCACTTGATCTGTGCTAATATATTTGAATAGGAGAGCAAGTGGAGGGGAAGTGTGTGTGGGGGCCTTTTCTTATTAAGCTGTCATGCATGGCTGATGATGAATTTAATGGTAAACTATTAATCGAAAAGGAGAACAGCAGCCTCTGTAGGCAGCCTTCTGTAGAGGAACATGTACAGTAAGGGGCAGGATTTTACCTGCAACTACCATTTATAGATCAGTATGAGTCAGTTGTTTGTCCATAAGAAGTAATAAAATAAATGTGTCATTATGAGGCTACAAAGAATCCATCTCTTTGAGTTTTGCTCAGTTGGTTTAATATTGTTTAGTATCAAAGGAATCACAGTTTATTCGAAATTATGTGGTTGTTTCAGTGAGACGAACTGGAAATCAAACTTTATCATAGAGAATCTTTGTCTGTCATTTAAATGTGCATTTATATATTAAATAAATAAATAAAACGTATGAGTCAGTTGTTTGTCCATAGTAAAGAATTTGCAAAGAACTGAAGATATTTTATCATACAATATACTTGTGGCTGTCCTAACTGCTGTTACGTCATATGATGCAGTTACAGCAGGCCTGCCCTGTTGACAGATGGGCTTGGTGTTCAGCTGGACAGTGCAAATGAGTTGTAGATGGTCCAGATTCAATGTTGGCCTGGAGATTGGTCACATGCTCAGTGCTCAGCCAGGGCAGCTTGGTTAATCCATCCCCTCTTAAACTGCTGTTAATTTGTCTTTTTGTTGTTGTTGTTGTTGGTTAGTTCTTAATTCAGTTTTTACTAATAGTTGAAAAATTTGCTGACACTACTAAGGGGCAGATTTACATATATGAAAGTGAAAGGCAAATTTGCAGGACTCCTTTCATTTGATTTGCTCACACAACCTGTAATTAGAACTTGATTTACTAATGCAATGGCTCATTACACAGTGTCTCAAACTGCTTTCCAGACAGTTTGAAGGTGAAGGAGAGCTCAGTATGTGCAGTTCAGTCGTGGGATTTGTCTCGCCAAGTTTGGGATGGAAATGATAATACAGTGATGCTTCCAAAGCACTGAGACTGCAGTTGAACTTCACCTGAGGAAAATGGTCTATTACTCATTATATTTAAATTTGGCCTAATCTTTAAGTCTAATTATATTATTATTATTGTTGCAAAAGGACTCATTAATCAAGCCTAAAAGGAAATGAAAAACTGATGTAATGACATTATAAGATAAGAGGAAAACATAGCATTTAAAACATAAGCCACTGCAATGGGAGTGTACTGCTGTGTAGCAGAGAGAGCTGAGCGGGATGCAGCAGCAGCACAGAGCAGAGCAGGTGGAGGGTGGAGATGGTGTTGATATGACTGATGTCTCACTGGAAAACTGAGGTGACTGCAGCCAAATAAACTGTCTTACGCCTTATCATTATGAAAGTCAACTACAGTGGGTATCTCTAGATATTTTTGATGTATGCTTCCTCTGTCTACAATCAATTTCTGAACAATTCAACATTTTCTTCCATGCCACAACTTTTCTTTTTAATCCACCTGCGCTATTTGCATGTCCTCTTATGAGACTGAGGTGTCCATAAAACATCCCTTCACAAATTGCACAAATCATATTAATCCGGCAAAATGTGCAATTAGCCATCATCTTATTTTACATCTCCTCCCATAATACGCAAGCAGAATGACTCACTTCAATGCTGACATGCAGAATGTACTCAGATGACAAGCAAACTTAGCCTGTTGGATAAATAACATGCACAAGTCCAAGTGCAGAACAGATCAGAATCTAGGCACAAAAGGCTTAGTACTTCTGGCCATCATTCTTTGGGGATTGGACAGTGTACACTTGTTTCCATAGCTACTTAGTGCTTATTGACTCAGGGCATTAAGGCATTTATTGAACAGACAGTCCACCACTCAGCTGTTAGAGCTGAAATCTGTCACTGATTTAGAGTAAATACAAGATTTAAGACTAAATAACCCTGATTAATCTGTCCTTTAGTCTTTGATGTGCTATAAATGCCTGCAACAGATCAACAAAGTGCATTGCCAGAAGTTCCAACACCAAACCAATACATACAAAATAAGATATAAATACCAAAATTATAGACAGCAGCTTGATTTTAGGTGAGTTGTTTGGATGTATTTCTCTGAATAAACAGATGCTGTTGGCCGCTTCCAGCAGCCAAAGTGAAATTGAACTTTCTCACTACCTCTCCTTTCTCCATTCAGCCCTGCTTCCTGAATCTTTTTCCATAGAAACAGAGATAGTTTGAGAGAGAGAGAGAGAGNAGGGGTGGGGGTTGTTAAAGGAGCGAGATTGCTGCAAGTTTTTCTTTCCACCCAAAACCAGCAGCTCATTTTGGGCAATGATTCAGCAAAATTGATTTCAGGAAGAGAGAGATAGAGAAAGAGGGAGAAAAGACGTGTGGAGACTTTTGAAACTCCAGCCCAAAGTTGTATCAAATGATGTTATGCTGCACTTTGCAAAGCTGCTCACACACACACAGTGCTGCTCAGTGGGGAAACAGGTCTCACATCTCCCAGAAGCAAGTAAATTGTCACTGTTTGATAGACAAATGCATGCATAAAGTAAATACTGTAAAGCTTTTTATTGTCCTATGTCTTAATGGAAACATTATACATCCATTTATCCATTCATTCTCTAAACCCTGTTATCCTGTTCAGGGTCAGGGGGGTCTGGAGTTTATCCCAGCGGTCACTTGCGGGAGGCAGGGTACACCCACATTACACACTCATGTCTACTCATCTGGTCTCCTACACAGAATGTTTAGTCTAGTTGTTATCTTGTGGAATCTTTCTGTACCATTGCTGCCAATGTAACAATGCGGTTTTGCTGTATTCTGTCTGAAAACTCTTTCAAGTCTAGCTACGCCACTTGCATTTAATTACTGTATTCTAGATATGATGGTGATTTATAGCACAGAAGTGGCATCGAAAGTCAGTGATTCCCCTGAATCTGTGGCATCTGCAGAGCACATTTCTGATTGTCTCCTTCTAATGTTTCTTTCCTGTTTTTGTGAAATCTGATGTAACAGATAATTTTGCAAAAAAAAATGCCTGTGGCGGAGAAGTGGAGAGACAAAGTGTTACAAGTATATTGTCAATGTAAATTCATAAATGCACGTGTGATCAGTCACTACAATCTGTGTCCTCTGCACAAATGAGACAGAAAAGTCTTAAATATTGATTGTTAGTCTTCTTAAGTGTGTTTCTATGGTGACCACGGTCAGATATGGGGTCTTTCCTAGCCTTCCACAGTCTTAGAAGAGTGGTGCATCTGTGCTGTGATACTGTACGCAACGCTCTGCAATCTGGAGGGATTTGGTATTCTGCTCTTAGCAAGCAGGATCCTCTTCTGCACAATGTGGAAATATTGTTTCAATATGCTGAAGCACTGTGGATGGAAGGGAGTGAGTGAAGGAGTTAGTTGAGGCATATATCAAGAGTGAATGAATGAATCAATAAATAAAGAGTATGGCTGCATGAGTAGTAAATAAGTGGTTGACAAGCTGATTTGATGAATAGATGGAAAGTAAATGAATCAGTGGATAAGTGAGTGAGCAAAATATGCAGTTTTTGTTTTCTTTTCTTCCTCTCACCACCTTCCCTGTGCTCTTTATTCAGGGACCGCATGCAGCAGTCGGCCATGTATGACCTGTGTCTGGGCATGAGGCAAGTGAGCCAGGAGTTTGTACGGCTGCAGCTAACCTACGATGAGTTCCTCTCCATGAAGGTCCTTCTGCTTCTCAGCACAGGTAGGCAGTAATGATGAAAAAAGTGAAAGTAGTAATACCAAAATAGAAAAATACCCTGTTATGAATAAAGGTCCTGCATTACAATTTTTATTTAGACAAATGTAAATGTACCAAAGTATCCAAAGTAAGTCATTGTCATTTGAAGAAGAATGGAGTGTATTTTCACTGTTAGGTGAAAACCTTGTATCTACCATTTGGGGGATTTCTATGTTTTCAGGTGTTGAAAAAAAGGAAAGAAAAAAGGAATAAAAGATTAGAAAAGAATAAAGTTAGGAAGGAAATTAGGAAAGATAGATGGAAGGAAAAAAGGAGAGGAAGAATAAAGGAAATTAGGAAAGAAAGAAGGGCAGAAGATAAAAGAAACAACTGAAGAAAAAAGCAAGAGACAAAGAAAGGAAGATATTACTGATATTTCATGAGTTTATTTTGTTTTTAAAGTAAAAATCTGACTGCAAAGTAACTAGTGACTGCAGCCATCACAGAAATGTAGTGTAGTAAAATGAACAATGTTTCCCTTCAAAATGTTATGGAGGAAAATTACAAAGTTTCCCAAAATGGAAATAACCAAGTCAAATCGCAGTTTCTCAAAACTGCACTTAAACGACCATACCATCCATTTTGCATGTTTGAACCTAATATATTCAATTTTCATACATGGAACATTACTGACAATCATTTCCCAAAGCATACTACTGGAATGGTGAATTAATTTTTTTTTTCCCCTCTACCTTCCAGACTGCCATTGGTTTCAGTTCATTCTGGTATGCTATTAAAATCAACTTGTTGATGCTTGAAACATGCTTGGGATAGGTAATCCATCATCGCGAACAAGACGTTATTCAGTTTTTTTCCAGATTAATGTAATTTTAGCTTTTAAGAGCAATAAAAAGCTCAGAGTGAATGTATGTATCCACCGGGGGATATAGTCCCAAAAAAAGACCTGCATTTATCGAAAAATAAACGATTAAACATGACTTCATAAGGTTGCATAACTATTAGCAGGCAAAACATTAATTTTTAAGGTGGGTGTATCGCTTGAATATTTGATTTTGAAAGATTAAGAGATTTTGCAAAATATCAGGAAAGCTGAAATATGGTTTTATCCTTTGAGAAATGGTTGTCAGTAATGTAACATGTATGAAAATTGAACATATTAGGCTCAAACATGCAAAATGGCTGGTATGGTCCTTTAAGTACTATACTTGAGCAACTACTTTATTATTTTCCATCTCTGGTAGACAGGTGGCTCTCGGTCTGCACAGTCAACGTTTATCCTCTGCTGTTTTTTTTATGCACTACCAGCACCGACAAAGTAAATCCTTTGAAAATAATTAATGTTCATAAACATTATGTTTTCAACTTCAATTCCAAACAGTAATTCGAAGTTGCTCGGCACAAGAAAGTGAAAGCAATGGGTTTTCCACAGGTTCAAAGTTGCTGTCTAACTGGTGTTCAGTCTAGCACAAGAATATTAACATTGAAAGGTGTGACAATACCCACCATGAGCATCTTATTTGTGTGTGTGTGTGTGTCGGTACTGCGGGCAGGCGTAAGAATAAATATGAAAAAGAATTGCTGTCTGTGGATGAGAGCATTTTAGTGTATCTGTGAGAAAAGCAGGTATCACATTGGAACACTAAAAGCTGCTCCCCTAAGGTGTTTTGTGGCCATCACTTGATACTTTTAGCAAAATTACACTTTGAGACATATGAGATGCAGAAAGACATAAGTGCATTAATTTAGAGTACCCAATGATTGGACAGTGGCATAAATAATAAAGCAAAAATGAAAGATGTGCAATATATAGGCTCACAAATGACTTTTTCACAAAGAGCAACAGCACAAATAGCTATTGCCATTAGGCCCATTTAGTAGTTTGGTGGTGTATTTATTATTATTATTATTATTATTATTATTATTATTATTATTATTATTATTATCATTATTATTATACTGAGTGATAACTGGCCAAACATAATCAGTGTGACATCACACTGACATATTTTTGGTCTTCGTTCCACAGTTGCTATTTTGCACAAATATAACAATCATACAGAGAGAAAATAATTGACGCACAGATACCAGAAACAAAAACAGGAACCTCAAGCACACTATAATATTGGTATAACCAACATATGAAACATGTTGTATTTCCACTAATGAAAAGTGAATGAATTTTGAACATTTTTAGGTCAGACTTTTGGGCAAATTCAGCAATTTCACATCATTTCAATATTATCTATCTATAAAGACAGAATCTGTCTGACTGTGGCACCATTATCTCTGGATAATGGTGCGAGCAATGTATGAAGTTGAAATTTGGCAGGTTCATTTCTCAGGACCCATGGATGTGCAGTGTCAAGCGTGAAGTTGTTTGGATTGAGCGGTTCTCAAATTGAGCTGTACCAATAAAAAGTAGTCCACGCAGCAGAATACACTCCGGGCATGGCAGCATATGCTCTGGTCCAGTGCTACGGTCTCAACCCGACCCCGTACAACAACAAAGCTAGCTCACAAAGGCATGCAGAACAAAATTACGGCAGGCTTCGGCGCACACCATAAAGTCCGGCCGGTCTGAACACACTCTGGGCGTGGCGGCAGGATATCCTCCAGGCACAGCAGCACTTATGGCAGGCTGTGGCACACACCATAAAGTCTGGCCCAGTCTGAACAGGCACGTTTTCAACGGGCACTGCACTAGTTTCATAAATTCACTCTTGAATTTAGTTCTGTCAGCGTAGCAGCTATGACACAGTGAGGCAATGGAAGTATCCTAGAATGATTTTGACTGGCATCATCTCTATAGCAACAGTGCATTCATCTCATAGAACAATAGAATTTGACATATTCAAGCATGGGAAACATTGATTTCTTAGGAATGAAGTGGAAGGAGTTATAACTGATGGCAATAACTTCACTTTAGTATTGATTAATTATACAGGAAACTACTCTGTATCTGTATTGAGTAACATTAGGGAATCATTAGAAGTAAACTTTCAAATTTACAGTGAGGAAAATGCTTCTGAAGCTTCTTTCTCTTCTCTACTTAACTGTTTTCTCCACATTTACCCATGAGACAAGTTTCACAGCCTCTCTTTGACTAAAGAATGAGTACTTGCTGGGTTTATGTAATTATGACATGGTAATCATAACTTGGTGGTAACCATGTTATGCCTATTTGACATGTACATGGAGACATAAATTGCTGATTCTGTCCAACAGGTGAAGCAAAATAAATTCATCAGTAGGAAACGCATCGTGCTAAACACTCTCTTTGACTGTCATCTTGCAGCATCTCCCTTCTTGTTTGTGAGAAGTTAGCAGATGTGTCGCTACAGATTCCTACATTTTAAAACACTGTGTTGACTCTCATCATGACTGGGTGAAAAGATTTGAAGTTCAAAGCTGATCCCCTCCTGCTGAGCATAAAGCGGCATCTGTGTCCTAACATTGATATTTAGAAAGAGAGAGAGAGGCAGGGGGGTTGCTAGTCTGCATACTGGCCTGACTCTTTCAACTTCAGCACCAGTGCCAAATGCTGGAAATATTCAGTAGAGGAGGATTTATTTTTCATTTACTGAGGCTTCTCAACCACTGGACTCACACAGGCAAAATGAAACATCTAAAGGACCATACCAGTGCTTTTGCATGATTGAGCACAATAAATACTACTTGCATACCTGCAAACCATTTTTCCAAAACACAAAACTGTATTTTAGTTTTTGTGTCAGTTTGCCAAAGCCCCTCTTTCAAAATCAAATGTTCAGGTGGCTCCACCTACCTTAAAATTCAATGTTTTGCCTACTAACATCTACATCCAAATGTAGCAGGCCCAGTCATTTTCTTTGGTAAAAGCAAATTTCCCCTGGGACTATATTCCCTGGCAAAGACATACATTTCCTTCTGTGACGCCTCTGGGTTGGATCGGTTAAATTAAGTATTTTTGACAAAAAATAATAATAGCATGTTATTAGTTGTGCAGGGTTAATTTATCTCAAGCACGTTTCAAGTCTCAGCAAGTTGATTTTTATAATGAACTGTAATCAATGGATGCCTGGAAGGTTGGAAAAGCAGAGAATATACTGCTCAGTAGTATGCTTTGGGAAATGGTTGGCAGTAATATGTGTGCAGGTAATATTTATTGGGTTCACACATGAAAAACCACCAGTGTGGTCCTTTAATAGTTTTCAGCTTTGAAAAGTTCTTTCCTTCACATTCAAGTTTTAGGCATTTAGATGACATTATTACCCAAAATGACTACATAATGTGCGCAGTCATAGAAAAAGCCTGTAGTTTATGGACGATTATGTACTGATCATTACACTGTATGATGAGACTCTTTATTTTTACTTGAATTTGGTTTTTATTTGTTACATAAAATTTGCACTTCAAAAATCATCTACTGTACAAGATGGACAAATTTGCCATGTGAAAAGCTTGATATTTTTGCCCAACTTGTAATCAACAAACAAGGTTTCGAAGAGTATTTTTCCAGCTGTTCAGAGCGAATGTGAAGGACTCCATTAAAAATAGATCACATGACATTCAAGTGTGGAAGAAACTTCCAAAATCAAAGGAAGAACTCTGAATAACCTTTTTTCTTCAGCTTTTCTGTACATATTTTTCATGGTTTTTTTTTTTTTTTNGTTTTTTTTTTTTTTTTGTGTATTTTTTTCTAGAAATGTCAACTTTCTGTTATTTTATATAATTATCTAGATTCGAGTGAAAAAAAATCAAGAAATTTCTAGAATTCATAATCTTTTTTTTTTTCCAAAGATTTTCTTGTCTAATTTTTTAGGGCTATTTCTAGAATTTCTTTAAGGTTTTTTTTTTCTTACAGTTTGCAAAAATAACTTTAGATGCAAGAGTTCAAAGGAGACTGAAAGACTCAAAGCTTCTGATGATTTTAAAAATATGGACAAAAAAATTGGCTGATTTTTAGAATTCAGGTTTGCAAATCTTATATATTTCATCCAATATGAGGAATTTTTGCCCAATGCAGTGTTGTGATGAATAGCAAAACCATAGTTGTATATTACAGTATATGGTAAAGAAAATATATTTGCTATATATATATACTAATATGGTAGGTTTGTTAAAGCTACATTCCTGTTCCTACAGTTGAATATAATGGTGGCCTGGCTGAATCCTACAGTGTACACAGCCACATGAGGAAGAGGAGGTGTGAAAGTATTTTCCTGATATAAACTCAGCATTGTTGAGTCATCTGGAAGCAGGGGAGCTCTGGTTAGACTTAAGATGTTTGATGTTTGAAGAGTTGAGGAAAAAAGTGAGTGCAGCAAGAAACCAAGAGGGAAAAGAGAGATTTAGAGAGTGAAATCAGACAAATGTTGACAGTGTGAGCGAATGTTGGTGAGAAAGAGACAGGTGCATAGCTATAGGGAGAAAGACAGCGATGACAAAGGGGTGGTGGTGCTGGTCCTTCTGTTGCTGTGGCCTCCCTCTCCTCTCCTACCTAGTCCTCTGGAGGTTTTCCAGTGAGCCCCGCTGTACTTAATAAAGGCCAGTCAAGCATCAGGCACTGCTCCAAGATTTGCTGCTATTTTTCTCCACTTCCTTCTAACCTGGCCTGGAATTTTGAAGCAAATGCTGTGAATAAAAGAAGTGGGGATATGGAATTGAAACTGTGAATTTAAGGTGCTTCACTTGGGTTCAATATTCAGAGCACTTGTTTGATTTTGTCAAAATACAGCAGTGAAATCAGTCAGTGCTCCCCACGTCTAATGTGCAACAGAGACATTCCTCTATTTTCAAAGGCTACATAATGAAGTGACTGTATGGAGGTTCCACAAACATTTCTGCAACAGCACAACTGAATAACTTCCAAAACAAATCACTTCGTTCATTCAGAGAAAATGTTGGAGTGGAAGAGGTACCTGCAGAAATGTTTACAGAGGAGTTGTCAGAACTTGTCAGATGAACCAGGACTGTGGAGTCAATGAGTATGTGTGTGCCTTTGGGCTAGTTTAAGACATGTGTGTAAGTGTGTATGTGTTAACAAGAGAGAGCGAGAGCAGGAGCAGGAGTGGGAACGGGAGCGAGCTAGAGAGAGAGACAGAGAGAGAGAGAGAGAGAGAGAGAGAGAGAGAGAGAGAGAGAGAGAGAGAGATGTTATTCATCTCTGACCTTGGCTTAGGTTTCACTGAGCCTGCGGTGTCTCATGACCCTGTTTGGAACTGGTGCAGCAGCGGTGACCTGCTCAAACCAGTTAAACTTCCTTCACTCAGCGGAATAGCATTAGTGGAATATTTGTAGTTATTGGGTTATTTTACCATATTTCTACTTTGTACTATTAAATGCCTCTGAAAGAATGTTCTATTAAATGACTCTGAAGCATTTGATGGGCACATTTGTTTGCACTTTACAGTAAATTATGTGAAACTGCAATACCTGCCCTACATAAAACATAGAAAAACTGTTACCATTTTCATACAAAGGAGTTAATAGTCTGAAATATTAATGTGCTTTTATTTTTGGACCATATTTTAATTTAAACTTCCTGTAAAACAAGACCCTAAAGCATCACAGGGCTGTTGTAGTCATTCTTGGGGCCAGTTGTAGAATTCTCCAATGAATAGTACCAGGTACTACATCAAAACCAAGAGCGACCCTGTCAGTTAGATATGTACCAGCTAACCAGAGCAGGAAGCTGCATGTCCTCAAAAGTTACACTTTCTAGAATGAGAACATGTTTCATAATGGCATCTCATAGGTTTAGATGAGTTATGTTTGCCTTTTTATTTTAAGTGCATTAGAAAAGAGCTTTCCTGGGGTTATGGTACCCATAATAATGCAGCTGCAGTCATATTTCCACATAAGAAATATGGCCTAGTTGTAAAGGCTCTGTACCTGCAGTGAAAATCTGTTTGACACCAATTTACGATGGTATAATGCCCCACTTTGGGCCAGTATTCCACCTTTAGTTGCTTGTCATAGTAACGCCCCTAAATGCCAGTTCAGTTCCTAATCAGGGAATATGTGGGTCAGTGGGAGAAAGACAAACGGTCCAAATGTGGACTGTTTTAGCACATTCCTGTCAGCCATGAAATGAGCACAGAAAACACAGGCTCTGTACCAGTCTGTTTTCATAGCTTCTTTTCTGTCTTATATTTTTGTACCTGAAGTTGTTTAGCATCAAAGCATTAAAATGAGAATTACATATAAAGACAGCGAGTGACAGAAAAGAAGAATATACATGAATTTACTGGCCTTATAATAAAGTGAAAGAAACAACTATAAATGAACATATTATTTTGGATCTCTCTCTCTCTCCACAACTATTAATGACAACAACAAGGCTATTCAGATGCTATTGAATCAGCATCATCTCTGTGACACACTGATGTTTTTTTTTTGCATGTTGTTACTGTACAGCAATTCCATTAATGTACCTCCCGTCAAAACATATATTTTAGTCCACCAGATCCAGACCAAATTGTACCTAATAAATGGATAACTTTGCATTTTCAGTATAAATGGATAAATGTGCCTGATTTTTAAAACATTCAGATTGCTGTATACATTTGCAGAAATTTACAAAAAAAAAACAAAACAAAACAAAAAAAACACCTTATCTCACATTGTTAAAGAATCATTTTTAAAGTTCCTTAATCCACCTCTGGATTCTGATCCACCTTATATTTTCTGTGTTCTTCCCTGGGCCATGCCCTGCCCTTCCACCAAGTTTCATCAAAATCAGTTAATATTTTTTTAGTAGTCTTGCCAACAAACAAACAAATAAACTAAAAATGTGAGTGAAAACACCTCTTTGGTGGTGGTAAATATATTAAGCTATTACCATTGTCACTCGTTAAAAGTTTATCCATAATAACGTTATTCTATATTGCATATGTGTCAAGCTCTGTCTTCTGATGTTCCACTCAGAATAATCTGTATTCATTAATCAGCTGGCTAATGTATTGATGTTAGAGTATGATCAGCAAGAGGCAGTATTTGCACAACTCTATTCAAGTGGCTGAAGGATAATTGCAGACGTTCCCTGAGACCAAATTGAGGTGCACAGTTTGAGAAGTGAGGTGTTTCTAAATCTAATACCTAGCAGCTAAATGTCACTTAAGAGCTTTGGCAGACTTCCATATGCATGACTTTGTTCTACTGCACAGTAAGAGAGAAACAGAGAGAGAGAGTGTGAGGAAGGGGCATAGATGGAGTAGACATTTCTTTATTTTGATGCATTATCCTCTGGATCCAATGTGTAATTATCCCATTCTTCATCTTGGTGTTCTCTTTCAATTATTGCTACCATCCAAAATATTAAAATGGAGGTGTGTCGCCATTTAATACCTCTGATCTGTGAACAAGCTGCTTAATAATTGAGGTTTGGTTAACATAAAATAATTACGCTTTTAACCCACATAACTACTGTTTCCTTTTATTCTGTTAGTGATGCTGAGATTCATTTTCATGTGTGCATTCCAGCATATCAGCCATCAATTAGTGGTTACATGTGAAAACTAATTACCACTTCAAAGAGGGAAAGTGGCTAAATAAGTTGCTAACTAGGGAAATTGTCCCAAAAAAGGTTACTGTGTAGGAGTTGGAGCAAAATTCATTGTTCATCTCTAATTAGCCTTAATATGGCTACCTTTCTGCACTAATGGAACATACTAATGGTTTTGTATGTTTTAGCCAGTTAACAACTAATAAATGTTGTACATTTTTTGCCATTTCTACCAACATTTCCAAAGCATTCTATCACTTTTGGATTGACTTCCTAGTATCCATGCAGCACTGATTCCTCAACTTTCAGTAATGTATGAAAACCAGCTTGTAGAAACTTTAAACCTGCTTGAGGTCACCTGGTTTTTATTAGTTTTGAATCAAAGTTATGATTTTTAATGAAAAACATCCTAATGCAATTTTAAACAAGGATTGTCCTCTTTGGTGTGCTTTGAATAAAACATTATCTCCATGTGTGCTGAATTCTGTATCATTATTATTATCAGTCTTTGACGTACTGACAATATAGCAAATCAGTACAACAATCTTTGCATTTTCTTCACCCAACCAAACTTTTACTCCACCAAGAGCTTTCAAGTGTCCCTACAGCTACATGTCAAAAATCAATTAAAATGGATGCTTTTGAAAATGGTCAGCAGTAATGAAAGATGTACAAGATTTGTAGTTATTAGGCTAAGTCATATGAAATTACAGCTACAGAATAGTAGCAAACATAATTAAATACAAGTATTATTTTTCCTTATGACTGAATGAAATGTAGATTTTGTTATGTAACACAAATTATTGCCAAATCTATTAAACTGTCAACAAGTTATAGTCATCAATAATCTACACAGTACGCATCCAAGTCTCCAGTTTTTGTCAATATTTGGACAATGTAATGAAAGCAGTATTTCTGGCCGCTCATCACCCCCAGTTTATGACAGCAGCCTGTGTGTGTGTGTGTGTGTGTGTGTGTGTGTGTGTTTCCCAGTTCCCAAAGAGGGTCTGAAGAACCAGGCAGCATTCGAGGAGATGAGAGTTAATTATATTAAGGAGCTGCGGCGTTCAGTGGGAAAAGCAACTAACAACTCTGGCCAAACCTGGCAGCGCTTCTTCCAGCTCACCAAGCTGCTGGACGCCATGCATGATGTAAGTCCCCTCACACTGTCTGCCTCTTATGCCAATCGCCTACAGTCCAACACAGACTTCCCTTGGCAGCTTCTCAGCATGCCATGCCTTTACACAACGGGGGAGGAGTCCAGTGGCACTTTGGGTATTTAATATCTCTGGAAATGCTGTGAGTAAAATGGTAACGTGGATTTGGATAATGCATTTACTTACTGGGTCAATTTGATTTGGAATAAAGATTAATGCATCCCAGTCTCTCCCTGAGGGAGAGGTTATTTTGGAAGAGACAGTGACCAGCCAGTACTGGTGAATCGAACAGCAGTGAGTTGATGCTAGCTCGCTGTTTATTAGATCAGTCCACAGTGATCGCCGTAACAAATGTGGTTAAACGATGTTTTTTGACCTGTGACATTGTGACAGCGTAGGCAAAGTAAGAAATGAGTCCATGGGCGAGAGGTCATAGAGATTAACAACCAAATGCTCAGTTTTCAACTAGACACCACACAGGTCCTAGTTCATACCTTCTAAGCAGAAATGTTTAATTTTCTTTTTGGGTGCAGTAAGTGTAGTTTGTGAGAAAATATTGAAGCTGTTCTAAAATATTGTCTTACAACTTTAAGAAGTCCTTAAAAAAACAAAAAAAACAAATCAGGATCTAGATCTACATCAACCTGACATGTTGTTTCTTGGCATATAGCTCAACTTTCCACCAAATTTCACTTAAATCTGTTGACAATTTTTGAGATATGTTGCTAAATAACAAACAGCCAAACAAACTAACTAAAAACATAAGCTCCTTTGTGAGCTGAATACAGAATGACCCTTCTTTGACGGAGGTAATTCTTCAAAAAAAATTAAATGGTGCCCCCAAGGGGTCAGCTTAAAAGAATTAAGGTGTCAGTGCTCCAGCAGAAAGCATTTAGTGGTTTATCTTACAATGAATGCACTATAGTGTATTATCACTGTCATACTGTTAAAAAAAGTGCAGTGTACACAAATTCTCCTCACAAAAGTACAAGGAACCACACAAATGACTCAGCAACAATCTATGTGTGTATAATTTGCAATAGAAATCTGTTTGTCACAGTGCATTCTGTGTCTGTATTGTCCAGCTGGTGGGGAATCTGCTGGACTTTTGTTTCTACACCTTCCGTGAGTCTCAGGCCCTGAAGGTGGAGTTTCCTGACATGTTGGTAGAGATCATCAGTGACCAGATACCAAAGGTGGAGTCAGGCCTCACTCATACAATCTACTTCCACAAGAAGTGACTGACTAAACAGCTTGGACAGAAGCGGCATTAGGAACCAGAAGTGCAGGAGGAAGAAATTCAAGAATGAGAAAACATGCAATTAAGGCCTGACCAGCCTGCACCTGTTGCGCAATACGCCAGTAACCTGTGGGGATGGGTAAAGAAGTGACATGGTGCCCAGGACAGAAGTAACAGCGAGAAGGATTGGACCCTTTCTCTGCAGTCACCATGGGCAGGTCAGTGCCGTGGATAATTTGTGGAGCAGGGCGCGACATGTTGAAAAGGACTTGTGACCCTCCCCCCACCTCACCCCCTCTCCATCCCACCCTACCCCACAGCCCCCTACTCCCCGGCCCAAAGATGACAACAGTATTTTCTATGGAGATGAAGCCATACATTTCTTAGGAAGTGCTAGATTCTTTCACTACGCACACATGTAGAGGAAAATTCTCACTGATACACATGCTGTCCACATGCATTCACATCAAACGCACAGATGCACTCCACATGCACTAAAATCAGATCAGCTAATCCCATACAATTCTAGAGAAAAAAAAAATGCAAATATTAACTGTGGCTTATGCAGTCTTTCACAAATAATAGCACTACAGAGAATATATATAAAAATATGCCAATACTTAGATTTTGCTTTGCAGTGTAGCAACGTACTGCAAAACAACAGGAGGCACACTGTTTAACCCAAAATCTAGACTGTAAGGTGAAAGGTCTGGCTGAATATATTCCAAGGGCTATATAAGCATCATCATAAGCTGAATACTAACGGAAAATTTAATGCGTCAAATTTTGATTTTTGATTGTGTCAGCATAACACCCATTAGCAACAGTCACATACTGATTTTTTTTATGAAATATGTAGTAAAAACAATCAAAAATAAATATGCAAAGTCCAAAGCTAAAGCTGTTTTGAAATAAAATGTTTCTATTGTGTAAAGAAAGCTTGAATACAATGCGCGTGAAGCTCCCATGTCATAAAGTCACTATTTTTAGGCATTGTGGTGTATAATTAAAGCACTACTAATGAACAATTATCTTTGTGCAAATGGTGAAGAGTGCTAAAAAATGGAAAACATCCTGTAGTCACCAAACTGATTTAGTGAGTCCACCGGTAATGGATTTGACTGAGGTGCACCCATAGTAATGCTGTCATTTGTGTAATCTCCAGAGCACCTGCCCAAATGTCCGTTTTACTCAATAAAGCAAAACCAGCAACACTTATCTACTCTTCCCAGAATTAATAAAAGCATTTTATAAGCGTGTTGCAAAGGTTTAGTTTTAACAAGGCAGTTCTCACATTAAGGTGCTTCATTTCTATAAAGCCAGGAAAACATAACATGTACAGTAACTCATAGATAGTCCATACAATACTGTGGACACAGTTTAAACACACTCTCTGTATAATCCAAAATGGAGCATTACTCTGCAGTGCTTACGGCAAAAGGCTAATATATCAAAACCAGGCAAAAGTGTACAGGTATTAACGACTTAGTCACATTCTATTCAGCTGTTGTACAGAAAATGTTTTGAGGTACATGTTGATGAATGCGTGACACAATTGATTATGACCACCTTTCCTGATTTTAGTTCTGTTATTATTTGGGCCAAGTACTATAATATGTATGATATGCCTAGTCATCTGGACCATTAACTTGTCTCACACCTCACTCGTTTTTGGGTGGTTCTGGAACACTACTATGATGCTACTGAACAACGCTAGAGCTACTGGAGACGAAACACAGTGGGGGCGTGTGATTATGCATTTTGTTTGCCCTGTGAGTATGTATTTATGTCTGTGTGTACATGTGGTTTGAGTGTGTGTTCCCTGGCATGTATGTGCATAGTCGATCTGCTCCTTCAGCGTGTGTATTATGCATTTATGTTGTAGGATTAGCCATATCCTATTTCCACATTTAGAATTGCACAGAGGAGATATAATGTGAAATGAGGCATTAGAACAGCTAGCTTGTCTGTTTTAATAAGAAATGGTGATGATGCAGAAGAAGATTTCTGCATGATGACCCAGCCTGAAGTTAGTCTCGCCAACATCATTAGCAGCAGTAGTGTGGGACGTTGTATTTTTGTTTATGGCCTCAGCTCTCAAGATGATGGTGCTGGGCTAAACCATGAGGTGTTTTCTGTAATGAGGTTTGAGTAAAGATGCACAAAGTGATAAGGAAGGCAGGATTACAGCTGGAGTGTCGCTAACAGAAAGGCCTCATTTTACAATCATCTTTGTTGTGCATTATTGTGTTCAAGTTGTGAAAGACCCTTTAGGTAATCTCTCACTGTTTCTTTATTTTGCCCCCTTTTTTAAGGATAAAAATGTCTAAAGGTTCATAGGATGAATGGGAAAGTATTTTTGAGAGAACTATATTTTGCTGGAAAACAATATTTAAGTACTTTGTCTAAAAATGATATCCTTTTTGTAAAATGAAATGTTAATGCATGCTTTTTGATGAGATGTTTACATTGTATTTAAAAAAAGGGAAACTTTGTGCCTTTTTATCTCACCTGATTTACAATTTTACAGTATATATTGTAAATACTACAGCAAGTCTTTCTGTTGAGTATAGTATAAAACATTTCTACATTAACCATCTTGTTGGAATATTGAAAAATGTGTGTTTCCCACTCGCCATGTTCTGTGTGAGAAGAATTTATAGTAAGGTTGGTACCAGAAAAGGCCAAATGGAAAAAAAAATGAATGTATCATATGTACATTGTGAGAGACTTATGGAACTTACTACCTGAATGTCAGAGAGAACGTTTATTATCTTCTTATTAAGTAAGGTTATTTGATTTTGTATCTTTTTTTTTTTTTTTTTTTTTTTTTTTTTTTTTNAAAAAAAAAAAAAAAAGCAAAAAGTATTTTATTATTTTGGAACAGAAAATTGTATGAAGTAATGGATCCAAGGGCAGTAGTAATGTTGACAAGCACCACAATAAAAATCAACAAAATCTCAAACTATTAAAGCCGCAACACATGAAAACAACATTTTGACTTTTCTTGAACACATGGTGGGAAGGACAATGAAAAGATGGATGTACAGACTGTAAGAAGCGAAGATTGGCCAGTTTATGTTCGACTGTTTTTTTTTACTAGTTCATCTAAACTGGACATGCTGTACTAACTGCTGAAATAACTTTTAATCACATTAGAAACTCAATGGGAGCTCATTACAATGCATACCTCTGCCAAGCCTGGACAAAACAAAATGTGTCTTGTTCTTAATTTTAGTAATTAATCGAACACTTCATGGGGGGTTCAAACTCACGATCCAATTTCTATAAACCTAAAGCCCTAAAGAGAACAAAAGAGGAAACGACTACACAAATAATAAGACATTGGATGCTTTACTTGTCATAAAAACAGTCATTAAAAGCTTATCTGGATCCAGACCAAACTGTACCTATTAATCGTCTATCATAGGATAGATATGTCAGTTTTTCCATTGAGAATAGTGTATTACTTTTGTCGAAACAGACAAAAATATCACCCTATCTTAAGCATTAGTACATCAAAGTTAATGAGTTCTTCCCTGGGCCTTGTCTCACCCTTCCAAGTTTCAGTTTTTTTTTTTTTGTGTAATCTGCTAAGAATCAAACCAACCAACCAGTGGACCCAGGTGAAAACATAACCACCTTGGCGGAGGTAATTAATTTGACTCAAAGAATGATGGAACAAAATTAAGATCTAAAGTCTTAACATGAGATTCTTAATGTGGTAAAGATATCAAGGCCTCTAGAAATACAGGCTTTACCTTTTGCTTATTTAACTTCATTAAAGAATTCTTTTAATGTCATCAATCACCACCATATAGCAAACAATAAAATAGAACCTTTCCGATGCTCTTTAAAGCTGTCTCCTTTTAAATGAACTCGATTCAGGCATGAATGACTCAGAAAGTGTTGAGCTGCTGTTTCACAGTGAAATACAACATCACTGTATGTGGAGTCACGCCAATTCCATTTTCTGTTCATAGAGATGAATCGGGTGTAGAGAGACTAAGCCATATCTCCATAGCCATGGCAGTGCGTTTCTTATTAATATATGCTTTTTTCCAATTCCAAAAATGACTTTTTACTCAAATGCTTTGTACAATATTTCTCAGCAATTATCCAGCAAATATACAGTCGACATCCTTCAACTTAAAAAAAAAAATTAAAAAAATCTTTGAAAACTGTTACTACTCTACATCTTGATGCAGATATTGCCATACCTGTGTTTGCAAAACTATTGCAGGATTCTAATAAAATTTTTAAACTGATATGATGTATATATGGATTTTGTATCTGTATGCACTGCATGTGGGGGTGGTGGTGGTGGTGAGGGGTGTAGCATTAAAACTGTAACATGAGACAGAAACTAGGAAAGGTGCCCTAAAAATGGTTTTGTTTGATCTGGATGGATCTGAAAACAGCTGCATTTGGCGGCCACAGGGAATAACACAGTTTGCATGGAAAAAACTGAAATGTGGAGTCGCAGCAGAAACAGCAGTCATCAGAGAGAAGGGAAGACTGCCAGACTGTAGAGCAGACAGAATTACTTTTTGCTCATTTTTTTTTTTCTCTCTCTCTCAGAATCCACAGCCTTCTCCAAATCTCCCCCAGATTTCCAATAGCTTTCACTTGTAGTTGTGCCAGATAAACAAAATCTATTGGATCAGGCTGATTTCACGGCTGCGCCCGCGCACATGGCAGCTTCTGTGGCCCACTTTCAGAGATGAGGGTTTGTTTTTTTTCCACACTCTCTGCTTTATGTTATTTTCTCTAAATTCCCACTTAGTTTTCATCCCCAATGCATTAAGTGTTATTATTATATTTCAGATGATGTGCGCTCAGTGAAGACAGCAGATTAAGACATTGAAATGGATCATATTTGAGTAACCTCAGGCCTGCACCTTTGGGAGATTCTGAAGCATCTGTGAAACTTAGTTATGTCTTCTTATTAACTTATCTAATAACTAGTCCTGATCTTATGGCTTTAATCTAACATGGGATGATGTTTGGAGTTGAAGGACACTGCATCATGGAAGGGAGAGGACAGCTGGCACATAGCCAAGGCTCTGGGAAATGGGGAAAGAAAACATCCTACACATTTACATCCAAACTTTTATCAGCATGGTGACACTGATGAACAGCCTGATACGTAAAATTATAGATTTACAGTTCATCACAAATTAACCAGTCTTAAGGGTCAATGCTACGAAAATCAAGATCAAATGCTCAATGCTGACCCACCAAGATCAACAGTGACAACACTGATTTGCTTAATATTCAAAAGGAAGAAAGAAAAATGCACAAAGCATGACTGACTTCATAAACAAATGTCTTCAAACCCCAGAGGAGCAGGAAAGAAGTGGAGCACACAGATACTTAGTGAGAGTGACATATAGTGAGTGACAAAAAAAAAAAGG
>VXCM01000496.1:165737-255810 GCA_014773175.1 Lucifuga dentata | reverse complement strand
GGGAGAGAGAGAGAGAGAGAGAGAGAGAGAGAGAGAGAGAGAGTTTTAAATACTCCTGAGAGATAAACAGGCAGGCAGATCGACATGGAGAAAAATGGAAGGCAGACAGAACAGTATGGCAGAGTTTCTGACACTCTAAAGCAGCATGAGAGTCAGGCAGGGTGGATGTCTCTATGATTCAGCACTATTTTGGCATAGTAAAGATGATGAATAGCCCTGGAGGATGGGTTGGGGGTGGGTGGTTGGTGGTGGGGTTGTGGGTGAATAGTGAGGAATATTTTGCCCATTTCATTAGCTCTGCCTCATTACATTATGTAATCATTGAGTCTGCTGTTGCTTCGGGGAGCTGGGAGACATATGTACGCCACTAAAAGCACCGATCCAACCTCCAGCGGACAATATGCGTTAGTATGCTACTAAATACTGCATCAGCTCATCTAGTGGAAGGCAGAATGTGGTGGACTAATGGTAATTAAAGAACTGGAGGACATTGGCATGCTAGTTACCCAGATGTAATGCGAGAATTAACATGTGTGAGACTGAGATCTTAATGGGTTTGGGAAGGTGGGTGGATTAGAATGTGTTTTCTTATGGGAAAGATTACAAAGCCATTTTTAATCCTCTTAGAAAGTTATTTTGAAAGCAGCTTTTAGCCAAATGGACTGATACAGGTCAATATAAGGAGGAAGGTTTACATTACACTACATGTCCCACTGTGACAGCACTTGCGGCAGAATGAATCCTCATTACACCACTGACTTTATTTTTAGACACAGTGGGGAACTGCCTTCTCACTGACATCTTGGATGAGTCGACACAAATTTAGACAAAGAGGTAGATTTCATACTGCTAAAGCTAGCTATATTGCCGAAATATGTATCAGAACAACAGACATTTTATAGCTCACTCTTATTAGAAATAAATGTGGGCTAAATGATTTTCTTAATTCTCTTTGGCACAAATTTTACAAAGTCATTCTTATTTTGGGAAACAAATCATTTACTGTGTGATAATTTTGCTGAAACCATGCAAAATCAGTAACTGAAGTAATATTTGTGAGCTACGAAAAGACCACATTGTGTTTAATTTTAACTTATCAATTAGAACATTTATTTTACCAGAAGAATATGTAATGCATAACAGAATAAAGAACAAAAACATCTTTATTTGTTTAACATTGATCAAAAGGATACCCAACGGTATAAAAATGAAAGTGAAACCAAGGCCCTTTACAAACGTCATAAATCAGTCTTAAATTATTGCAATTGCAGTTCAAAACACAAACAATCCGCTGAATTAAAGCTCTCAGAAAAATTAAAGTGTCTTGTCGAACAGCAGAGGGATGAAATGTATGTGATGTATACATACTACAGCTGTTCCAGGTGAAAAATATAAACAGAGACTTGTCATATACTTGGCATTTTTAACTTTTTGAAATCCATGAGGAATGAATGCTATAACAACAGAAAAAAAATAAAACATGCATTTTGTGGGTGCTGATAAAACTTTGATTTGTTGTCCAATCACTTATTCAGCTTAAGGTGAAGATAGAATAATAAAGTAAAAAATATCAGCTTTGTGGGAGTGTCTAGTTTCTTTGTTCAGACAGAACTGAACAACGTTTAAAAGCTTTTAAAAACAAAAAAATAAATTTTACACAACAAACACTTGGATTCAATCATTACAGTCTACTTAAACTGACCTCTGACCGCTCTGACTGTCTGATGCAGATGTTTTAACACGTCAAGGTCACTGCACAGAGGCTTCTCACTGTTTCTGTAATGGAGTGCACTGAAAACAAAATATAGTGTATTTGTACACATAAAATTTTAAAAGTCATGCAATCAATGTGCCAATTACACAATTAAAATTATAAATGTGCCTTGTGTTGAATATGTAAATAGTCTTGACATTTCAGAAAATGAAACATTTAATAAATGAAAACGGTAACACATTCATTTTGATACATACCCGTATATACATTAATATTTGGTGTTGTGTAAATTAAGGCACGGACTACAGGCTACAGGCTAGTCTCAAAAAAAAAAAAAGAAAAAAAAAAAGGGGTGTCATGGCCAAGAGGGTCAAAAGCTAATTGAGGTGTTGCAAAACCTCTAAGCAAACATTTATTATGGTGATTTGGGTACTAACTTGGAGATATTATACCATATAATTTATGAGGATACTCCTTTGGAGCTCATGGATACCATGTATAACTGGGCAGAGGAGAGAGTGAAGCCTCAAACAGAAGGACGCTCGCTCTCTGGATGCTGCTACAACATCAACTTTTCAGTGGTTACAGCATCTAAACAGCGCATACAGCAGAACATTGTAAACGCAAACCTGTCAGAATTGGATGCCATCAAGGAGTATCTACTGCATGTTGAACTTAAGAGTGTTGAAGACTAAATCAAAGCAGATTCAAATACTATGAAACATGGTTGCGTATACATCACAAATTACTCTAAAATCTACCTGCCAGCCAAGAGACACAGCTATGCATTACAGATAGTTTAAACGTAAAAGCATAACCATACTGACATTTGGTTAGGAGAATGGTCGATTCTGAGGCTGAGGTTTGGATAAACAAGATTCTATTGTAAGTTTCAGACTTTCAGCACATACACCTCATCATACTTTTCACTGTGGAGGTGATAATATCACCAAATATTTCCTTTTTGGGCTATGATTTCACATACGTTTTGTGTTGGCCCTACAGCATCTCCACGTAGTTTTCAGGGATGAGGCCCCTCTTTCCCTCCAGCTCTCCCTCCAACCAGCCGGGCTCTCGAGATGGGGTCACTGCAGGAAAGGACACCGCATCAACCGGGGAAATCACCAGAGGGAGGGGGAAAGGTTGGGGATAGACAGAGGACACAGCTCCCACTGAGTATATGCGCATATGTCACATTTAATAGAGGATAGATCTGAAGGGGATACAGTAATTGTGGTGATACACTGCAAATCTTTTCATCTTCACTCTTTTTTTGGATCCAGCTGATAACTTTTCGAAAATTTTCCCCTGAGTTGAATTTGAGCAGCCTACAGCAAAACAGGTTCCTTTTGAACCTGTTTAGTGTGACAAACGTGTCAGAGCACAGAATATCTTTGTGACATTTCATTTCACAATCCTCCCGGGATTCCTGATTGTCTACAAGACGAGGCAATTTATATTTGGAGAGCATCTGCAAGGCAACAGCAGTTGCCCACAGTCAATATATAAACAATAAATACATATTTTTTGTGTGATTGTCTCATTTTGCTTCAGAGTGCATTAACGAAATTAATCTACAAGTCCAAAAGTGTCAGTTGATCCATTTTGTTTTGCATTTTAACTGACTGAACACAGAATGGGCAAGCGGCTTCAGAGAATAAACAACAGATTTTCAGAGGGAATAAGTAAGATAGAATTGGCCTGTCACTGCAGGTAGAGGGAACCTCTAAAGTTCCTCTGGTAGTTCTTCTTGAGTGGCTTGCATAAATATTCAGACTCCTTGAACTTTTGTTGCGATAGAACTCAGAATAAAAATATTTTTGAAATGATTCAATAATGTAACAAAATGTGCAAAATGTCAAGTTGAGAAATAATTTGCAATTACTACAGATGTTTAGATGTTGTCCATGTTATCACATTGTATATAATACTACATTAATTATATATAAAACACTTAGTCGCTTCACAAAGGGTTGAAAAGCACAGACAGAATGTATTAAAAAAAAAAAAAACAATGTCTCCCAACATTGAACCACGATAACCACACATTTTCAAAATTGTTATATTTTGTTATTATTTTATTTATTATTTATTGTCTTTTTTTTCATTTGATAACACGCTGATGTGTGACAGAAAATGTTGGGAGAAAGGTAACAGTGATGTTCTAGTTTTGTGGTATGAACACTGACCCACCAGAATGCCTGCGATTGGACACTTTAGTTCAAATCCAAAACAAATATGCGTTCTGTTATATTAATACTGTACTTTTAATAAACATAATCATTAAAATTCTTCTTTAAAGTAACTTTATTCAGTTGACTTCACTGTATGTTTTCCCTGACATGAATTCTTTAGTCATTATTGGTCAGAAATACTGCAGGCTATAATAGCTTTATTGACCGGAGATTTTTCACTTCGATCGTGACACACAGGCTAACTGTCAAAACGACAATCTAAGTAGAAAGACAATTTAAATACGAGGTAAAATAAAACAAGATACTTTACTAGTAATTATTTGAGCAAGCACACAATGATTACTGACTACAGCAACTAATATAATGCACCCTATAGTGGGTTGTTATCAATGGCTTGGCTAAATGTTCCCTGTAAAGACTGCAGTAGTGTATCTGTAGTGTCAGTGTATCACAGGAGACGCTTGGAAAAATTTGAAAAAAACTAGGAACTACAAAATCCTCATTTCCTCAGAGAGTGATTAAAGCTCAGTCAAGCCTCTTCCCAGACGCACTGGAGAGCAAATCTGTGTCTCCTGTTCCCCCTCCCCATTCTCCCTTGCTTCGTCTCATCTCTCTGTTCGATTGAAGATCAGATTGGGTGTTCGTTTTTCCTCCGAATCCAATATGTCAGGGCTGGTTCTGAGTGAGCGACTGGTGTAGGCGATAACACTTACCGGCGTTGAATATTGCGCCGACCTGGAAGGAGAGCTCAGAGTCGTGCTCAGCCTCACATGAGTACACCGCCTTAGCTTTCCTGCTGGTGACACTGAAAAATGAAGGCAATCAGTGAGCTGGCGGAGCTTTGGAGAGGATTACTGCACAGTTCAATCTGGGCCCAGGGCCTGCTTGTTCATTCTTTCACTAGCCTGAAACAGCAGAAATGGGCCACGCTGGAAAATAAGCAAAAGTAGTAGGAAAGGAGTTGGGCTACAGTACATTTTCTTGCCCTATCTGGAGACTAGGCAGACCCAGCCAGCGAGCCAAAACACACCTACGTGCACGCTTGAGCGCATGCACAATCACACACACACAATGAGATGCAGGACTGTTTGTATCAGGTATTGTACATTTCAGGTCCATACAATAAACCATCTATAGTAGGATAATTAAAAAGTGGGGGAATTCTAAAGTCGGTTTGCAGACAAACAGAGGTACAATGGGGTTCTCTGTCCAGTGCTTCAGTATTCAATTCACATTTGTGAGGTTAGAAAGTGCATTTAAATCAGTTTGATGTAAAGAGTGTTGTTAAAGAAACTAGATTGACTGCTCTGAAAAGGTTAGTAAAAAGCCATATTTATGCCATTCCATTCCCAAAAGGGAAAAAATAAAAAATGTCTCCACAGCAAGGTTGTTTTGCCCACCATAGCAAAGTGTTATCTTGAATGCCAGCAACATTACCATGTAGAAATTCTGCCTTCAACACACGATGCCCTGATAAATATTTCATATTCTTTCTGCAGAGTAGCAACAATGTAGGATAAGAGAGGAGAAAGAAGATATACAAACCAAAAGTTTGTGGTCACAGAGTTCTCAATACAACAACGTTCAGCTGAGTTTTAGAATTCAGAATCTGAGTGGAATGCATTCTTGTGGAACTGCATTTGGAAAAATGAGGACTTATTTATATGAAAATAACATTAATGGCTTGCCCATAGAATGACCGAGCTGTCTGCAATTTCCTCTGCAACATTTGAAAGCACCGAAAACGAATTCATCATTTAGTTTGGGGAAAGTAGAGCAATAGATCATTGTAATGGGCTGACTGTCCACAGAGTCCCATCCAGCTCAATACTGTGTGTGTATCTGGGTTTGACAGAAAGGGAAGAGCATGACGGCTCCAGCTGTAGACAATATTGCTGCTGCATTTAAATCATTCAAAAATAATTTAAATTAGAGGACAAGTAAATATATGACAGAGTGAATGAAAACACTGATGTGGAAGACAGTAAGTCGATGGCTGGTAATTCTCTTGAGAGCACATGCAAGGTAAGATGATCAAGCAAGTTATGGAATAAGTGAATATAAATTTGAGAAAGTAAAAGGGTTGCAGAGTGACACACTGAATGGGGATACAAATGACTTTAAAAAGTAGTAAATTGCAATCATAAAAGTCAACTGTGTTGCAGGTGAAAAGGCATTTCTGGAGAACCTTAAAGGCTCCAATGCACTTCAAAAGGCGTGGAAGAACAGGCCGGTGAACGCACCCTAGGGCACTAGTAGTATAGTCCTTTATGCCACTCCATGACGGTAGGCTTACAATTGATAGAGAGAAGAATTGGAAGTGGCTATAGTTTATTTAGCTACAAAAAGAAGGCTAAAAAGATGTAGAAGGAGATGGTATGTTCATAAATTACAGTTGGAAGAAAGATGGAGAATTTTCTCTTTGTTTCTGACATTTTAGACATGTTGCTCCGGTAGCACAGAAAGTAGTGAATGAATCAACACAAAAGTTCAGCTCTGGGGACTGACTCCTTTCTGGCGCCATGTGATATTTGGACCAATTACAAACAAGAGGGAAGTATCAGAGGGTCGCCTTGGGGGCAATCCATGTTACTTTACTGACAGCCATTTCTCAAAATACACCGCTTTAGCTGTAAATTTTACAGTTTTTTTTTCCTACCTTCCAGACTGCCATTAGTTTTCAGTTCATTCCAGTACACTGTTAAAATCAACTTTCAGAGACTTGAAATATGCTTGAGATAAGTAATCCATCACAGCAGCACAGCATCTATTAGGTTTTTTTTTTTGTTTAACCAAAACAACAAAACGGAGCTGGCATGGAAGAGAACGTACGTCTGTTTTCCGAGAAATTAAAATGACCATGCTTAAGTGTTAGAAGATGAAACATTGAATTTTATGGTGAACATTTGAGTTTGAAAGATTAGCAAATTTGAAAAAATAACAGGAAATAAAATAAGGTATTATGTTTTGGAAATTGTCAGTATCGTAACGTGTATGGGGGTTGTATATATTGGGCTCAAACATGCACGATCGCCGGCATTATCCTTTAAGGTAAGAATTCCTGTCTTACCTCTCCTCTGGATTGTCTTTTTCAGAAGCAACAGTGGTGTTAGCATGTTGGCTCTCTCCTGATGCTCCAGAAGCAACCCAGGAGGCTGCAGCTGTCCCAGCTCTGCAGATTAAAAAAATAATATTGAAGCTTAGTTACTGCAGATTCTATGGTGTTGCCTGTTGATTGAAAATATGATGTGTATGCCCTTAAAATCAACTATACATATGCTGTGGCAGGAAAGGATAACTGGCAGATTTCCATTGTTTGGATACTTTGCAACATCAGGTGTGTACAACAAAGTGTTAACACTCAGGTGTACTCACAGGTTTTTTCCCCAGCTGCCACCACATCTTTTACACAGAAAAGTGAAAAGTGAAGCACTTGCAAGGGAGTCACAATGTGGGTGCTCTTTTAAAATTGTTGCACCTGGTGCCTTTTTGGCAGAACGGAGCAATTCCAAAAGTTGAGGAAGTTTCAGAAAAGTGTCTAGTCTAAAGTGAACAGCCCAGACTAATAAAAAATTCTCTACTTGTGTAAAATAAACAGGATTTTTCTGTAAAATACCAAGGGAGTAGATTTAGAGAGATACAACCAGTCATAAATTAAACATGTTTGAATTCTAGGAATATTCGCACGTGGGTCAGTTGTTAGCTTTTCCATTCAGAATAGCCAAGAGAAAAGGTGTCATTTTCTTACTAAAATAATCATACCAAACCACCTCTAAGAGTGCCACACATAGAATCAACCCCAAATAAACAATTACACTTTTTATCAGCAGGGAAAAGTTGCTTGAAAGTGTAAATTATATTAAAACAAAGAAACTGCTTTAAAAACTAATTGCAAACAATTCTCCACTAGTCCTCTGTCCTTAGGGACAAATGAGTTTCCCTATCATCATGTATAGCTTTTTACAACATATGCAACCAAGTAGCTTCTGTACATGATATGCGAAACATAAACACCTTTATAATCAGCCTAAGTCAGTACAGCAGTAACTCTGCTTTACAGTGGCTGAAATCTGAGCCAACCAGTCTGCAGCAAACAGGATTTAGGTAGGTAGGGGTCCTGGTAAAGGCAGAGCGGGGCAGAGAAGAATAAGAGTCTAAGCCAAGCATCCCTCTGTGTTCCATGCCCACCCCAGGGCCAGTGCTAATACAGCACATAATGAGCAAATTGCTCCTAGCTGCCGCTCCCATAGAGACGCTAATAAAGGCAATTAGAGGGAACAGCTGGGGAGGGGCTGGAGGTTGAAAGGATGTTGTGAACAGTGGTTAGGCTGGCACAGGTGGAAGAGAGAAAGACGGACTTCAGGGACAACATGGCAGGGGTTCTTGTGCACATAGGTGGAGGTGAACACACAGTACTGGGCCCTCTGCATCACTTTTTTCCTCCATTTCTTTCCCCGCAGCCCTCTCAAGTGTGCTTGTCCATCCCGACTGGTGGCTGTTCCGTTTGGTCCTGGCCTGACTGTGGGTGATTTATAGCTCTGCAGCAGTGTGGGGCCACTGTGGTGCTCAGCTGCTCCACATCAGCATGGGGGGACAGTGTGCTGCAGTGCAGCAAATCCACTCATTAACCTGGGCCCAGGCACAACCACTGTCTGCCTGGGTCACAGCCAAGAGACGGAAGAGCACAGGAGCACCAACGCTTCACCCACCTGCAAGTGAACCCACTTAGTTACACAAAAACACAAACCAAATAAGTAACAAAACAGAATGCGCATGCACACACATTTAAAAAAAAAAAAAAAAAAANAAAAAAAAAAAAAAAAATCAAAATAACTAACTGCTTATTTCAGCTGGAAGAAGATTATACAGATCTGTGAAGATCTTTTGATATTAATTATAAAATAAACAGTGAACAGGTTTATTTTGAACAGGTTTGAATGCCACATGGCTGCCCTAGAAACCTGTTCAATGTACCAGAGGTAAATGGATTCATACTAAAATTGCTTTCACAATTATAGCTAAGCCAAACCGAAGGAAATCATTTGCTGTTTCTCATCAACAAAAATAGCATCAAGCTTTGAATTGCTCATCTGTTGTTTTTTGGGGTTTTTTGAATCATCACAGGCCTAGCTAAGCTTCTTCTGCGAACATGATTAAATACACTAAATGGATAATTCAATGGAAATGCTCTATACTATGAAAACCTCTTTCCGGATGTTGGCTGTGTTCATTAAGTCTTTAATAATTTTTAAGTTTTCACTTATGTTTTGTTAACAATATCCTAATTGAGTATGTCACATGCCTTAATACATTAAAATGCATCATAATATAATGTGAGGTCTTCAGGGTTCTGTGGTCAATATCATCTCAACTACCAGGGTTATCTCATGATATCACATAATATAAGGTTAGTAGCAGGGAGAACATCAACGCAAGTAGACTGCTGGTTCTCATTTCTACAGGAATTTCACCCTGCAGCATCCAGGCCTAGTTGCTCCTGGCATGGAGCTAACACGGGATGGGGGATGGGNTCAACTATCTTTCTACTCAAAGAAACGCAGCAGTAGGATTTAGTAGTTTTTCCAGTAGAAGGTTGGATCAAGTCAGACAAGCTGCTCGCCAAGCCACCACCAGTTTGGGTGGGCCGGAAATAAGTTCTGATCCACCATTTTATGATCCACAGCTGTCTGCAAGCAAAACGCATGGAGGGTTGGAAGCTGGAGGTAGTGCAGAGGAACAGAAAGAAGTGAAGCCAAAAAAAATGCAAGCTCATTGGTCAGGACTTGGGGCATCACTGCCACAGGGAAAAGCTGTGACTGAATTTGAAAGGAAGAGGAGAAACGAGGCAAGACATTGAGGGTGACAGAGATGATAAATCAAGCCACACTGCATATGGAGTTACTGCATGGTAAAGTGAGTTAGGATGAATTTGTGTATGATCAGGCAAATTTCACAGCAGCTATCCTTTAACAAACTGACTAAAATATGCTGTTTCCAGGTGCAGTTTGAGCACAGTAGACTGCAGGTAACACATTACCCAGAGTGCATGGAAGTAATCTAGCAATTGCCATCCCTACTGCTCTTTTTGGCTGGGACTAAAGCCGGACTCCTGAGAGGTGCTGCGCTAACAGGTCTTCACCATTTCACATGCTAAGATTTATGGGTGAACAAAGCCAGGGCGACACCCTGTGACATATGGCACAAGTCTGTATAAAGGGACAGCGGCCGCAACTAGAAGGGTAAACAAGATGAATATCTCCCCGACGTCAATACGATTTACACGGCCAACGCACGGCCACCTGTCTCCCAAACAAATAAGAGCTGAGATTTACGACCTCCTCCTGGTTGCTCCTTCCGTCCCCCAACATGATGCCACATATGTGGGAAAGCACAACAAAACCCCACAGGAAAAAAAGGAATAGGTTACATAAGTAATACCGAGGCTTGTCAGTCTACTCCTGCAATTTAGCAACTTAGAAGTAAGGCTTAACACATAAATGCCTACGCACATGGGCAGACGTACACTGACAGAGGGCAAAGTGTGAGGAATCACACTGTCTTCTGTCAATTGTGGTAGGCTTGTTTTTATTTTACAGCTCCATTCGGGGAGGGGAGGGGGGAGTGAACGAGAAAGAAAGTCTCTTTCAAGGTGATTGTGTAGACATGACAGCATAGAGCTGAACATCTGCAGCATAACCCAATAATTCATCTCTCACATCAGCATTCAAGACAAGTCATGGGCTGGAAATAACAAAAAGGACCAAGGACTAAGCAGACAGAGCAAGGAGGATAGAAAAGAGAAGTCAGAGAGAGGCATGCTAAAGCATCAAACATCTGCAGTAATTTTCATATAACAATAGCAAAAGACACAACAGAAGACAAGAGAGAAAGTAGTTGATGTACTATACTATAGATGATCTTAACTACTGATTAATGTATCAAACTAGATTATGTAACAGTTTAGTATATAACAGTGATTCAATCATGGTCCTTGATCGTCGGAGTGTTTTACATTTTCCATCCTACCCACACCTGATTACCCAAATCAGGTCTAATCAAGATCTGCAAAGCACCGACTTTTGATCAAGTGATGTAGCTAATGAGGTGTGGGTAGAACATGGAGAGACACAGTTGTGTGGTAATTGAGGATTGAGAACCACTGATTTATAACATAACACAAAATAATGACAAAATCCCATTTTAAGTTGCGGTTCCAAAGTTTTGCTATGATATCGATTTACTGTTATGACCAACAGTCAAAAAAAATTCAAATTTATTCATTTTCTAATTTCATTTCCATTATGAAATTTGTCATCTTAATTTTCTGTGCATTTATTATCTGATTATTCAACTTGTTTCAGCACGAATAATCATATGAGAAATTTTGCTGAACATGGACGTTAACAACTAGTCCTAAGCAAAAAATAGTTAAGGTCAATGTTTAATGTGTAAAAATAAAAAAATTATTTAAAATTTTTATAACCAGCTGTGCCAGATAGCATAATACAAACATTTAATGCTCAGTGTTTACAAATCAAAGGGTTCAATTTTCAAGAGACTGGCTTCAAGTGCAAACAAAAGAGTACAACTTCAGGGCAAAAGCACATTTAGATGTGTAGAACAAATGTTTTGCAATGTTGATGACCAGAAGTCTGAAGAATATATTCTAAGCAGGTACAGCTCAGACAGGATTCAGTAATGGTCAATCACATCAGCTCCAGCAGCAGGCAGTTTTCTAACTGGCCAGTCTCCTCCTCAGATGAAATTATTCTTGTTTGAGAGGCACAGAAACCCACAGTGTAAATATTGGAACCGCAAAAATGTTACCATGAGCAGATGTTTTATAAATAATTAAATTCAGATTTCAGGAGACAACGTCACCATGTTTTCCATGTGTAATGATGCAAACCAAGTTGTATTAGTAGACAATGCTGTGTGAGCAATTAAGATAGAACCAGCGGTAACTTGTAACTTGTGAGTCATGTGAGAGAAGCAATAGCCTGCCTAAGATGGTTTACATGGATGTATAATCTCATAGCTACCAACATTATGACTTTTACATGACGGAAAATATTATTTTGATTATCCAGAGAAAGCCATCTGCGAAGTTAGGTTGTAAGAAAGAAAATATCCTGCGAGGATTACTTATATGGTCCTAATGCTTTTTGTAATATAAAACTGTGGTATCTATGCAATAGTATGCACACCAGCAAACAGATGTTTTGTCTACATGTTTTTCTAGAACCTGGTGCCATGTCACAAGATTTAATCAAGGTATCCAAAATGTTTAAAGCAGATTTTGCACAGCGCTTTGAAAATGCACAAAGTAAGTAAGAGAATGCAGATGGAATGCACACACCGATGCTTCCTGATGTAAAAGGAAAGCTGATGTCCTCATACATCCTATAAGCAGCTGTGGACAATGTCATTGGTAAGAAATCACCCATATATGTAACCCAGTAAGGAAGCTGCTTGATTGTAGTTAAGAATGTGATTTTGATCATCTTGATGCTAATTAGATTAACATTTTATATCAAAGGTAAAGAGGCAAAATATACATAAAGTGTGTGATTTTGCAGAAGTCTGTGAGTGTGTCTCCTGCAATGAACATCAATAAAATTTCTCAGTTACTTGTGTATACAATAGGAGGTGGTCTGAACATGTGAAATGCAGCCACAATTCAGTGCAAATATGGGTCTAAAAAGAAACAAACTGCATTGCATTACCTGCTCTACCCACATTGGTGCAGGCATATTATTTAAAACACAAAATTACCAAACCAACCAAAAATGGCATAATATCTACTAGTCATAATCAAGATTATTTTTCTTTTGCTGCTGCTACTACTGCCTACTACTACTAATCCTAATAACAATAATAATTCCACTACATCCTGCAAACAAATAAAGTGTACTAATCTATATAAAACAAAATGCTGATATATTACACTTGTAATTTGACTTGGTTTGGTTCTCCATTTTATTGGAAGTAGAGTTAATCACAAGATGCTCATTGATAGATCAGACAGTTTATGCTAAACACAAAGAGCTAATATGGCATTCAATCAGGTTTAATTAATCATGGAAGCCAAAATCCTGATTGCAGTTATTAGACAATAATTGTGCTCCCATAATGCCTACGTTTGCACCCCTGATGGGTTTCTCTTGGTAGGAAAAGAAGAACCCAGAGTCAAATGATGTTTGACTCTTTGGGTATGCATGGCTTTCTGTATGGTTTGTTACCTGCTGGATTAGAACTGCCCAAGTCCACTGCTGTGATTTATATTACCCACTGGTCAAATCCTAGATTATGTTTTCTGCTGTGACATTTTTCCACAGAGAGAAAACTAAAATCACTGCCAAAGTTAAGGTTCTAATCCACAACTGCACCAGCACATCATGGTCCATGTGGTTTGAATTTCAATTGGGGCTCATGTAGTAGTGTGCGGGTACATCTGAATGCAGACCATGTAAACTCTAAGACCAGTGAGTCTCATCTGTCCCCTGTTTATTATGGAATTACAAGCCTGCTCGAAGAATGCAGACCAATGGCAGCCACAGGATTATAAATTCTGCTCCTTCTTAACCCTACTTTACAATAGAATTTCCAATACCTGCAATGTGACGGGTGCACAGTCACAGACCTATGTTAACTGTAGAGAGCTGCTCACCTGGAGTTGCTGCCTGAGCTAAGGCTTTTGGTAAGTGGGGTATGGTCACTCTTCTCTGGAGGTGTCTCTGAGGCCGAGGCTGACGATGACTGGGATGACACAGACTCATTGCTGCCCATTGATGTCTCATCTGTAGCTTGGTTGGAACAATCTCCTACTGCTGATGTCAAGATGAAACAAAAACCATTTGTTAATTAATCATGTTTTCATAAATTTTATGTTAACAGAAAAAAGCTGGGCCTATTTCTGCTAAATGATGATAAAGTAGACTGATGTTTGCTGATAAAACAACTAAATAATTCAATAGAAGCTGCATTAATGCAAGACTAAAACAATATGCATCCAAACATTTGCGAATTACATTTAAGTTTTTATTGTTCACAAGAATACAGTCCTACAGTCAGAGCCAGGAACCAAGAAACACCAGGGAGTTGTAAGCCCCTTTTATTTCAGTTTTGGTGACCAGCAAAGATCCTGTTTTTGGGGAGATGACTTAGCTGCTAAAGTCACTGATATTGTTCAAAAAGTAGTTTGATTGAACAAGTAGACTACACTAAACACATAGTGGTTGTTAGATAAATTATTAATAATATTAACACTATTATTAACAATGTTAGTAACTAACATTATTAAATACATACATTATAAGTTTGATTAGTACATTGTAAAAAATATTTAACCTTTTTAATGTATTATTTTTTTAATTAATGAGCTAAAAAAGCTCATTAATTTAACAGTTATTATAAACAGTAAAAAACATTTACTACATTTATGTGAAATGTTAATGAAAAAGCTTATTAGCTGTTAGTATTGGTTAAATTAATTGTTTGTGTTATTAACAGGGACATGAAAGAATAAACTAACTGCCACCATTTTATTTACTCCAATCAGCTAATGCATTCAGGATTTCCCCTATTACATCTGCATTGTTTAAACAGGAAAACAAAAAAAACAAGTCACTTATTTATGGGAGCACAATCTAGATTGCTTATTAGACCAAACAATTACCAAATGCTAAACACGGACTAAGCTGCCAAAAAAGTGTATTACAAAAATCCCTTTGTCACATCTGTTACCAGTCCTGTCCTTAGTCCTGCTACTTCTGGTTTTGGCCAAAACTTCAGCTCCATCCTTCAGCCAATTTGAAAATCAGCTTAAAATCAAATACACAACCTATCAGTAATCATCTCTGACTGAAAAACACCACACACCAAAGCAAAATGTCCTCAGAAAGCCTATACTGTACTGGTAGAACTTCTCCTGATACACGATCCATGTAATAAACTTCCCTTTCACTTTTCTACTCTAGGTATGGCGGCACATCTGGAGGGATATTAGATGCACACAGAGTCAAACAGTAAGTCACAAGAAGTTACATGCATTCATGAACACTCTGTTCTCTTTCCCACTTCACCAAAATTCATGTTTATCCTCTTAGTGCTGAGACAACTTACTTTAAATCCATTTTTTGGGATCCACACAAAAGACACAAAGGTTAAAAAAGGATTAAACCTTTCATCCCTGATATTAAAATACCCCATGTTAAAAGCCAACACAAGGGAGGCAAAGAGAGACAATCTGGTAAGCAGATTTAGACGCCTTTAGTATTGTGGAGGGAAAGGGATTTGACGGGCTCTGAGTCAAATATTGCTGGAGTTAGATTTAGGCCACCAGGTCATGTGACAGGCTCAAATGATGCATAGGAATGGGCCCTTCCATTACCTTCTTGTTTCATTGATGAAAGCTTTAAAAGCTTCAGAGGAAAGTGAAATGAATTTTAAGCATTTTTCAAGGTCATGTCTTTCAGTCTGCCATCTTTAGTCAGAGCCATGCTTCCTAATGGTCACTAGGTGGCAGATAGTCATGAATGAATAAACAGGAGGAAGACGCATAAGATGCTTTGCTTTTGGGGACGTGTGGATTATTTTAATACTAAGCATTTTTTTTTTTGTTTGACACACTGAACTATAAATAATAACTACAANAAAAAAAAAAAAAAAAAAAAATCACGATCTCACTATATGAACAATGGCTAGATTAGAAGGTCTTTGCTAATACTTCATACAACCTATTCACCTATATGTTGTTTATAATGCAGACATTTCCTTTTTCTGACCCAGTTAATTTAATATACAGTATAAAGAGCATCAAGCAAAAGCAAACCAAAAAAAAAAAAAAAAAAAACGATAGAAATAAAAACACCTTGATTAGATGCTACATTTGAAGGCCCAGTCCATAACATCCCCACTGTTTCCATATTCTTTCTGGGAGGAAAATATTTTCATTTTCATGAGTCTTACCAGTCTGAATATCCAGGGCTTGTGGATTGTAGACAGCTAGGGGACGGTTATGGCGACTCATCTTCCTGGACTGTCTTGTGGGAGCAGATAATACCGGGGCATCAGGAGAAACAGGGCATGACTCAGGAGCATCTGCAAAGATCTGAATACACAATGCGAGTGAGTCTCTACCAGGACTGAAAGATTCATGTCCTCAAATGACTTCACTTAGAGAGCGGGGTTTGATATTTGCAGGCTCTACGTAGTGGTAGATGAATGGAAAAGGCCATATGCAGCCACAGCATGTGTGCCTAAGGAAAACTGAGCAGCTCATTGATTAAACAATAAAAATTGCACAAAACATTTTTTCAGTCTAGAAATGCCGTCCAGTATTATCGGTCGAGGTTGAGGTGAGCATCTGACCCATCTCTGAAAGAGTGAAGAGTAATATAAACAGGGTTTGGATTTGAGGAGGGCTGGCCAGCTGGAGCTGCCTGTTTACACCGGGACCATGTTTACATTTAAACTTCAGATGTGGAGTTTAAAAGCGAATACGACTGCAGAGGAAGTCTCAGCAGAGCCTCAGAAAGGATCACACAGAGGAGGAGAGGGAGGCAGGGAAGGAGAGAAAGTGGAAGAGAAAGTGAGACAGAGTGTGAACGAGAGAGGCAGACAAAAAGGAGGGGGCATGAGAGAAAGTTTTGGAGAAAGGCAGATACAGAAAGTGAGAAATCAGATATGGCTGAGAGTTTCTGCTGCTTTTCTCTCTCACCTCTCTCTCTCTCTCTCTCTCTCTCTCTCTCTCTCTCTGCAGATGGAGGTGCATGTAAAACACAGTCTACTGTTGGTATCTGGGGGTATCAACAGTCTGGAGTGGGACTCAGCTGGGAGGGAAGTTAATGCCTGTCTATCTGTCTTCTCAACTTCCCCCTCTTCTAATATGCTGTACTTTCCAAAATTCTCTTGGAGAATTCTACTACTACATGCTTTATTATCCTCTGGGTAGTCTCAGAGAGTATTATCCTAGTGTTTCTTTTATCACATTTGTAAACCATGTTGGTTTAGCCAGGTCTCTGTATTCTGTCACTACCTATTTTAGAATTGCGAGCTGGGTGGAGATATTATTCAGCAAATATCACCTTCCATTTAATGAGGCTGAAAAAAAGACTAAGAGTTTCTCGTTTCATCTGATTCTGTGCAGAGTGAAATGCTGCTACAGCTGAGATTAGGAAACTAATCTTTTCCCCTTTTGACATGGTGAATTATTTGAGGATTAACACCAATTAATGACATTGTGGGAGATTAGACAATCCCTTGAGCTACAGGTTAAAAAACAACTCACAAACAAAATACATTTACTTAATATCATCCAGATATAATAAAATGTTAATTACATTCTACAGTATAGTCAACCTATGAATATGAAAAATACCATGTATTTGGCCTTAGTTCGAGAACTCAGGGCTCCCCCTATTGGCCACATTCAAATCCAAAAAACATACAGCTACCACAGGGTTTTGAGTTCAATGCATTATACATCTCAGTCTGATATGCTCTTTTTTGTAAAACAGATCACAGAATGCCTCTTATTTAGCATCTTGCATTTTCATTGCCAGAACAGACCAAATATGAACTTACTGTTCATAAAGATACCATCGCTACTGTATAGAGAGGTTAGGCTGGTCATGAACTGTCAATGTGTGGGCCTGTCAAGCCCTTTGAGAATTGTATGTGATATTGGGCTATACAAATAAACTAGACTTGGTCTACATTACTTGAAAGTATTTCTCTTTAATTTAATTTTGCAGATGAGCTGGTCTTGAATCCCCAGATCTGTCATGACCAGACCACATGCTGAAACTGCACAGAGTAAGAAAGTTACATTAGGGTCATCTAGGCAAGAAATTTAATATAAACACGAAACTGTTAACAGCCTTAATGACAGTTGATAGGTTACATCCAACCTAAGTAAGACTCCTAGTTTTCACAAATGACATTCTGTCAGTAGAGATGTGCACATACCTGACACCACAAAGTGAAAAATCAGATTTCAACAACAAAATGCAAAACTTAAAAGGCATACCAATGATCATGTCTGTTTGAGCCCAATATATATACAACCCACATACACGCTACGTTACTGATTTCCAAGACATAAAATTGGGTTGTAGTTTTCCTGTTATTTTTTCAATTCACCTAATCTTTCAAAATCAAATGTTCAGGTGATACGCCAACCATAAATTGAATGTTTCACTTGCTAACAGTTATGCAGGATTGGAGAAGGCACGGCCATTTTAATCTCTCTCTGTAAAAGCCTTTTTCTTCTCGGATTACATTTCCTGGCAGAGAAATACATCGTCTTCCATGCAGCTCCGTGTGGAATTGGTAAAATTAAGTTACTTTGGCAAAAAAAACCTAATAGACATAATGTTTGCTGTGATGGATTACATATCTCAAATATGTTTCAAGCCTCCAAATCTTGATTTTAATAGCATATTGGAATGAACTGAAACTAACGGAAGTCTGGATGGTAAAAAAAAAAATTCTGAAATTTACCGCTAAATCAGCATATTTTGGGAAATGGTTGTCAGTAGCGTAACGTGTGTATGGATTGTATATATTGGGCTCAAACATGCTTTAACAATTTCTAACAGAAAGCTGCACTTTTATTCTTTTTCCTCCGTTGCCCACTTGTTATCATTTAGTGTAAAGTAAACAAAATATGCTGTGAATTACTTCCTGATGTAATGTCACCTGATTTAGACATAATATGGTCTAGAAGTGTTTTCTAGTGCAGTGTTTACTAAATAAATTCTGAGTCAAGTGAAAACACATGAGGTTGAACTGAGAGTACTGAAATACCAAATACCGAAATTTGGTCAGTGTGGTAAAGATATGATAGAACAAATTACATTTTTCCCATTACACCCTCTCCAGCCTCAGCAGCACACACTTTGGGAAGATGAGAAAATACAAGACTACACGTTGCAAGTGTTACCTTCTCATGGTGCTCAATGAGGATCTCTACCACAATGTTCTGGAACTTTAAGTCCATGATGGCGGCGACAGTCTCCTCCTGTGGCCTCATTAATGTGGGGCCAAACACTACACCCAGGTTGGCCACGGTCATCAGATTCTGTTTACTGTGGGCGGCCACACTAAAGAAGATAAAGACAATATCATACACCCGTTCTCTTCCAGCCTAAACTAAAGCAAACACCTTTAATTATGAAAACATGAGAATGATTGAGATCCTAAATTTAAAATCTATATAAATAATATATATATAGGCCATTCAATTTACACAAAGCAAAGTGTTTGCTAAATGTCATCAGCTTCTTCACACCGATTTTTGGCTTTGTTTGCACATTCCCGTTGGTCTAGCAGCATGTTGCTCACAGTTGAACACCAAGTTGTGTAAACTTTTCACCCAATTATCAGCTAGATCACAGAAACTTACATTTATTTTAAACTTGTAGTTCACAGAGAAAGTTTTATCTTTAGACTATGAAATGATGTGGACTGAAAACTACATCTTGTACTGCATGCAATCACACAGAAAGAAATCTATGATGCAATGCAGGAACAAATTATGGTTGAGGAAATCACACATTTTGGATTTGCATTTTCAAATCAGGAATAACAATTATGTTGAAATGATGAATTTTTTTATCTTTTTTTTTTACATTTTCTTGATCTTTGTACTTTTGTGTATTGGTTATTACTCTTTCTCCTTTACAATATAATATTTGTGTGATGATGATTTCTTTAATCTGTCAGTTTTTAGTCAATCGCATCACGGAGGCACTGAAAACTGCCAATAGTTCAGCGACTGCAGTTTGAGATAAAATTGAATCTACAAATCAGGCATTTTATCACATTACATGTGTGACAACATCCCTGAGGGTTGCAAATCCTGTATAAAATACACTTTCCCTACACTGAATAAAATCAAAACTGAGAACGCTTGTTTTCCTGGACTTTTTGAAGTGCCACTAATGATTTACTCATCTAATCCAACTACTTGTGCACCTGTAATGCTTCTGACCTGCATTTCTGATCAATTTAACCACACAGATATGATAGGTGTTTTAATACAGTTCTTCTGCTTCTATATTGAGAGTAGCAGTACATTTTTTGTCCTTAGAGGTATCAAAGTGATGAAGAAAAAGTTAGACAGGTGAAGAGACTTCACACTGATGATACGCACAGCATCTGCAGTGAGACAGTTTAAATAGCTTCAAAGGATGCCTTTGAAGACAAAAACACTGGTGACAACTCACATTTATAACATCTCTGAAGCCATTTCAGATAGGAGTGTGAAATTCTGGCTTTGCTTCCTTCCCCTGCAGGACATGCACATATGCCGACTTCAGAAAAATATTCAAGTCTCTCCAGTCTGGAGAATTTCACGCCGGATAATCCATATTCAATTTCAATAGCTCTGCCTTTTTACCAGAGCCTGATTCTGCAGCAGGTTTCTATGAAATAAGATTCACCAGACTTTGACTGCCTGAGGGAAGAGGGATTATTTACTTATCTTCAATTTGCTCGTATTTAGATTATAAAAAGCTTGCTGAGGTAAAACCTTGTAATGTTAGCTAACATTATTTCTTAAATCTTTCTTCCTGTCTAATCTCAGAAATGGAATAATGCACAATAGTATTCCATCCAGGGTTAAAAAGAGTCATCTTAAGAAAGGGCTTAATTTGAGTGGTCCATTTCATTTTACTTCTAAATTGGGCTGAGGAACGACATGCTGATCAGGTAAGCCAGAATTCCTCCCTCAACAAATTTAAATATTATCCCAAAAATTGTTCGGATGCTAGCAGCATCCATTTTCTTACCCAGCAGAGGAGAGATGGAGTGACAGCAGGGAAGGGGGAGTGAAAAGAGTGGGAGTGAAGGAGAGAGAGAGAGAGAGAGAGAGAGAGAGAGGAAAGCATGTGGAGTGAGAAAGAGGAGACAGACAGGAAGAGCAGAAAGAGAGAACTGAGAGAGGGAGGGGGTGGAGTATGGATGAACTATGACCAAGGAGCTATGAACACTCACTTGGCCAGATGCTTCATAAGCAGCCCCAGGACTTGTCGATTCCTCTCTGGTAGTTTGTGGACCAGGCAGTGGACGGCTTGTATGCGAGACTCTGGGCTACCACCCTCTGTTCAAACGCAGAAGCAGAATTTGTTTTGCATTAAACTACACAGAAAGAAGAGAGGGAAGAGATTTGGATTTTCACTTGTTTTATTTCACCAGACACTTTCCACACTATGGATTTGACCAGAGCAGTCTTTCACCCTCTTTGGAAAAAAAAAAAACAAACACTTCTGAGCAAACCAAAACATCTAACTTCCACCAAATCACTGAAAAACCTCATAGGTGTACAGTACTGAAAATGAGGAGTTTACAGTGTGAGAAAAGTTGACCGATGCCCACATTGCACACAGCATGAGATGGGCTATTTTCAAAACAATTTTGAATACTTCGCCACAATAACAGAATTTCCATACATTTCAATTCTTTTGCTTTTCTGTTGATATTTTCAGAGGCATCTAGTGTCCCACAAAAGGGCACCTTCAAATATTATCGGTGGTACGGGCAGCACAGTTTGAGAACCACTGCTCTTGCCTACAGCTGGTACCTATGGCTTACGTGTTCCAGTGTGAATACGTGAGGTGTGATGTGATATATGGTCTCAAATCTCAGAAGAATTTGGCAGCAGGGACCACTATGCTGGTGGTGTAGATAGCTTTATGTTACTGTTGCTACCATGTAAAAGGGTTGTCTTAAAACCCCCAAGGATCCTCTCTGAAACATTTCCTCACACATGGGCATCTGACCACCCACACACACACACACACACACACACACACACACAAATTATCATTACTATGGGAACGTCAAGGATTTAAACAAAAAAAAGCTTGTTATGGAAGCTGTCATCCATCAAAAAAAATATTCAATGCTAATCCGTTTTTCCCCCTCGTTATGAGGGCATTGCGAGTGCCTGATAAAACTGTCAACCTGATCCAATTATAGCACTTGTTGTAATAAGATTCCAGTTTGGTTTGCTTTAGAAAAATTTGATACATAAATTATGTCACGTGGAAGAAAAATGCTGGATTGTTTTTACTGTTCAAGGTCACTGGGCCATCTGAGAACAGGTAAATTACATCAGATTTTTCATTTTTAACCTTTTAGAATTAACCTTTAATGGCTCATTAGGGCACAATTTTAAACAGGTTAAAAAAAAAATACATAAAGACATACTGAGGTTTCGACTAAGCTTGTTGTGTTGCATGCGGGTAATACACCAGATCAGATATATTTATAAACCAGATGGAAGTGTCAAATGAGACGTCTCAATCAAAGGCAAAGCTGAAAGGCTGTATGGTTCAACTGTATTAACTGACAGCTTGGGCTGTCTATATTCAACATGCTCATGAAACACAGAACTGTCCTCAGATTTTAGATTTGTTTAAAACATAGCAGTGAGCTGAGGGTTTCAACATTTCTGAAAATCAACATAAAAAAATACAAAAAAACAAACAAACAAAAAAAAAAAAACTAAACATATGGTCTTTCCGAGGCTGCTGTTATATGTTTAAAACAGGATGGAAATCTTTTGGATATGTCTTAATTAGAATTCAAAACATAAACAGACCCATACTTTCCAGACTGTGAATCACCATCTTTCTCTAAAAATATTGGTAGTGAAGGTAGCAAAGAAGTGGTAATGTGTAATTTATAAGGTTGTTAATTGTGGTTGACTTCTTTGCATGTTTTAAATATTGCCACAAATTGCTGGACACTGGTAGTTATACAATTTAATCTATGAAATGTCCATTTCAGACTGGTAGCTTTGTTTGCTTATGGTCTGTACTTAAACTGTGTTACAAGAAATGGGGAAACTTACTTGCAGGGCTGATGAACTCTTTGTAAAGTCCATAGGTCATCAGCGGCTCAGGAAGGCTCCTTCAAACAGATAGCAAGAGAAGCAGAAAAGGGGTAGAGGGTAGGGGGTGAATGGAGAAGGAGAGTTAAAGTGAGCAAGGGGGGACAAAAATAGCCAGCATACTGTTTTATAGGGTCTGCACACAGCAATGATTAATGTGGCCAGGCCAGGGGATGGAATTAGATGGCACGCACGTTGAGATAACCAAGTTCATCTGAAGGTACTTTCACACTGCAGCTGGCCCGTGGCCAACCGTACTTAGCCTCAAAGGAAACTGAGGATACTGACCCTGCTTTATTGCAGCAGGCCAGAAAGAAAGTAAAAGACAAGTCAAGAGAAGAGTTAGACTAAGCATGATTTACTACAGCATAATAATATAGCCTCACTGTACATGGTATTATTAGCTTAGTTCAAAATGGTTGTGGAAGTATTGCCTGTCCTAACAAAATAAAGCTCTCCTTCTCTTTGGGAGCTGAAATATAGATGCCTCGTGTAACAGAGTCCCACGACCCACAGCCCATGACATCAAACTGCTTCCTGGAATCGGTCAGAGCGTAAAATCAGCCAGTCACAGCACAGTCTTGACCCACAAGCAACCTCTGCGTTCTATAGCCTGATCAGAATACTTGGTGACAGATAACAGTCTGGCTCCCATGCTGCTACAGTAGTTAAGAAAGCAAGACAAGAAACAATATTAGGATGAATAGTAGAACTTTTGAGTTCTACTATTTTTGAGTTTTGAGAATTAATGTGTGTAACAAACTTGTTTTGTTGCAAATCAAAGCATTTAGATAATCAGTTTCTTGTGACTATATGTACTGTGTTTGCATAGGAAAACAGACAGAAACTAAACTTTTAAACTTCAGTAAATATAAGCAGTTCCAAAGAATGACATTTAAATAAAACTGCCTCAGCTTCTTGCAGCCAAACCAAAACTTTAATCTCTGAACTTCACCCACACTATCTGCCAACCTGGAAGGAGTTAAATGGAAATGTGGAAAAGGCAGCAATGTGACCATGCAAGGAGTTAAATATGCACAAGTACTTTGCATAATTAACTCTGTAGCCATACTGCAAACGACAGCCTACAATGGATGAAATGTTTCATATGCAAGTCAACAAAGAAGCTTTACCATATTCATCAAGAGAGTGAGGCCAAGAGGGAGATGCTTGAAAAACATTCCTCCATTATGAGCAGGGGCTGTTTTAGGTCAGATGTAGAAACAGTTTGATAGCTTATGAGAAGAATCAAAATGATCAATTATGCACCAAATCCAAACAGCACAGTGTCTCTGCATTAGTCTTCCTGCAGAGTCAAGTAAAGTTGAGTTGAGTAAGCTCAAGTCGCTATTTTCTGTTTGAGATTCCCTGTTCTGTTTGAATGCACCTGCAGCAGGACAGTGAACCATAAAACCACATCACAGCATGGGTTTAACCACCAACAGTGCTTGAAGTGGGCCGGTACTCACCGGTACGTAGTACCGGGACCTCTGTGATTTTCATTTCAGAGTACCGGGACATTTTTGGGAGTACCGGACCTCTCATAAATCTTCCGTGCTCTACTGCAGAACAACGCAGAGGAAAACAATAGCAAAGAATAGCAAAGGTTGCAGCCAGACGAATTAAATCAGGGGACCACGTATTTATACCAGAGATGGGCAACATTGATGAGGATAGTCAAAGGGCCACCATTAAATAAAACAAAAATCACTGTGAACTCAGTACATACCTGTCAACATTGAGCTTTGAAAATAAGGGCGATTTTCTAGAACTGCCCCCCCCATCCCCCTCTCCCTGCCCTGACCGTACGACCAGCCAATGGTGCCCACGGATAAGGGTAATACTGGCACCTTTTTTTCTCCACTTCAAGCACTGACCACCATATTAGTCAAAATGCACAAAGACAATGAGAAAAGGCTGTTGTGACATCTTTAAAAGCTGAACTGTAAGAAATTACTTGCCTTATTTAAGCATACTTTTGTGAAATACACATTTACACATTCTACAAAATAATGACACCAACAATGTTAATTGGGTAGGGATGGATGTAGTGTGTGTATGTGTGTTTTTGTCTTTTATTATATTGCATCACATCGATTCTCACCTTAGATAAAGCTTCAGTGCACTTGTTATCGTTTTAACATCCCAGTCGTCGCAGGTAGACAGATCCATTTCGATGCTCTTCTCATCTGCATGAATAATAATCATAACACGTCTATACAAATAAATATTCTTTTTACAATATGAAGGTATGGAACCAACAACTCTGTCTGACTTCATGGGTACCTTGAAAAGTCCAAACATGCTAAAATATAAATAACTTGTAATTAGCCATATGAGGAAAAAAGCATAACTCCTAGCCTTGGGGGTCAAGTGGAGCCCCAGCGAACAGGGAACGAAGCTACATTTTCCGTAGACGGCTGCTGGTTCTATACTCATCACAAGTTTAATTAATCCCTTACTACTGCTCTGACTCCATGGGGACTATGGCACTGTGTTATGGGGGTAGTCACACCTTAAGTAACCTCCGAAGAGTAACAGAGGATAAGGAAGTGCAATGCGTCAATGAAGTGCTGGGAGTCAAACACATACATGCACACACATGCACGCACACACACACACACACACAGGGCCCAAATCACCAGGGAGACAGACAGTGTTGTGGGTGGGTGGAGGACTGTTACAGGGCAATTTATTTATTTGATTCCATCTATGTATTGCAGCTAGCAGGGCAGTGTGTTTCTCTGCATGGTCTGTCCACAAAATGGCCTGTCCAATATCAACTTCTGAGAGCAAATGGTTTTGTAGTGTGTGTGTGTGTGTGTGTGTGTGTGTGTGTGTGTGTGTGCTTGTTTGTATGTTGGATGGGGCCTGCTCTGTAGTCTGATCTAGAATTGAAAGTCTCTGTACAGACTCCTGGTTAGGTCACATACACAAAATCCAACAGAACAGGCTCTTAGAGTAGCATCAACTACAAAACTGCTAATCATAAACCAGCAGCAAATTTACAGGTCTCCTTTTGTTATTTCCAAAACCCCATAAACCACTACTGTGATTCTGACCAAGTGACAAAGGTTGACGCTACAGGATATGTGGTGCACTTGCCATGTACATCTTTTAAGAAAGAGTTGGATTAAGCAAACTTCTTAAACATCCTACACTTTGAAAAATAGCCCTCTGAATTATCACAATTTGAACCAATAGGTCCATATTTAAAAATGCCACCAAGAGCCACTTGTGCCATGTTATTTCCCTTTCATTCATGTGGGCGAATTGTCAGCCTGGCACTCAGAGAAAAACACTAATGTGCAAGTGTTATGAGTAGGAAGCAGTCAAAACTTTAGAAGTTTCGATTAAAACACTGTCAAGTGTTATTTCTCTCACCAACCAATCATGTATGAAGGTTAATGTATTGTATAGGTCTTTGGTAATAACTGTCTTTATCACTCACTTTATCTTCATTATACAGTTATATCTATAGAACTCAAACTCAGCAACTATTCTAGCCAGATTCCTGACTAGCACTCTGCCACATACTGTACAACAAAGGTCAGGGACAAAATGTAGCTCACTTTATAGTATTCTTCCTGATCTAGTGTGACTTGATGTTCATAAGTGTTGCTCTCTTTATTTCTACTGTAATATAATGATAGATCTTTTTCTTTAACTCCATCCTGTCTGATTAGACTACAGCCATGTTGGTGGGTGAGAGATGAAAAGGAGGAGGAGGAGGAGTGGGAGTATCCTAAGTCTTTCTTCAGGTTGAAAGCTGCATTTACCCGTTGCATGTTTGAGTGTTAGTTTATGAATGTGTAGAAGTAGTACTACAAATATAAGTCATATCAGCCATTTCTGAAATATAAAAATGTTACATTCAGAACAAGTTAATAAAAATGTACCCCAATACTAAAGGCACAGACATTATTATGGTGAGTATTTGATTTAAAGAACCTTTGATGTTTTTGAAGAAAATCTGCATTTTTCTCTTTATTCTTATTAATGTGTGGTTTGTCCAGACTGCAGAAGGACACTTCCTGTAGCATAATCAAGTCTAAAATAAACTTCTTAAAGTGCTGCAGAGTGTTAATGGGGTCTACAGCATGAGTCGGCAGGTTGGGAGGCTGGAAGAGTTCGGAGAGGAAGCAGAGACAGGCTGGCGGCTGCCTGGTTTGTTGTCATTCTGAACACAGAGCTGAAAGTGAGCCGATGTCTGCTGGAGACGACAGGAAACAGAGAGCAGACAGGGAGCAAAGGAAAGGACAGAGGACAAGCTCTGTAGAAAAGGAGGTGAGTGAAAAGGATTAAAGAGAACTGAGAGGTTTAAAGGAAACAGAAAAAGGCGACTGCAAGAAGACGAGAGGCAGTCTTGTGCGATAATGAACCAAAAACCAAAAAAAAAAAAAAATTACAAGGACATGATAGTAGAGATGCTGTCTGGGGATATAAAACTGAATGCCAATGAGTGTAGAGTGCATTCTGGCACTTGTTGCAATGTGGAGAGTGGGACCTGAATCTGGATCTAATAGTCTGACTCACAGAATGTCTTTAAATATCACCTCAAAAACAGGGGCAACGTGACATCAAAATGACAGTGACAACATACAACTTAAACTTACAGTATACTCTACTTAGCTCCTAACAGCAACTTTCTAATATAAATACATTTCAAGAGCAGAAAGAAAATGTGGATTATGACTTACCAATCATTAGTGAGAGAAGCTTCTGGACCTTAGAACTGACCCCCACCACTCTGTACAGACCCTGGTCATTAATACCTGACAAAAAAAATAAAATAAAATAAACACGATTACAGTACAACATTCAAAACAACAGTTCCGTATTTGGTATGATGCTACATACTTCCAATATGCATACAGTTCTAGTGCTAGGAATGTCGAAAGGAAATAGATAAAAGCTCATTTTTGACTGACAGAAAAGGAGATCAAAAATGGCTGATTTAGGATGTGAAAGCTGAAACAAATTAATGAGAAAAGTATTGCTATGCCACAAAATGTTTTAGTAATATCTGAATGCTCTGAATGCTAACATCTGCTAATATATGAATGCTTTCTTCTATGCCTACTCCAATATTGGAGCAACTCTGCCCCCTTGTGTACAGAAAAAGATGCTGCCCCCCCACTCCCCCCACTAAAAAGTCAAAAGCTTACCTCTCTTCTCTATGGCACTGATGGCGTTCTTCACAAAGCTCAAACCCACATCATCCAGCTGGGCATCAACTGCATAGTGAAGAAAACAGAAGCCATTTACATCCCTAAATTCACCAGTAATGCTCTTCTGAAAGTTTTAAATGTTAAAGTTCACTGTTTTAAATCAGAATATGGTGCATGATGCAAGATACTTACTTCCTCTTTCTTTAGAATATGTCCTTCCAAGATACCAGCCAATCTGTTTTTGCACACACACACACAAAAGCCAACAATATTATAAATGGGTTTTCAAAATCAATATAGTGGCATGGAGAAGTGATGTGTTATAGTAAACTATTTAACAGTAAACAGTTGGGCTTCATTTCGGGCTACAGAGTATATGAGTCACAAATGTTAGATGATGACATAGTACAGGCAGCTGACTCACAGGTTCCTTCCCACCCATGGCGTGTATCCAGAACTTGTGGTCATCTTCTGACAGAGCCTGTACTGTGAGAACTATCCCTGGACTGGGAGAGAGAGACACACTACTTCAGCATCAAGTACAGCCTCAGTTCTACAGTGTTTAGTTTATATGGTCCTAGAGAATGAATACCTATTATCGATGTGCTGCTGCCAAGAACAAAAACTGCCAAGAGCAGCTGTACCTTTCATTTTAGGCAATTACAGATACAGTCATCCCTGCTGGTTGATGAGACATACAGTCATGTGAGTCCAGATACATATCAAGTTACTTATTTCAGTCACAAATGGCCTTGTCTCAAATTTCTATATAAAATCTGGGGTATTGCCCTTCTATTAATAGTGCAGAATAGGGGCAGAGTTGAGTTCAGTTGACTGACATAATGAGATATCTATTACAGCAGGGCGCAGCAGAGTGTGACAAATCCTCTCAGCTATGTGTATGAGGGCAGTCCTCCAAGACAAATCCTCCTGTCCCACCAACCAAAAAGACAGAGCTACAAGCTAAACAGCGAACTGCATGTGAAGCAACAAATATGTTACTTCTGATGCAAAGTAAAATAACAACGGCATCCAGAAGAATAACATAAAGATGTGTTTGAGGAACAGTGTTAGGTGAGGATTTACCGATCTGTGTCAAGTTCTAAGCAGAACCTCCTGTCCAACATATCTGTTGTTTTGCGGACACAGGCTTTAAGCGTGACAGAATCTGTCTCACCCTGAAAAAAATAAAAGAGATAATTTTACTGTTCAGATTAGTGAAAAAAATAACACAAGCTCATTATGAAACCAGACAGACTGCAAAGTTATGGTGAAATATAATAAAACTTTTGTGCCATTAGTAACACTCACAATCTTGCCACCGGATCTGTGGTCAAATGTCACCATGTGCAGGATTTTCTGCTCTTTCACAAATGTGCAGTAGCGCTTGACCCAACTTGATCCAAAAGGTGGTGGACCTAGACAGATATGGCACAAATGAGACACACAACAGCTAATTAATGTACTACTGTATAGCTATAGCAGTATTTTTAATGGAATAACAGTAAAAGTCCTATAATATTCCACTGCATGAATTCTTAAAATACAGTGCAGGTAAGTGAACCAGGGAGTAGCACAAAAAGCAAAAGCAAACAAAAGGAGCTCCTCTAATAAGAATTTGTAAATCTGGTTTGTCAAGTGTTCTCACCTTGAATTTGTTTGCTCTCTGTTAGTAACGCTTACAGTAAGAAAACCAACATTCGTGCAATGCAAAGTCTTACGTTTCTCCTGCACATAGAGGTAGCCTTCACAACTGATTGGGCTGGTCTGTCTGTATTCTTGGGGTGCCTCCCTGATCCTCTTCATCAGCTCATACACCTCTGACCGCGCGCCCTCGAAGCGACTCCTTGTCTGTGACGGAAAGAGCCAAACACACACTCCAAGAAGTCACTTCCTGATGGTCTAGGGTTATGTGGAAGCATAACCATGATTTGAGGTCAGATTGGTCAGATATTGATCCCAAAGGCTTTAACTGACTCACTCATATAAAGCTACATAAACCTTTCTAGTGTGGACTGGTGGAAAGACAGTAAACAACTGGCTGAAGACATTCAAACATACAGCAAGCCAAACTGAATCAGATGTGAGACTTTTTTTGTGTGAGTTGGTGGACCAACCCAGGGCTAAAAGGTGAGTGATTATTAGACTAGCATTCAAAAAAAAGGCAAAAAGAGGACTCCATTGAGGTGCTCTTGATGCTCTGTTTTTAGTGGAAATCTAAGTAGCTATTTGCTATCAGGTGGTCTGTAACAGCTTGATAATCAAGCTTTTGTTCCTGTGAGTATATGTATTTTGAAGTCTCTCTGTGTCCCCTAGTGGTCAAAAACTGCTTAATGTAATCACACTTAGGATCCTAAAATGACATAATATAACAAGTATTTTTGTTGTAAGAATCATCCTTTTCCAGCTCCACAGTTTAGTATACAAATCTAATGGTGCATATTTGTACTTCCTTACATTCTGAATATTGATCTGCAGTGCTCTCTTATAATGGTCGAAGTCCTTGGCCAGTTCGAAGCCCTGGTGATAAAAGGTGAAAACTGTCTGAAAGAAGGCCAGCATCTGAAAAACAAAATGCAATACAATAAGATACAGATCAAAACATGTAGATAATTAAGCGGCTTTTAAAGTTCTAGAGGACCAGCAAGAGAGAAACCATCACTGAAATACTGAAAGAGAAAGTCTCTATGAAGGACCATGAAAGAAAAGCTCAGTGAAAGAGAAATACTGTGACTTGAGACATGATTACTTTATGGCAGGATATGATGGAACTGTTTAGTACTTTCTCAGTAAAACCCCGTGTGACACGGCCTATATGTTCCCATGTTTTCACTCATGTAAAAGAAATACCACTCAGGTAGGTCAAAGGTACTTACTGGTTCCACACACTCAAATTTCTTTCTCTCTTGGATCTCCTGCAACTTGCACACATAGTCTAATGACTCCTCCTGAAAGTGCTGCCTCATGGTCTCTACTTGGACGTCTGCCTGAAGAGGGAGAGAGAGAAAACACACTGTAGTGGTTGCAGTCACAGAGAAAGATGTCGAAGCAAAGAAGACATTCTGACCTTTCTGATGCAATACAGCAACTGGAAGCATTTCAGGTTGTGAAATAAACTATTTTTCTTTTGCTATTGCAGCACTAGTGACTGATATCCAGATGTATTGTCAGGTAATCAGTGAATAAGCTACCGGAACTGATGCTCTGAAGAAAGTGGCTGTGTTGAACTGTAAGAACCGATGCAACATTAATAAAGCTTATGACTTTGCGTTATTCATTTCTGATAGCAATCTGTGTCTGTTCCACAGACTTTCATGGAGAACACAACAGCCTGCAGGACTTATGTCAACAGTTTGAAGTGTCCTCTGTAGTTAGCATATACAACACATTTGGGTAAACCTTACATGGCTACATGGAATGGCAAAGTATACAAGACAAACTTTATTTAGTCAGAGGTTGTTTTATCCTTTAATCCACAATGTAAAAATTTTCATGTCAGGGTACTGTAGCACAACTGTTCCACATACTACAGCAAAGAGTTTGACCTTGGTAGTACAGTGAAAGTGAGCACACATTCCCTTTCCAAACAAGCCAGGAAAACTGCTTTTGCAGGGCATGACATGAAAACTCACAAAGTCCAACATGCAGTGCAACAAGGCTTTTCCTCATGGTCCCAAAGCCAAAGCCAAAGCCAAATTGGCACTCTCAAACAAACCAAAACACCCCTTTTCATTCATTTTACAGTAAACCTTGTGTTTCCTCATCCTGTTACTTGCAGGAGAGTTCATTTAAGGAGATATACCTCCTGTAGATGTGGTTCTTTCTTCTTTGCCGACATATTCAAAAGCTTTTCCAGCGAGCTGTAGTACTTCTCTGTTTCCTTTTCATACTTCTTTTTTTCTGCCTGAAGACAGTACAGTGGAAGGAGGAGAGGAATTATATACAAGGAATAAAATACTAGATTTATTATAGGTAATAAATTAAAACTATGTGAGGCAAAATTCACATATATTTGTAACAATCATTAGGGCACCACCAAAATCATGCAAAGAGCTACAAACCATATTTCAACATATTTCATATTTACATGTAATATTTCTGTTAATACCAAAAAGTGGAAAGAATAATGAGCAATTGTACAGTACCTTTACTGTGCCCAGCTGCTCTTTTCTGAACTTCTCCAGTGGTTTCATTAAGGTTTCTGTGATGTTTCGCATCTAGACAGAGACACAATCCATGACAATTTATTGCTTAATTCATCAATAAACCCAATAATGATTTATGTGGCTCGCCAACATATCACAATCTTGTGATACCAGTTAGCAGCTGTATATGGTTTCTAGCACTCTCTAGCCTTTTCATTGATGCACTACTGTTCCCAGACTGGCCTACACAAATAAAAAAAAAAAAAACATAATTGTACTTGAAAGTACATTGAAATAAAAGTGTATTTGTCCTATAATACATTGATACAGTCAAAGTATTTTTCTTTAACTCCTCCAGTGCATTTGCTATGCTGGCAGCTGGACATGTCTGTGCCTGCATGCCTGCATTACTTTTCCTTACTTTGCATTGTGATGTCATTCCCTCTATGCTGAGCAGCATGTTTAGCCATTATGGTCTGAGCCTGGTACTAAAACAACAAAGTCAGCTACTGGTGATGGACCCGATCTCTAACCCCACACACTAGGAACAGACATTACAAGAGAATAACACTGCACGGAGTTGTGTATAGCAAGAAGCTTAGACCATATACATTGGCTAGTACTTTCAAAATACAAGAAAATAAATTATGTTTTCTTTAAGAATGTTTGCTAAAAGAGGCCTTTTGCATGACAAAAATAATGCAAAGAGCAAGTGGATGCATCTTTTAGCACAGCATGAACCAATGTGGGTTCAACAGTCGATCACGCAGTGTTAGAATTAAAATCAGGCAAACTTTAAGGAACATACCATTTGAGACCAATAAATACTACCCGCATACATGTTACGTTACTGACAACCTTTTTCCAAAACATAAAATCCTGTTTTCATTTTTGTGTTAATTTGCCAAATCCCTTAACCTTTCAAAACCAAATGTTTAGGTGATACACCCACTTTAAAATTCAATGTTTTGCCTGCTAGCACCTACGCACGATTGTAGAAGACTGGTAAAAGCCATCTGCTTCTTCTGGACTACAGTATATTCCCTGGTGGAGACATACATTTTCTTCTGTGTAGCTCCACAATGGATCAGTTAAATTACATTACTTTGGCAAACATTTAATAGACATTTTATTTGCTATGATGGATTATGGATCTCAAGCACATTTCAAGTCTCTACAAGTTGATTTTAATAGTGTACTGGAATGAATTGAAACCAACGGCTGCATGGAAGGTAGGAAAAACAATTCTAATATCTACCACTCCAGTAGTATGTTTCGAAAAAGTTGTTGACAATAATGTGACGTGTATGTGGGTTGTATAGATTTCAGTCAAACATGAAAAATCACCAGTATGCTCCTTTAAGCATCTTTCCCTTAATGCTTAAAGTGGAACTACTGTGGTTTATAAATTAGCAAGTTTAACAACTAGACCTGATGCAGCAGCTAGGTTTTATGGTGGTATGTTGTAATGGGCTGTATTGTTGTTGACCTGGTTTCTTGTAGTAGCTTATATGATTTGTCTTTAAAGTATTTAAAGCTTGGGTGTAAAACCTTGATCTGCAATTGTGTCTTCCCTACAGCCACTTCCTGTGACCCTTAAACAGACTGACAGAGAAACTTTTCAAACACTATCAATACTTATGCACACACTATACAGCCAGTTTGCTCTGTTTGCTGGATGTTGTCACTTACTGTTGGAGAAAATGACACTATCTGTGTTTGTGGGGCTCTCTGAGGACAGACACAAGTACACAATAGCAGGTATAGGTTGGTGGAAATACACACAGTAAAAGCATACACAATTTAAACACCTCTCTCTCTCTCTCTCTCTCTCTCTCAAGCAGGTTCTGACTGGTTGTGCTCACCATCAGCTCTCTTTGGTCTTCTAGGTTTTTAAGGAATGAGGAGAACTCTTGCAAAGATTCATCTGAAAGAGAAAAAAAAACACTAATAAATTCACTACCAGATTCTCAATAAATGCAGTCTTTCTCTTACACACACAACTCAGAGAGACATGATTATCAGCTATCCTAACAAAAGGTACACTAGAAAACGAAATTACGTCTTCTTAATCTGCAGTCAGAGAAAAAGCCGTAAACAAACATTTGCAGTGCACGTCTGCATCATTAAGAACAAAAGTAGTGGTTAGTTACCGCCATGTGAGGAGACAAACCCACACTTACCAATACACCGCTCATCATCTGTCTTTGCATCTCCGATGTATTCAAACTGAAATTCTCCCAGGCACTGGGCGAACTTTCTCTGTGCCATTCCAAGCTCTGAAAGAAAATATTATATGAAACTATTTATTTTACAAATCTTTAAAGGACCATACTGGCCATTTTGCATGTTTGAGCCTAACATATTCCATATTCATACAGGTAACGTTACTGACAATCATTTCCCAAAGCATACTACTGGAATGGCGAATTAAAAAAATTTTTCTACCTTCCAGACTGCCATTGGTTTCAGTTCATTCTAGTTATGCTACTAAAATCAATTTGTTGATACTTGAAACATTCTTGAGATAGGTAATCCATCACTGCGAACAAGACATGTATTCAGTTTTTTTTTTTCAAAGCTACTTAATTTTAGCATTTAAGCGCAATAAAAAGCATGGAATGAATATATGTCTCCATCGGGGAGTACAGTCCCAAAAAAAGACCTCCGTTTATCAAAAAATGTAAACAGCCCTGATTTCATAAGGCTGCATAACGATTAGCAGGTGAAACATCGATTTTTAAGGTGGGTGTATCACTTGAATATTTGATTTTGAAAGATTAAGAGATTTTGCTAAATATCAGCAAAGCTGAAATACGGTTTTATCCTTTGGGAAATTCATTTCATACACGTCAGTAACCTTACGTGTATGAAAATTCAATATATTAGGCTCAAACATACAAAATGGCTAGTATGGTCCTTTAAAACCAGCACTTTTCAAAGGATAGAGGGTACATATGATGGTCAGGCTGCATGTTGTAGAAATCAATAATACCTAACAGAAAAGTTAAGTGGTGTAAAAAACACAGAAGCTGACCATCATCTTGAATATAAAACTACTGACCTAAGGACTCAGTTGAAAAAGTGATGCACTGCTACACATTATAAGCAACAAGAAGATTATTTATCAGCTCTGATGTCATGCATCAAACATTTAGTAGTCAACCACATTGCAAACATCCTGTTCATCTGCAGTCTGCTACATGTTGTTTCACATTCAACCAGCGAGCACATGCCACGGGCAAACTAGACTAAAGAAAGTTCTCAGGGTTTTGAGTTATTTGAGCTCTGTATGTGTGTGTGTGCGTGTGTACACTGGATTAAGTTGCGATTAAATTAAATAATACAACTGCAACTACAGCACAGCAGAGTAAAGCTCTCTTCTTAATGGAAACATTTATCTTAATCAATATGACATTAGTAAATGTAACTTTTTCTTCTGAGAAATTTGTCATGTGGTAGCAGTTGTTATGAAAGTTGGTTGACAAACAAAATACAACAAATCAATAAATATAACACATCTTATTAACACTATGCTTGTTTTGCAGCTGAACCTTAAGTGTTTGGTGTTGGACAACCACAAATAGACTGCCAACCTTGGGAAACACTTCATTTAATTTAAGATATGGAGATTATGGATGCAAATTTGACTGCTGAAAGACAAAAGAGCCCTGTATCAGCAAAAACAACATGCTCCATTTATTTCCTAACAGTGTAGAGATTCCCTGAGGTAGGAATCTCTGGTCCATGGCACTCCCCCAGGGAAGTGGGACAGTATGTGGTAAGGGTATTTTAAGACTGGAGCTATAAGCAGTATCCTGCAGAGCAGAGTCATCAGCTTCGGCAGCTGCCTGGAACTCAGCAGAGAACAATCAACTGAGCTAAACTATTGACTACAGGCAGACTGTAGTGTTCAGAGCCACTTATTAGAAAACTAGAGAGTAGGGCTACATTAGTTACTCCACTATCGATTAAACTCTGAATAAGCCTAAATTAATAAGAAATGCCCATCACAAGTTGCTAGAACTCTACAAGACAATGTGTCGGAAATGATTTTGATCAATGCAAAAACTCAAATGAAATCAGTGATACAATGAAACTGAACACAGACAAAAAAGAAGTCGTCTTGTAGCTAAATCTGTAACCCGCTAGTGTGTAGCATTTTACATAACTGAAATGATGAATGCATTATCAAAATGTTTTGATTAAATTGCTCCTGATCAAAGCTAATTATTTTAGCTCTAGTGGAGTTATAACCTTCTTTAACCTTGCTACTCTTCTTAAATGTAGATTTTTAATATTCTGTATGTGCAGCATTCTCAACATTTAGTTTACGCTTGCATACACATCTCATCCCAAAATATCAAATTCTCTGAGCTGTGTGCTCTGTGTGTGTGTGTGTGAGTGTGCTATGGATTAGACCTACACTAAAGCGTAAAGCTCAAACATGAAAAGTAAAGCTTGAAAAGTAAAGTAAAAAAGTAAAAAAGTAAAGCTTGAAAAGTAAAGTAAAACATGTAAAGCTCAAAAATCTGTACCATTTTTAAACACACTAGCAAACACAGGCCAATTTAAAAACCCAAACTCCTGTAGTCCATTCCTTTGGTCAATTTGTGAAGGTCACAGAGTCACAGGGAGCTAAGAGGTGCACAGCAGACAATGAGACAGCTTGTGTGTAACGTTATTTATAATTGTTTGTTCTTTGAGCAGGCCTTTAAATAGCACTTGCAGGAAACACGTTCTTTCTTTTCTCATGGGTGAGGTAATTGTTGTTCTTTAGAAATTAAATGGTCAAACAACAAGAGAAATGTAGCTAAAAGCACAATCAGCATGTAAAAAATAAAGCAATCAGTAAACATGATGGAGACAGCCAGTAAAACTATGGCTGGTTCCTGTCTATCCACAGCAATGTAACAAATACATTGTATATTCTTGGCTTATAATGGCTTTTTTCTGCACAATATTGCAGGTGTTAATCAAGACTTAGAACAGGTCTTCATTCATCCCTTCGTTTCCATACCATAGATACAATCAACACAATTTAGGCCCAGAAGAGCCTCTAACAACTATCAGAAGTGGAGATTTGCATCCTCTGGGTCAGGAGCTTCTTTAAAGACAGTATTTTGGTGAGGTATGAAGGAATTCAGCAGTGGAGTTTTACAGGATGCCATATTTTTCTCAATTTCTAAACAAACATGGGCTATAGCCTGACTTAAATGGACAAGAGGTTACAGTGGGAAAACTCTAACTAACTTCAACCTCTCCAAACAGTTTTGGGTTTATTTTATTAATACACTCAAGCTTTTGACTTTTCCCCACCAATAACATTCTATCACAGAGATGACTTCAAGAAATGTGAACACAACCTGATGAAGCACAATGTCAGAGTAGTTAAGTACAGGTTAGGAGCATTACTCTCAAATTAAAGCTGTGGAAAATATAACTGTCAGGTCAGTATTTTGTAAAGCAAACATTCTTATGCTGAATATAGCAATTTACTTTGGACTATAATTCTAGAATGATGTAAACCACGCAGAGAGGTAAAATCCAGACCAGGATGTGCAAGTCCACATAAGGTGATACTTCTGCCTGAATTTTCTTTCATTTACAGAGAATCCAAACCCCAAATATACAGTATGTATAACAATCTCTCAAATCGTTAATGACGAGTAAGCGTGTTGGAGACATGATATGAGTATTATTATATTTACGCCTCTTCACATTACACCTCATTCAGATTAAAATTGGGAGGCATTACCTCTAGATAAATAAGGCCACTAATTAAAAATCCATATGTGATATATCATGAAACTTTGCTAATAGCCACCACACTCACCATGCCTGGTGTTTCTTTTGGCTCCTGTACAATGCTCTAATAATTTAGAAATAAGCCACAAAGACCACATTCAAATAATACCTTTAATCATACAAAATCCTGAATGACCCTGGTTTTATTGTCACCACCTAATGAATTTATTTGCCAAGGTGGACTCATAATTTCTTCATCCCAGCTCACAGAGGTGACAATTAATGCTTCTTTTCACACTGCTGACAACAGCATTCTGATCATTGGAGGAAGTAGGATGGGCAAACCGATACTACCCTCAATTTCTTTAATTCATGTATCTAAAAAAATATTTTGTTGGAAGTGTTTAGTGTTTCATCAGCCTGGTGCAACTCAACTCATGGCATTTCCCAAGGTTCCATCCTAAGGCCCTTGATGTTTTCCACTGATATGTTCTCTTTCACTGACAGTGTCATTTCTGTCATTTAATAGTCTTTGCTTATCTACTTATCCCTAAATAAAGCCTTAAAATTATATTTGACCAGGCTTCTGCAGTTGGAGCTCTTCTGCTTTAGAGGAACTGAGGCCTCCTAAGTCTGCCTTCTATTAAAACTTTTAGAGAAAGGCATTTTTATGTTGTACATTGTTTTTATTTAATTATTTTATGCCGCTATTGTTGGTTCCTTTTCTAGTGCTTTTGGCTTTGCTTTTTTGTCTTTGTTTGAATATTTTTTTACTTCTATTACCCTCTGCATGCTAGACAAAATAGTGTTGTGTTAACGTACTTTTTATCAAAAATAACATTTTTAACTGCGACCCAACAGCACAGTTTTAACTGCCTGATCCATCCGACCTGCGAGTAAACTACAGGGCCCATGGATTACAAGTCAGCCCAATCACCATTAATTCCCTGGTCATCTAAAATACTGCCTTAACATGTAGATGCACAGCTTGCTCACATATACTGTGAGCAAGCTGTTGTTGACACCTAGAGGTGACATTTTGTCATGATTTATGAAGTTTAGATTCAGAAAGATGCTAAATATAACTTGAAAAAAAAAAAAAAAAAGGCTCAGTCTCTTAGAGTAATAGCTAATCTATGTGATATGATCCTTTGAGAGGTCCTTTTTGGTTATCTGCAGGATTTAAATCATTCCAATACACAGGTGAACACAGAGTGGAAAATTCACTGGCTGTTCCCCCACAAAGTGGAAACCTGTTTCAACAATATTCCACTGAACCTTGGCGAAGCTTCAACACACTATATTTTGTCTGAAGTAATATCAGGACAGGATCCAATGTCACCGTATTGTAAAAGACAAGAAAAAGTTGATGCAAATTAGGACAGTAATACACTGTATCATCATAGCATAAAGTAATCATAAGATACCCAGTTTGCAAGGCTAGAAGTCATTCCTTGTGCATACTATTGCTTATCCTTTTTTTTTACCCCCTGAAACCTAATTTTATTTAATCCTGCTATGCTATCCTTTTAAGATGAACTAGGTTACAATTTCGAGTATAACTCTCTATCTCAGCGATGGCAAGATCAAGGCCCTGGTTACTGTGCACAATAAGAGTGTACACAAAGAACACTGATGTCAATGGATAGATTTGTGAACTCTTAATTTGAGCCATATGTGAGTGTGTTCCTCAGATATCTACAGAATCACACCCATCCAGAACCTGATCACAGGACTGAAAACTGAACGCTTGTTTAACTCAATGCAGGTTGTAAAGTTAATACAGCAAATGAGGCCAAACTGAGAGCAATCCATTACACAAAAGGGGAAGAATGAATGTTATCCTGATACACGAAGCACCAGCAATATTCAACAGCAGGAAGGGAAGAGAAGAGATGACATGTCAATGTGCAGTGTCAATTTCAATTACAACAGCATACATCAACTGATAAAATCACTGGAGCAAGAAACAAAAGTCTCAGCTGAGAGGTCTGCAAACAGATTGAAATGATAGCTGCTCTCCTAAAGGAAAGACCCATTACAAGATAGAAATACCACACACTAGGGCACACCAGAGTCCAAAGCAAAGGCTTCGCCTGCTTTTTGCCTTTTAAAGCAAGGCATTTCAGAGCAAACCTGGGAACTGTCAAACTTGGCTAGTTTCTGTGCAGAAAACCAGAGACCTTAGTCTACTGGCTAGGAGTGAGTCATACAGACCCCACCTTACATCTATTTGATATTACAAGCCAAGTTTTTCTGCAACAGGAAAAAAAAAACATGAAAAATGGCTGAGCTGCATGGCAAAAACGCTGGTGTCCCTATAGTAGAGGAGGTAAAAACAACAGTAATAAAGTAACAGCAAAGTAACAAAGTAAAAGCAAAGACAACAGTGCTCAGGGTGCTGAAACACAGGGCTGATGGTGATTGTGAGAAACCAGAGATCAAAACAGGAGTAGCTCATGCTTGATGGTCTTTTATCAGCAAGAGGACTGTCGTCAAAAAACAAATACATATTCCACTATTCCACTCTACTTGTAGTATACGTCATATACTAACCCAAGAAAGATACTGCAACACTAATTTAAATCAGCAGGTGATATAAAGATAGAGAACAGACAATATATCCACTGGCACTGTGATGGAGTAATCATGCTTAAATTACCCCCTTCAAAATGCTTAAATTATCACTTTCTTTAGTATACTTGCATTTTATCTCATTATTAGTGCTGCATAGTGCCACCTGCAGAGTGGTAAGTAACATTTCTCCATGTTCACTAAATTGGTGTACATAAAATAATCAAGCCAAGCAGCACAACTTGTTTTCCAACTATTTCCTAAAGGAGGAAAATGAAATTTTGGCTGCTCCAGTAACTTTCCACAAAACATTTCAGAAAAAAGGCATGTATATGTCAAAGTTCAACTGCTGATGCTCACTTTGGGTATATTATCAACCATGTCCATGGTGTATTTATTGGAAGCTGTTTGAGTGTTGTTTGTTGTGATTTCTACACACTTATCAGATGTGTCACTTGGGTCAGAGCTTGTAAGGTCCAGGTCCTGAAACAGTAGTGTTTACATGCTGTGGCTTTCCACAGTCCTTCCTGTTCCACACACCCATCTTTTCCAGTCAGAACCCTGCTACACTCTGCTCCCACCTTTGCCCTCTGCAGAGCCAACCAACCCATTCCCTCCCAACAGTCTCTCTCTCTCTCTCTCTCTCTCTCTCTCAGCGCATGAACTCCTGCCAACTCCCCCACCCCCAACATGTGCATCGCCTCATCCACAACTTCCTGATCCTCAAACCTAACCTGCAGGGTGAGTTCTCTAAGGATTCAGGGGCTAGACTCCAATCAGCAACATCCTGTTGATAATAGAGATAATAGATATGTCAGGACATTTTCAGACCTGTTTGCTCTGGTCCAAATTAGGGACAAAATTGTTACAATGTTGCATTTACCTGCTGATTTGGTTTGACACAGGAAAAGTCCAATCGAACCAAAAAACAGCAGCAAATGTAATGTGATAATGCTCGGTCTATTCGTTGATCAGAAATGTCTGCGGGCGGGAGCAACAAAATTAAAAAAGGAAAAAGTTTCCTATGCCAGGATAAAATAACATGGAACACAGAGGGAATCAGGATACTTTCCTAGTCATCGCCATCATTTGGGCTATGTACCAAACAGACTAAATTTGACTTCAAGACAACGTTTCCCACATGGTGTGAAGAAGAAGACGTGTTGCCTTCAGACAGATGAGCAGGAGAATGGAGCTCATATTGAGCACATGAAACCATATGCAGAACCTTCATGTTCATCTGAAGACATGTTAGGTAAGTTTGATATTTTATAGCCATTTCACAGCAGCTGGTTCAATTATTATGTCTCATCAAAGGTGTAGTTTAACTGCGGTAAAGTTTGTTTTCACCTTCAACATGTTTAAATAGGGAATACCTGATGAGTGTCTAACATAAAACAGAGTATAATCACCATTGTAGTTAAGCATTAACCACATGCAAACCTCTCTGGTTCTAGATCAATCAATGATCAAAAAATTACTTTGTACTTTGTTCGGAACTATAGTGTGGATCGAGTTCTTACCACAAATGAACCACTCCACAGTTAAACTGGTCTCGGTCTTGTTGTTTTGGTGCGGACCTGAGTTCGATTGCTGTGTTCATAACTACACAAACAAACTGAACTTCAGGAGAAAATGCTCCAGGGTCCTAAACAAATGCTCGAAAACAACCAGGTAGAACACCCTCAGTATCAGTATAAGTTGGCTAATAAGCAAAAAAGTACTCTGCAGCAATACTGCCACACTTAAACTCTGAAATGCTACAGTATGTTCAGACTGATCCAAAAAAATTAACAACCTTCGCCACCAAAAAAGGAGCCCCAAACACATCATAATCTCAGGTATGAAACATCACTTTTATAGAGGCCTTGCTCTTTCTAGAGTGAGAGATGTAAAGGCGTTCCTCCAGCATAACTTCATGTCTGTGCTAATGCGTATTTAATGAAAGACTGTGATGTGGCTCTTTGACAGAAATGGTACTGTGATTAGAGAAAGCAGCACCGAGTCAGAACACACCACGACAGCAAACTACTAAATCTGTTTTCCAATGAGAAAAATATGTTTACATGACTTTTTTTCTTTTTAACAGAGAACTGGGGTATTGTAAACAGATCTTCCTCAAGGTCCTGACCTTTCTTCCCCAGAACTGGTGTACGATCGACACATGTTGATCTTGTTTTTAATCATGTTAATTAATAAAGCTTTTAAACTTAACTGCATTATAATAAAGCAGTGTGCCACATTCCCTTTCCAGTTTTTTTTTTTTTTTTAATTGTCTACCCACATCTCAAGACCACCTGCTTTAGGATTAACTCTTCTAAGATCCAAGTCATGCTTCCATTATGTTCATTTAGATGCATGAGTAAGCTAGCTAATTCACAACAGGAAGTCCTGCTGTGGAAGTGACCGTGATTGACTCTTCTGCCCTGCTTCATTCTTTTCATTCTCATTCCAGTAATATGCTCTTCAAAAGCACATTAAATGGGTGCTTATCAAAATGTCTGCCTGGCTGTTGTATATGGATAAGTTCATCTAAATAATTATTCTTAATAGATGGAGACATCATTCTTTCCTAAGGTGCAAACATGACATTGCTGCATTTGCTGAATGAGTGATGGACAATAACAGCGAGGGGTTGTTGAGAGGGTACAGACAGGACAGAGTTCCTGTGGAGGAAACTTCATGAAACAGAAGCATATCTGCATGTTGCTTTTCTAGTGGGCACTTCCATGTCATGGCTCTCTGGCCCGGGCCCCGTTGTAACGTTTCCTCCCAGATCCAAGGACTTTCCGTCATGGGACATCCTCAGAGCCGCAGGACTGAAGGGAGTTACTGAGTAACTGAGGATGGACTGGAATTTAAGTTCCATTGAACAATCCAAACAGCTAGCAGAGAGTTTCCAGTGTCAAACGGAAAAAGCATTCACAAGTACATCTCTAAACGCAGTCAGTTTACTACAGGGTGTAGAAGAGACTAAACGTGTGCATGAGTCCTACAGACTGGAGTCATGCTACATCAACCATTTTTACAACACAGTGGAGTGTTAGATCTGGTTGTAAAGCTGATAATGGTCGTCATATACTGACAGAATTACAGAGCTTAGCTTGCACAAAACAATTCCACCCAGCAAAAACAACAGGCTGAGAGCACGAGTTCATCCAGCCAGGCTGTTTCAAACCCTCCTGTTCCCAACCACAAAGAAGAACGATTCATAAAAACAAATAACTGCTTCCCAGTTTGGCTATCTGTGATCTCTATGAGGAGGAGAACCGAGACAACTGGATGCATTCTCGAGATGAGGTTATTAGAGTAGTTTTCATGTAATAAGAGCTTGGCTGATTCTGAGCTCCACCCTGAATGTGTAAATTAACAAGGTTGTTATAGGTTATACTAAGGCTATAGCTTGTAATCTGTGATGCAAATGAGAGCTGATGTGTTCTACTCACACATTTTATAACATGGTTTGAGAAAGTCTGATCAACAGGGTGATATACGACTACAGGATAGTGCCTTTAAATCAGTGTTTGTAAAAAACGATTGCAGAAGGAATGGTCTTTTAAAGTAACTTTGACAAAAAAAAAAAAAAAAANAAAAAAAAAAAAAAAAAACCTAATAGACATCTTGTTTGCTGTGATGGATTAATTATCTCAACCTCATTCCAAGTCTCTAGTTGATTTTTATAGCGTGCTGTTTGGAAGGTAGAAAACAAAATTCTAAAATTAACCACTCCAGTAGCATGTTTGGGAAATGTTTGGTAGTAACATAACATGGTTGTACATTGGTCTCTAACATGCTAAATCGCCGGTATGGTCCTTTAAGTATGACAACATCTTTTTGTAAACTCTAGCATTTATTTTATGTCTAGATAGCATCTAAAATAACAAGTGACAGTATTGTGTATTTTACTGAGGCAGGCAGCTGGATGATGTTTCCTGCTCTTAGTGTGGGCAGTGAACACACCGTGATTACAGTCATCCAAGAATGTCAAACACAGTAATCTGGCATTGAGGGACAGAAATTGTGTCAATAAAGGGCTACAGCACAGCAAAATACTCTGAGTGTACATAATAACCTGTGGGCTGATATTAGCAGTACCAGTACAATCTCCACAGATATTTGGAGCCTAAACTTTAGCCAAATTTCCACTCCCTACTCTGATTCATGATGTTTCTTTTTATGGTCAACAGAGAAGCACAGATGGATAAAAAAAAAATTGGCTGTTTAATATAAATGATTATGGTGGACTGATAAAACCACTTTGGATCACCTGCAAAAATGGACAGGCTGAGTGGTGTAACTATAGTATAACTATAGCCAGACGAGACACATACAGGACATGACATGCCTGCTAAAATGGGATATTCTCTATATAGGTTTACACGAGCATAGCAAACTATCAATATCCAGCCAATGCAAGTCAATACCAAAGGTCACACACTATATTACTCTCTTCTTATGGCCTGCAAAAACTGGAGCTGGGCAAAGTGACACACAGGTCATCCTTCACTTTAAAAAGCTAAAATTCACACTGACTTTTCACTGAAGCAATATTAGTTTATACTGTTTCCTCTAAGAGCAGGAGAGACATTTAATGACCACCTCATTGTGCAGGAGTGCATGACTCATGTAATTAGAGCACGCAGCGTGCACACAGCACACTGGATTAAATGGGTTATTATTGCAACTCTTAGTGCTCTACGATCTCATTTCCTTAAAAACAGATAACCTCACAGAGACATGCAGAAATCTAGAGTTGATCAGAAATGACACAGTCAAACAAACATATCTAATTGGCTGCAGCCTGCAGGGAAATTCACCTTGATGAAAGAGGTCAGACAAGAATGTCAAGATTCACTCAGAATTACAGGCCACAAGTAGGCAAATATAAGCCTGGGGCAAGAGTGAGTGCAGAACTGCATCTCAGAATACAGAATCCATTCAAATGCAGATGAGCTCCAGCAGCATCAGGTCACGCCGGGTTCCTCTCAGGTCAATGGAGAACAAAAAGCTGAACCGACAGACTTAAAGACATGCCGCGGAGAAACATGCCGCCTGCCTGACAAACCCCCGTTTCTGTTGTGACACGTTGACTGCATGTCTGAATTTAGCACAAACAGCTTGAATTCATGAATGAATCATGAGTACGGGCTTGGTAGTGATGGTGCAAGTGTGGAGAAAGTTTTCTTAGCACTTAACGATAGAGTGCGACCGACATATCAGCAAGCCAGCATTATAGGCTGAAATTTGCCCATCAGTTATATTAGTATCTGCATATAAGCTGGTAGATATGCAAAAAGAAATGGCAGGACATACATGTCTTGGCTGCATTTTTATGTACATGTAACTCTCTTTTTTAATATTCAAGTGTAGTTTTTGTTAGATATTTCTCTGTTATATGTAGATTTCTTTATCTGATTTTTCTTACTGTCAAATTTAGTTATTCATTTATTTGTCAGGGACAGTGATCAACAGCAAAAACAGAAAACTAAATGAGGCAGAGTTAGCCCAGAAGGCTAATTTTTAAGAATGATGCATCATTAAAAGGAATCCCTTCATGACATTTTGTTCCTCTGTCGAATGTGTAGTCTATTTTGAGGAGGGAACTGAGCCAAATCATGGAGCACCAACTGTTTTAATTTGATTGACTCCAAAGATCTGCACAGTTCTTTGGTCTCAGCCTGACAGAAAACCTTTGAGATGAGAATGTAGAATGAACGTCACCAAAAATCTGCCAAAAAAAAAAGAAAACCCTCACCCACTGTGAAACCAGCAAGATCACTCTGCAAGTTTGCCAGTACATTACTGAATCTGTGCACCAGTCCACCAAACTGCTGCTGTGGCACGACTGAAGCACCACAGCTTTGCTACTGCATTGATATGACCTATAGAAAATAAACTCCATGTCAGTAAAACATTCACATACAAGGACTATCCAAGCACATGCTGCAACAGAGCAATTCAGTGCAATTGTAAAGGATTATATGAAGCAGCTGAAGGATATTTATGGTGAAACAGCAGTGTTTTTGATGATTTTGTATCCTAGTCTGAATTTTACAGCCAAACCAACCTGCAAGGATTTTATATCCTAGTCTGACAATTTTACAGCCAAACCAACCTGCAAGTCTGGAGCTCACACAGATAATGATCTAATCATTTTTAACCAAGTGGGGCGTGTGTGGCTGTGAGCAAATACTCCAGTAACGTTTACTAGGACCTTAATTTCACCTTCTGATCTTTACTCAAAATGCTACTCTGAAAATATATTCTGAAAACAGTCAAATCTAGCAAAAAATGGCATATTTTATTGGCATTTCACCAACTGAAAGGACTTTTTGACTGTGCGGGACACAGAAAACAGATTTGTCTTGAGTTAAAGTAATAAAAAATAGAATCTTACGCTTTATTGCGTTGATGAGGTTTTTTCCATCCTTGTACAGCTCTTTGATGAACCTGTTGGTTTTTTCCAGCTCTGCTTCATGTGCCTTTATTTTATCCCTGAAGCTGGGGCTGTCCAGATAGCACTCGCTGAACTCCAGCGGGTGTAGTCCCATGTTTCCGGATAGATTGGCGGCCTCGTTTAAAAGCAGGACACCTTGTCAAATTCTGCTCACTTTGTAGTTAAAAAAAAAACACTACCCGGCGCAATCAAAGAACCGCTTTTTTCGCTGACGAATTCCCTTTGTAGTGTAGCTGAAAAAACATAGCTATGTCAGGTAGCTAACGTTGCTTAGCATTGTAACTTCGGATAGGCGCATGGGTGTTGTTCCACAGTTGTCAAATTACGCGATGATAGCTAACGGGTATCAGAGTTAAATAGTGACAAAAACACGGTTTCGGCTGAAATAAGCATCCGTAGTCGATTAATTAGAGTCGTCAGAAAATCATATCTGCTGTATCCAACTTTTTCCCCCGTCATCCCATGTGCCCCACCTACCAAAGTGACATATTGAGAAACTCCGCTGCCATTTGTGTGCGTGTAGCAAAAACTCTAAACGAAGAGTATCGACCGTAACGAGAGGGAGTACTGCTGCCCACTTCCGCCGGCGCCTTCGCTTATTGGCCAGATTGATGGAGAGAACGCTGGCAGTACTCGACCTGACGAAATATTTACATGAAGTTATATGTTTATTGCGGTGTTATGCAATCAGATACAGTAGCTCTGAGGCAACAACTCTGACCATTAGAAGTTTCACGGATGTAGCAGTTGTTGCAGCGTTAGTGTAACAGAATGTATTGATTGTATATTTCTAATAAAGCAAAAAGTATTTTTAAAACGTCAGAGTAAATGCACAATTATATGCAATATGAAACAAAATGGCAGTATATTATATGTAGATCTTTATGTCTAGGACTATCCTTTTTTTTTTTTGCTTTACTTTTATTTATTTATATTCATTTATTTATTTATTACATTTGCTATTTACACTGTTATACTTGTATTCTCATTGTATTTTACAGTGAATAGCTTTTGTGTATTGTCCAGGAGTAGAGGGTAGCTAGACTATTTTTTATTTTTATTTTTTTTACTATAAGGCATTGCTGCATGTTTTTAATGTTTATGACAATAACAAACTTGAACTTGAAATTATATGAAAAATATGAAGCTATCTACATGACTAAAGTAAATAAGGCTCATGTAGGTATGGTGTGAAGCAAATACTTTCATGTTAAATTAAATATGTAAATATGAAAACAAGTTTTTGCTGAAGAAGAAATACAATTGTATGTCCATAACCAACGCTATGGAGACTGTTTAATAAAGTTTACAGTGGCACAGTGAAAAGAACAAACAGAGACAGAAACAAAAAGGATAAATGCCGGAACCAGAGGAACTGCAGTCTTCCTGAACAGGAACCAGTGACCAATCATTAGCACAGCAGACACCCAACAATTAGTTAAACCAGTTATGAAGCTTTATGAGTTATGAATCATTGGGCAATAAAAGAAAAGGGTTTGACATATTCACACGAAGTGATAGAGTGCTATATAATCATCTAGAATTGAACAATAACAATGGAAATCCAGTTTTTCCTTCCCACAACATATAAACTCCTGTTAGGCATCACAGTCCTGTAAGTACAGAAGAACACTGGAAACAACAGTAGAGGCTGAAAAACTAGTTAGTGGTAGATAGACCAGCTACATAATAAACAATTAACAATAAGGACAGACAGATCAACCTGAGCAGAGCTTAGACTGACTACAAAAAAAGTCTACACTTCAACAAATTTTTAATTCTTCAGTGCCTCACACTATACAAAGTCAACAAGCTTGTCAACACCCATAACACTCATACAGTGCAGCATATGGGCCTACCAAGGTGATATGCTACTACTACTACTACTACTACTACTACTACTACTACTAATAATAATAATATCGTTATCCACTGTAGAGATTTTCATGGATGTATATCTTGATAGAATTTTTACTCTTCGGTTGTGCCTCGGGAATCCTCAGCCATTGGTTCCATTAAAGGTAATACATATTTTAGGTCTCCCCACAGCTCCACTGTAATTTAATTAAAATGAAAATTGTTATTCAACATGTTTCCTAATCACTTATAGCGAATATGACCTGATCTGGACTTCGGATATCTTCAGTACGGTAAAAATTGGGAAGGTGGAACTGTGTAACTTACCATGTTTATTTCTGAGTTATTTAGCACGCGGACATCTTTCGCGTTCTGGTTGGAGGTTGGAGATGTGCGAAATGCGTATTCATTTATAAAAAATGTGATTTATAATTTTAGGGTATAGGTAGGTAAAATAAGGTGGACATAATCTAACCTATCCAATTGTTATCATGTATATTTTGTAGCTATTGTCAGAAGAGTTTTATTCTGTGTCTGGGCTGCTAGCAGAGAAAGCGCTGCTGCTAGCAGAGAAAGCGCTGCTGTGTGGATGGATGGACATGCCTGACTTAACTATGCTGACCACTTTATTGGAAAACATCCTCATGATAACCTCCGAGTCTTTGTGAAAATAGGAATTTAACTAAACACCAGGGATCTTGTCGGTGTATTTCCATCTGGATTATCGAGGCCTTGATCTAAAGTTATACAGTAAGTCAACAAAGGCAGACGGCGTTTTTATTTTAGTCTGGGTGGCTTTGAGATGGGATAGAATGAAAAATGTAAAAAGTGAAGAGGCTCTTTTTTCTTTTCTTTTTTTTAAGTATTCTTGTCATCGTATTGAAAAAGATAATAGACAAGTCATGTAATCTTCTGCTTATTATTATTATTATTATTATTATTATTATTATTATCATGATTACATAAGAATTAAGTTTATTGGCCAAGTATGCTCTTACATACAAGGAATTTGACTAGTTGACTTGCATGCACTGTACTCATATGCAGTAGCAGCAAGACAAAAAAAGGAATATTTTGTGTGAACAATGAACTAGATTTTTAAAAAATCAGAAATTTTGGTATAGAATATAGACAATCAAATTAGTTGTATAAAGTAATTATAGAGGTAAAGGTCAAGTAGTTTATATAGGAGCTGGTTTGCTGAGTTACTGTGTAAACAAATATGACTTCAGTTTATTAGACAAATTATTGGAACTGTTTGGTTATGTCATCACTTCTCTCTGTAACTTGCTTTTGTAAGGGATGCCTAATGCCAGCGTGAGGTCAAAGCATGGCAGGAGGACCCGACGGCGACAAAGAGAAGATCCCATCAGGAATGAGCTGGTCTCAAGTTCCCTAGAAAGTGCCCAACAGTGCCTGTTCAACCAAGACTATGGAACTGCTTTTGTTCACTACCTTCTGGTCCTCAATCTTGCACCTGCCTTTAAGGACTTTGCAAGGGTAAAGTCTAGTATTTAGACCAGTCTGTGTACATTTACTACCAAACACTGTTTGTATCTACCAGTATCACACACGTCACAGTTATCAACAGTACACCAGTAGCAGTCACTGATTCAGAACAAAAGGATACACAAGTTTGAAACCCGATGTTTTGAATTCATCCTTGCAGGAATCCTTCAGATTCACTCTCTTCAAATGGGCAGATGAACTGGACTCTCTGGGCCGCATTCAAGACCTCTTTAGTTGTTACGAACAAGCCCTCGAACTCTTCCCTGCTGATGAGGTCATCCTAAACAGCATGGGTGAACACCTGTTCAGGTACTCCCTAACTCTTCATAAATGTTAACATTATCTGTCTGAACACATCTCCAATAAGATACATTTTCAGCATGTACTGTTTTTGACTTCACTGTGGGACTCATTTTATTATGATCCAGAATGGGCTTTAGAGATGAGGCTGCAGGTCATTTCCATAAAGCCTTGAAGCTGAGACCGGACTACCCAGAAGCCAGGGAGAACTTCTACCGTGTGGCCAACTGGCTGGTGGAGCGCTGGCATTTTCTAATGCTTAATGACCGTGGAAGGAACCAGAAATACCAGCAAGCTATTCAGAAGGCTGTTGAGAGCGGCTGCAATACTGTACTTGACATAGGTACTGGCACTGGGATCCTTGGGTGAGATATTTACATGACAATTTAGAAGCTTATTATTTTGTCTTATGTTTTGGGGACAAGCTTTGAGTTTTGGTGTGTACTTTATTTATAAAATGATCTTACTGACTAGTAGACTTGATATTTATGTTGTTCATTCCTTTGGCTACAAACAGAATAGGACTTGTGCGTTCATCTAATAAATTTAATATTTATTGTTCTAATTTCCTGTTTTTTTTCTGTTAAGCATGTGTGCTAAGCAGGCAGGAGCTGCTGAAGTGTATGCCTGTGAACTGTCTAAGACGATGTATGAACTGGCCTGTGAGGTGGTGACTGCTAATGGAATGGATGGAAGCATCAAGATCCTTCATATAAAATCTCTGGAGATGGAAGTGCCTAAAGACATCCCACACAGGTATGAGTTCTGGCTGAAGACCCTGAAAGTCATTGATCCTTCAGGTGCAGAACTTGCAGATTAATTGCATTAGGTTTAGTATTTGTTGTTAAGACAATCATGTGCAAGTTTTGAACCACAAAATATGTTTTCATGAATGGTTTTTTTTTGTTTTTTTTTTTCTTTAATGTATTCCTTTCAGGGTGTCGTTGGTGGTGACAGAGACTGTAGATGCAGGATTGTTTGGTGAAGGCATCATAGAGAGTCTCATTCATGCCTGGCACCACCTACTCCTACCTCCCCAGGTAACTGCATTAAAACTGAGATGATGAGTCAATTAATTGATTAGTTGATGACAGGGAAACTATTTCACAACAATTTAAATTTCATTGTTTTCAGCATTTACCAAATAAAAGTGCCAAACATATGCTGGTTCTAGTTTCCCTATTGTGATTATTTGCTGGTTTTGTATGTTTTTCAGTGTAAATTGAACACTGCTAACTTCAGTAACTTGTTATGGCTATCTGCCAGCATTTTTGGACATTTCATAGATAACTGATAGTTTAATCGATAATGAAAATAATCATTGCTGCAGCCCTAAAACCACAAAGGATGGGAAATGTAACTTAATTTTTCCAGTTTCATAGATGCTGCTTGGTTTATTAAAAAAAAAAGAAAGAAAGAAAGAAATGCATTGCCCAACTATGTAACTCATTAGCATGACAAGTCAATGTGCAGTATTATTAAAGACAAGTGAAACAGAATCAGTAGAGATGTATTGTTTTTTTGTCCTAAAGAGTGACCAGAATGAATTTGGGGAACCTTCTATGACAGGCCGGGTCATCCCTGCTGGAGCCACCGTGTTTGGTATGGCTGTTGAGTGCCTTGAGATCCGCCGGCATCACAGGTAGGCCCAGAGACTATCAAAACTCTTTTGAGGTTGAAACTATGAGGAGTCTGGAGCATTAGACTGCTGCTTCTCTTTTCTACAGACTGTGTGTACCCGAGCTGGGTGGCCTGTCTTTGGCTGCAGTAGGGGATCTCCGGAGCCCAGTGAGCTGTAGCTCTGTGCCAGATGACTCCATGGAGCCTTACACTACAGAGAGACTGAGCAGACTACCAGGGGGGTATAAAGCTCTCACCCAGCCCTTCAAAGCCTTCGACATCAACTTCAACAACGTGCAGGTGAGCAGAAGCATCCCTGATAACAGAGATGATTAATTAAGCCAAGATCAGGTCTACATTCAGAAACTGGAATCAAAGTGAGTCCGAACATGCATATTATAACTGAACAAAGTAATGTGTTATGTAACCCCCGAAAATACAGGCTGCTCATCTTAAAGCTGTTAAAGATAGGATAAATGCAATCATATTTTAAAAAATTGTAAAAGAAAAACTGCCTTAACATCTATTACGTGAATAACAAACACACATACATTTTCTCTATATAAGGATGTTAAAAAAAAAAAAACAGGCTTACTATTCATTCCATATGGAAAGTAGCATTTGTGTTCTTTCTCATCCTGTTGCTCTTGATCATGTGCACCAACACTTCCATGCTAGTAAAATAGACTTGGATGACAATGTGAGTAATGTGGAAGTGACTGATTTCTGGCATGGATTTTTAACATGTTTAGTTAAGTAAAATAATGATAAAATTCTGTAATTAATTTTTTAATGCACTTGGCTAATTAGTGTGAAAATACTAACATAATAATCTTCATTGTGCTTGTGTGTGTGTGTGTGTATTTGTGTTTGTGTGTGTGTGCGTGTGTGCATGCAAGTCAAGAAAATTAATGTAAAAAATTATAACTACAAGAAAAAGAATGAATTTAGTTGTCCATATTTCTAACGGGCCATGCAAACAAACATATTATCCTTCTCAAAGGCTAAAATATTATACATCAGTGGTCATGTTATTTGGCCATAAACCTGCAGGGATCAGCTAGAAATTAAGATAATTGTTGTTATTTATAATTAAGATTATTTATCCAGACGTGCAGTAATAATTTACAAACATGCTCCTGTTGCCTGGTGACAGTAACGATAATGTGGACTAAATGTCTGAACTAAATGAGGCAAACTCACTTTAGGAGATGTATGCTTCCTGCGATACTGTGTGCAGGGCATTGTAATTCTGTTAGCGCCACAGCTCCACATCAGCTAAAACAGAAATTGAAAAAAAAATGTCAGAACTGAATTATGAGGATCATGGTCAGCAGATAAACTGAAGTCAGTTCTGAGTGTTTTTAATTTGTGTTTGAAATGATGCTGAGTGCTGGACTGAAAGACAAAGGAACAGGATAAGAAGTTGTTGCTGTTGGCCTTCACAGATACAGTTTAATTTGGAGGGGTTGGTTTGGTGTGATAACCTATTTGGGTTCCTGCTGTTTTCCACAGAGGTGCTTGAGATATTAATTCATATTCCAGATGTAACTTTTTTTTGCATTACCGCCTTTTATCCTCAAGCTTCAACACTGGAAAGGGTTTCATTATAGCACAACAGCATTCTTTTAAAGTGTTTGCCTTGAGTATTACCATCCTGATTTTCCTCATTTTTATAATTTGGGAAAATCCCTGGTTGACTTACGAGGCGCCACAAAGCTACATGCAGTTACATTATGTTTTGAAAATTGTTGGATTACTAGATTATCATCACTGTGGCAAAGATGGTCAGAATTATTAATATAATATTGGTCACATTTTACATAACTATCCTTGGCTTTTGACTTGATATATTCCAGTATATTCATCTCCAGATTCCCAGAGGCAAAAATCAGCTATGGGCCTTTTTCTTCGTAACGTTATTTTAACATGAAGCCTTCTGACATCTGTTTTTTTAACATCTATATTGCTCCTTTTTTTTTTTTTTTTTANTTTTTTTTTTTTTTTTTAACCTATCTCTATACAACTAAGTTTGAGTTTAATTTTAATTTTATTTGACAACCCCTCAGCAATTCCATTATCCATTTTGCTGTTTTCTTTGGAGGGTTTTTGCCTCTTTTTTTTTTTTTTTTTTNTTTTTTTTTTTTTTTTTAAATCTGAATACAACTTGTTTGGTCTGATGTTCATTTAGCACATTACAATGCTGTTATAATCTTAGTTACAGGATATGTTCTAGTGCAGTAATGCCCCATGCTTGTCTTCCTCATTTGTGCTCGTGACTGTTGTAATGTTTTATAATGTTTTGCATTATATTCCTGTGCTGCACCAAATGAAGGTTTTCTTCCAGGTTGTCATAGGACTTTGTTCTAATTTGAACTGTCTAGTTTTACAAAGTTTAAACAGTAAAACAATTAATGTGTTTAAATTGGGTAAAAGTAGAAGTTACTTTTTCAAAGTATTATTTCTCCAGACAGTTTGACTTGGAACATTTTAGTGTATCGCTGATATTTACAGCAAAGGCCAGAAGAAATGATTGTAGAAGAAGAGGAAGGGTTAAACATTTATCTGACATGCTTCTCCTTGTATTTGCTTTCTTATCTCATTTCCATGATATTGTCTTTTGTTTGGTCCCTGCACTTAACGTGCACTCAGCTGTGCTGGGGGGTCGACATATTGTGTCTTTGGTGTTTTGAGTATTGTGATTTTTATTTCCACAGGTTTTAGTAGCATGATGTTTAGCATATTTAATTATTTTGTCAGGCTTGTTCTCTGTAAAGGCTTTAAAAATTTGAAAATTTGACTACAGCTAATGTGCAGCTGTTATTTAGCTGTGAAGCCTGTGATGATAATAATACTGAGGCTGACCTGTAGGAACTGGAGGGGCTGAGCTCCAGGGAGGTTCAGCGGCTCAGTCTGCCTGTCACCCAGGAGGGGGAGCTTGATGCCCTGGCTGTGTGGTTCCAGCTCCACCTCGATGAGGAGAACAGCTTGTCTACTGGACCCCAGGAGGACACGTGCTGGGAGCAAGCCATCTACCCCGTCCACAGTGCCAAGGGTAAGACCCTAGAAGAGACACACACATCCACTGGCAGACTGTTGACAATAGTTCTCCTTTCAAAGAGCATGTTTCTGTTAATCATAGAGAGCTGATTTATATGCTGATGAAATGAACATGTTTATAAAATAGTTCCAAAACTTAACATTTTATCTTTTGCTCATGTGTAATCTCTAGTTCCATTTATCATGCAGTTCAGAGTTTGATCAGATGAGGGCAGTGTATGTCATGGAAACTTAAGATCATGTGTCATGAAGACTCAGGAAAACTCAAAAGGCTTATAGTCACTCAGATTCCTGTTTTTATATATATATATTTATACCAACATTTAAAGAACATTAGTGACACAATCAAACGGAATATGGCTCTCCATAATATCAAAATATTTTTTTTTCTAAAAAAAAAGTTTTGCACAGTTAATGACATCCATAATTTAAAAGCTAAAATTTTCACTTTTTTTTTTTTATTTACCTCTATATTAACAGTGTAACCTACTTAAAGTAAGATGCATCTATATNACTTTTTTTTTTTTATTTACCTCTATATTAACAGTGTAACCTACTTAAAGTAAGATGCATCTATATGGTGGTATCATAGTATATTAGTATGAGATGATGTCTTCAGACTTTTCTGCAATATCTTCGATTTTAATGCATTTGATTGTATTAAGTTACTTATTTAGGTACAAATTAGGTTTGTCTATCATTTACTCACTACATTGTTAACATTGATAATTCTGTAATTAGGGAAAGTTAGAAAATATTTTAGCCTATAATTATTTATGACTAAGTTCTAGTTGAAATCGTAATCAGTGTGCCTCTTTGTGTATTGTAGTGGCAAGATGATACTGCAGGAAGATTTTACTTTGACAAAGTTCTTCTCAATAGCTTGACAGTTCATTACATTATCATTAATATTCACAGTATGGTGGTGGAAAAATTACACTGATGTTTAAAAAATACACAAACTAATTAACATGACATGTATCATCACCATCCCATCTGAATAGAACCCAGTTTTCAAGATTGTAGCATAAAGGCTTTTAATGCAGCTGTTACACCAGTTATAACTTAAATTGACCAACAAGAACTGCAAACAAACTAACTTGATTTAGAGAAAATCAGTGGACTTTGCGAGATCAGTATAAATTATTTATTCACGTTTATTGATCAATTTATTCATTTTTTCCTTGAAGTAATGGTGCTAGAAGCCACAGGAATGCAGTAACTTGTTCGAGTTGTTATTAGGATACATCATCTTTCGAACAGGACCCTAGTCTGCTGCAATTCTTATCACTATTAATTGGTAACGGCAGCATCAACGCAGCTGCCACCTTTCTGGCTTGAACACCAACATCCGTTTCCTGTGACATGTGCACCGTGATCACCTGTGACACTCTTTAGTGTTCATGAAATTCTTATAGGCAATAAATATGCATTTTTCCCAAATGTCTCTGACAAGCCACGCACTGACATGAAGACATGAGCAGATGTTATTCCTTTAGGATTCCTTTCTGAGCGTCTCCCCCTCTCTGCGTACCCAGTCCCCTGCATCTCATTTCTCTATTGAGCTCACTTCCTCTACCTCTCCCTTCCACTGCTACCCCCCTTCCTCTGCTTTCTGTCCTAAGGATTTGTTCTGAGGCCTAGAGATGAGCTGATTGTTGAGGTCTCCTGCAGTGATGCCTACCTGAGACTCTGCAGTGTTGCCGTGGTGAGAGATGGACATGAAATCTGTCTAGACAAGCGCCTGGAGTCACAGTATACTGAAAACCCTGTTTCAAACCCGAGCCCAGAGGCAGAACTGTGCACTGCTTTAGCATGTCTTCAGACTTACCAGAATCAAGCCAAAGACTTCTGCATGCTAGAATGTTCAGAAGTGGCGCTCCTGAACAATCACCATTACCATCAGAGTTTTAGCATTGCAATAGCGAAACTCATATCCAACCTGAAAAACAAAGAGCAAAGATCGGATATCACATCTGCTGCCAGTGACCTCACTGACTCAACCAGCTCCACCGACAGCCATGAGCTGCTGTATGTGCTGGATGTGTCAGAGGGCTTCTCTCTGCTTTCCCTCATAGCTGCCAGTCAAGGTCATGTTAAAGCATACAGCTCAGTGGAAAAAAATAAACAACAGGAAGTCCTAAAAAGACTGGCCTGCTCCAACAATATCCCAGAACAGAATCTAGAGTTCTGGCTCAACCATACGGAGGACGAGCAGAAGGTGCTCCAGAGACCCTCCAGGGAGAAACTGTGGAGCACCATCATCTTGGACTGTGTAGAGACTTGTGGTCTCATAAGACAGAAGTTGATGGAGAAAGCTTCACTGGCCAGGTAAGTCAAGGTAGTCAAAGTAGTGCACGGAAAAAAAATACCATTGAAAAACGGTATTTTGGTCATAGAACATGCCAGAAATACTCAGTTTTTTAAGTTATCTATTCTAGGTGTCTACTGGAGGAAGGAGGGCGTATTTTCCCAGAACGTATTGTGGTGTATGGGATGCTGGTGGAGTCTGACACTTTGCTGCTGGAAAGTGCAGTCCAGGGTCAGGAGCCAACACTTGGCCTCAACATTGCTCCCTTCATCAACCAGTTCACTGTAAGTATCCCTATAGAAACTCAGCCGCCAATCGATAGTTGATAAGCTTGGTTTAGCTTTCTATCTTTACTTTGCATAAACTCTTACAGCATGTAAATCTTAGCAGAAATGTAGCACAATGTATGCACAGTTTGATCCAGGTTGTGCCATTACCACTGACTCCTTTCAGCATTTCCTGTATGATGATATGGTAACAGCTCATTTATGGTGTAGGTGCTTTATCTTTTTAATTAAATTTAGACTCAAATTTAATTAATTTGAATAAAATACTAGTATCTCAACTGAAGCGTTGTCATTGTGAACCTTATCAAAGGAAATCACATGAAAGCTAAAGCCTTATTCTCAATGCCAGACTTCTCCAGCTTTTATAATAGAAGTTGCAAAATCCTCCTTTTGCACTTCTTAGGCCACTCATATCATGTATTCTGTCTTATGTTGCTGATGCAACACTCAGTATTTACAGTTTTGATGTGTGCTGTTATTGTAAGCTTGCGTCATTCACATTCAAACTCTCCACATTAGGAGCAAATGTGTTGTCTGTTAAATGGCATTCACACATAGTGCAACACTGCTAAAGTAAAACTAACTTTACTGGCCTCATAAAACCAGCCAGATATTGCATCCTATTGTGGTTTTTCCTGTCATGAGGGTTTATTATTGTTGAGCAAGGCGTTTACCTGGAATACCAAGGCCCAGTACTGCGTTTTGTGTGCTGAGACATCTCTTTTTTTCCTTGCTCTGAAAATTATAGATTTTCTTTTCAGCATTGTGTTCGTGCTCTAATTTCATAGGCCCCTCATGAGACAGTAGTTTATTTTAGCAGATGTTATCTTTGAAGCCCTCAGTGGAGGTTTCTAGCTGTCACACAAGAGAACACACAGCTTGGCCCAAGACATCTATACCTGAATCCATCAGAAGACATTACATCAAGCACATCAAACGGCAAGCTCTGAGATCTACACAATTGTGACAGGAGGAGGAAAGATTCTTTCGCTCTGGTCTAAATGGATAGTGATGCTTTCTTTGCTGCTTCTTAGTTGCTTCACCAGCTGCAGCCACTGTCCGATTATCAAGTTTTGAAGAGTTTGAGGGTGAAGATTAGTTTCCTAGCATTGATCAGTGACTGAGTGAATACCCAGCAACATATGAATGGACTGTTAAATGGATAAATATCACTTTGAGCAGTTTGTCTGATTTTGTAATAATGTTTTTGCATGCTCTCTTCTTCTTACAAATATTGACAATGGCACCAGATAGCTCTCTTTTTTTTTTTTNTTTTTTTTTTTTTGTCAGCTACCAACACAAACTGACAGCACGTTTATCTTGTATTTTGTACCAATTTTAGGTGCCGGTCCATGTGTTTCTGGATTTTTCCACACTGGAGTGCAGGCATCTCAGTGAGTCTATGGAGCTCTTTGTTCTTGACCTCATGGACACCAATGCAAACAACACAAACAGAGAAGTCAAGGTATGATTTGTTCTCAATAAAATCATGTCGGGTACTCGAACGCAAGTCTTAGAGGTCCACTTTTCAGATCATTCATTAATCACCTGATGGTACAACATGAATATGATAACAACATGGGAGCTTTTATGTTTATGGAATGAACTAAGTCATTATGAAGGGGAGGACTTAATGGAAGTCTTTTGTCCTCAGCAGCTTGAGCTAAATGTAGCTACCAACAGCAAAAAGATGACACCAACAACCAGAGTCTGCCTGTTAAGCATATGGTTTCTGTGTGAATAGGGTGGAGAGGTGGTGTGTGTGTGTGTGGGTGGNTATGCGTGATTGGAATGAGTTACTGTCCTTCATAAAAAATGTCACCTGATAACAATGCTGTGCTGCACACCACTGCAACTGCTGAACACATTTAATTCACGTTGACTAACACTACAGTCCAAAAATGTTAATAACTACATATAATACACTGTACACATTGATCCTATAGAGAACCTTTTGACATTATTTTAGGATAGTAAATGGTTTCAGGCAGCACTGACCCATTTTTTTTTTTTTTTTTTTTTAATTTTCAGATATATCTTGTTGTCCTAAAACTGTTTAGAATATTTGGTTTTGGAGAGGTAACTTTTATGAATAAATCAACCTGACATTCAAACTTTTTTCTTTGTCCATTTTGATTTAGAAATAATGAAAATAACTTGTTTATTGGGACAGATGTAAAAAAGAAAAAAAAAATCATGTTAACCTGTTTTAAAGTTTTACATGTCAAAAATATGGTCTTTACACAAATAGAAGTAAAATGTAACTGCTGATTTTTATCACTCAACTGGCATAGATTAATTAACCGACTGTTCCTGCTTACGGTGAAATATGTTGATAAGTCCTGATCTCTGTTTCGTAGGTCCAGGCTACCTCTGCAGGCAGAGTAACTGCAATTCCCTTCTGGTACCACATCTACCTGGACCAGGAGATCAGCATCAGCACCATGAGCCAGAACTCTCACTGGAAACAGGCAGCCGTGGTGCTGCAGCAGCCCCAGGAAGTGAGAGTAGGGGACTGGGTCTGCCTCACCGTGAAGCTCCACAAGAGCACCATCTCCATATCAGCCCATATAGAGAATGTCCATGAACAAATGGAGTAATGGCTGATTTACTTTTGCTGCTAGCATGTTGTGATCAATTTGAAACATTAACATATTAATTGCCATGTATACTCCACATTGTTCATTTCTACAAATGGATTGCTTGTCTTTAAATGTTAAGTTTTCCTATTCACAAATACTGTGCTGTGCAGTGCAGATGCTGTACCTGCACACCCCTGTAACCCCAGAGGGATGCCTAATTAGAAGTCTGCTTAACATAAACATTTTTAACCTTGACCCTTCAATTTATGATTTTATTGTAAATTGTGCTACTGTATGTAATTTAGAGGAAATTTAGAGGTTATACTATAAATAATTATCCTTTAATTGCGATGATGGTGTAATTTGTCAGTAACAAAAAGCATTTTGAATATGAATGAATGTTTCTTAATAAAGGCAAGAAAAAAATCTGTATTTAAATCTGATTTATTTAAAGATTGTGTCTCAGGGAGAATTAAACTCAAACGTGGACTTCACATCTGATCTGATGTAATCCTGTCAAGTTTATTAAAAACAGATAAGGCAATTCAACATATTGTAACTGTAAGCAATGCATATTATGCTGCAGATATATTTGTGTTCGCTGAAATATAAAAATGATATCCTACACTGTACACTGAATGTGTCAGTATCCCTGCACAAGTCCAAGTCAGTTACAATGACAGAGAGGAAAGAAATTATGAGGTAAAATTAATGGCTTGAATAAGTAGCTGTAAAGGGTTTCCAGCTATTCCAATTCCAATTAAAATATAAATGGTTAATTAAATATGGCTGATAGACAAGCAGCTAAACAGCACATTTGAGACCGAAGTATCTGAGAGGGCTAGTGAATATTACTGTAGTTAATACTAGAATGACTTGTTCGCAGCAAAGCGCTGATTAACAGAAGGATGTATTGAGAAATGTGCTGATTGTATTTTTTTTTTTTATTATTATTAAATTGCATAAGTTGGATCTGTACTTGGATATTATTGGCATTAATTGTAACCACTCACACATTAGGAAATAAATGATTTTTGATGTTGTAACAGTGTCACAGATAGTAAAGAAAATGCAGTGATCAGGTTTTGCTCTCTGAACTACCCATTCAGTTCATTTTTCCTCTGCAAAAGTAGTTTAATTCTTATTACGCATCTTAAAAAGTTTGCTTCTACCCATCCCTCCTCAGGAATACACTTCTCCAATGTCACTGGGAGAAGAAAATTAAGACATTTTCGACATCTGATTTGCTTTACTATAGTAGATTTCAGTTCATTATTGCTCATGTAATGTCATCTGAAATCACTATAAACCAAGATATAGTGTGAAGAAACAGGTATTTGAGCTTTTGAAACTTCTATGATTTAACTACCTTAGATTTGAGAGCATGACGTAATCAAGCCAACACATTAAACAGCTGTGTAATAGTTTCCCACCTGGATCATGTATATATGCATGCTGTAAATAAGACATGAGGAGGTACTAAGTAACCTCTCATCCCCTTAACTACTGGGACATCAAGAAACATGACAGCTGGGAATTTTGGTAACTTGGAGCACACCAGAGACTGACCATAATTCTTAACCAAAATAACAATGAATATAAAACAATTCTGGTGTTGCATATGAAGATGTAGAACTCCTTAGTACAGCAACTAAAACTGCATAAAACATCTAAAAATTCCAAATCATTAAGTGCCATAACTTCTTTGAACATTCTTGAAGCCATCACGGCAGAGAGGTCCATCTTCTCTTGGGCTACTCTTTATCTGTTGTTGTGCCTTTTTGAAATGTTCATGAGTTTTGTTCAGTACTGCATTAGTGAAATATCTAAAGGAAAGTGGCAAGGCTTTAATTGGGTCCTGCCCAACCGTGTTTGGTGCAGTCTGTTATTGACGCTAGGCTTGAAGATTATCTAGGTGATTACAATGAGATCTGCATCTGTCAGTTCTTTGGTGTCCTGGATCTCTTCAGGTCTAGCCTCGTATCCTTCATCCCAAGGGGCTGAGCTGAGCCCAGCAGGGGCTGACAAGGAGTGTGGTGTGAGGGTTTTTCCTAGACCCTCATATTGACCCCTGGATGACACCGGGTTGGATGTGGCCTCTGTAATGGCATCTTGGGATGCCGAAGAGAGAAGCCCAGAACGTTCACCATCATTCTCTGCTTCACTAAAGTAGGACTTCCTTGGACGACCCATTACTGTTCTTCCTGTAAATAAAGATTTAAAAAAAAAAAAAAAAACCTAACAGTGGTTTCTACATCCATGAGAATGCCAGACCCCAACTTTTACTTATTTTTATTTAACCTTTATTAAACCAGGAAAACCTCACTGAGATTAAAAATCTATTTTTCAAGAGTGTCCTGGCCAAGATAGGCAGTAATGACATGAAGTCAGACAAATAACAGAAAATATACAATAATATGAGTGCAGCATAAAGTCTGCTTATACAATATGAGTTAAGAAAGTGTTAACATTTGAATAAAATTTTCAGTAAAGATAATTTCCGTAAAACACACCATGATCAGACCATAAAAAAGCAGTGGCAACACTAATCAAAACATTAAAAAAATACACCTAACATTCCCCCTGACATTGTCATATACATGACAATGCATTAAGATCCTGCAGCAAAGCTTAGCCTTAGCCAAGAGAAACCAATACATGTTTCTGTGGAAGTACAGTAGACGGTGAGGACACTCACCAACATTGCGGACTTGTTCAGTAATGTCTGCTCTGACGTCAGAAATATCCCACATAGCCATGAAGGAGTCAAAGCATGAGCCCTCCTCAGCCTCCTGGATGTATGGCTTGTAGGTGAAGCTAAAGTGATGGGCAATGGCTGCCAGAAACATCTCCACACATATGACAAAGTCCTGAAAGGAAACAGGATAGTTTGGAAAGCGTATTGCTAAATTGTTGTTACACAAATGGTACTAAGAAAACGCAACAAGTCTGACATACTGTAGATATCCCACCAAATTAAACAATTTGGAGGCTAGATAGAAATACACTTCAGAAATAGAAAATCATTAGATTATATGCATTTATTATATACAGTGACTTCTATCAAATCCTGTCGTGTTTAACGAGATGACCTTTTCCATACCTGTAAGCCTGTAGCTACAGCCTCCACGCTTTGCCAGTCCCATGTGCGTTTCTCTGAGATCACTCCCACTTTGACCAGTAAAGCAATCAACACGGCTTGCCTGAGAGAGTTCACAAACTAATCAGTTCTCAACACCACCCATCCCCCACCCCCACCCCACACATGATGCCATTATCAAGACAGTAAGCATACTTTACCAGGAAATTACACCCATTCAGGTGTAATAAAATCACCTGGCATGTGAGTGAAAGGTGATATCATCACATATCATATGAAGTTTGAAAACATTGATAATTACCAGAAAGAGACAAACACCACCAGTTTGACACACAGAAACTTGCCCACTGGTCTGATTGGGCTGAGTTCCTCTCTCAGAGCTCTGTAGAACAGCACCAGGCAGTACATGGCAAACTAGGATTAACAGAAAGCAGCGAGAGAAATTAGTATTTGCTGAGGAGCTCAAGATACTTGTAACATTTCTACACTGTGTTCGTCTTATTTCTTAAAGAACCATATTGGTGATTTTGCATGTTTAAGCCCAATAAATACAACCTGCATACATGTTGCGTTACTGACAACCGATTTCAAAAACATAAAACTGTATTTTAGTTTTCCTGTTATTTTGCTACATCCACCAATCCTTCAAAATCAAATGTTGATACACCCACCTTAAAATTCAATGTTTCGCCTGTTAACATGGATGTCTCAATGTAGAAGGGACAATCTTTTTAATTTCTCAGTAAAAGCCGCCTTCTCCTGGGACTATACTCCCTGGCGGAGGCATACGCTGTCTTCCATGCAGCTCCGTGTATGACCGATTCAATAAAATTACTTTGACAAAAAACTTCATAAATAGTTTGCTCTACAAGTTTGATTTCAACAGCGTACTGGAATGAACTGAAACCAATGGCAGTCTGGAAACTAGGAAAAAAAAATCTAAAATTTGCTGTTGAAGTTGTACATTTTGGTAAGTGGTTGTCAGTAATGTAACATGTATGCAGGTTGTTATATATTGGGCTCAAACATGCAAAATCACCAGTCCTTTAACATGCTGGCAAGGATCTAATTTCTTATAAGGTCCTGAATTACAGGAAAATTATTACATGCAATTTTAAACCTAATAACATCATTACCAGCTGAGAAATATTGTTGAAGATAACCAAGTACGTCCATGCATTTGCAGAACTAAAGTTGCCTTCATCATACACTCCACACAGCTGACAGATTCTAGGAAGAAGAAACAAACACAACACAGATAACTGACACAAATAGGCAACATAACGCTGCGAGTGATATCAAATGACCAAATGTAAGGATCCATAAAGGTGCATGAAGAGCAGAGTTCACTTACAAGGCAATCACTGTCGTCACGGGTCTCACAACTGTGTACTGTAACACTCCTAGCTTACATCTCAGGAGTAAAACCCTGCAGAGGGAATTAATAATAATAATAATAATAATAAAAAACATGTTGTTTTTCTGACAACTGCTGTAGTTTGTGTTACCTGAAAACACTATTGACTTGAAGATCAAACTCAATCAGTATTGCTCATGAGAAATATAGTATGAAGATCCTCAACATGGTAATCACAATATTTTCATAAAGAGCTGCCTAATTTTCCCAACCATTTGATTAAAGTCCATTCTAAACACATTTATATGTAATGATACTGGCAGGGGTTAAGAATATAAAAACAGAGTATTAGATTATGAAACGTAGAGTAAATCTGGCTGATTCTGTTTAGGTACAGACAAATTACATTTTTCTTGAATGAGAACACACTGATCTTTTTTGGTAAAAAAAAAAAAAAAATCTCTGGATAAAATTAACTACACACATGCATGCTGAGGCTTCCTGTCTGTAGCAAATTTGAAAGTGGTGACTCTTGTTACATTGTGTGCTTTGAGAAAACAACAAATCAACTTCAAACTAACATCAATGTGTTGCCTTCTTTGTAACTAGTCACTGTCAATGGTTTTTCAGATTTTCTTTCCCCCAGGCTGTGTCAGAGGCAATTCATTGCATTCACTGACAAAACCACTGTCAGAGGCAAATCAAGCATCTGTGTAAAAGAGCTCTCTCTCTCTCTCTCTCTCTCAAAATTTAAAGCACTATTATATGGAACTTACAACTTTCCTTTGAGAAGAACAAAGATTAAGTCTAAGTGCCATATCCTATTGATGTGGCATACTGTGGTCATGGAATGTCAATGATTAATACACATCCATTGTCCACCATTTGTGAAACAGCTTGACTAGATCATTAAGTTTGGTATAAAAGGGTCCAACTAGCCTCATACTGGGAAACAAGGGCTGAACATGGCTCCATTGTGTAAAAGTGGAATAATTCTAAAGAGAACTCACTCTCCCATTGGCCAAGGAGGGCAGCAGCAGAGAGGGGGCAGGTGCTTCTGCTGCTCTTGAACCTCCAGCATCAAAACCAGGCTGGGATACTGATTTTCCAGGTACTTCAGCAAGAAGGTCATGAAGTTGTAGATAACGTAGGCCTCATAGCACTCTCTGCATGTGTCCACATAAATTGCTATACTGGGGTATTTAAGAGCAATCCACTACACACACACAGTGAGAGAGAGAGAGAGAGAGAGAGAGAGAGAGAGAATGACGAATGACACAGAAAATTAGATTGAAAGACAACTGTCAATCAGTGTACGTCTACAATTCTGCACTATCAACATGATCCTGTTAACATCATCTTTAGAAGTGCATATGTGTGGTGGACGCAGTAACACAACTCACACTGTCCAAGCTGTAGATTGGGACCATCCAAAGTATTCTACAGTTAAAATAAAAGCACACCAGTTAACACAGAGACAAAAATCAGCATAACACAATATTATTAACGTCTGCCATGGCCTGCTGAGAACCTACCTGATGATAGGTTTCTGAAGCTCTGGTTGAGTGTAGTGAACAAGATGCTGCAGGATGCCCCATAATGATATGGGTATGGTCATGAAGACAAATATCCCAGCAATGAACCATGCTTTGTTATGAGTGCCAACCTGTTATTACATCGAAAGCAAGTTTCAACCAGATAGACAAGTCAGAATTCAGAGTCATAAAAAAAACCTTAATCATGCTTTAAATCTGGGAGAGGTCTCTAGGGCCATATCAATTTATACATTCAATCTCAAGTCAACAAGAAGTAAAATAAAGCAAAACTGAAATCAGATGGACTGTCTACTAGTTAGAACTGACCTCTGACCCCTGCAGTTCCCAAATGCATAAAGGCAGGACAACTAATAACAACAAAATATACAGTAGAACGACCAGCGGCCGGATCCATCTTCTCCAGTTCCCACATGTACAAGGCATTTTTGACCCGAGGTCCGAAGCCGGCCACCAGTACAGTGACCAGCAAATTAACTCGCTATCACGTTGACCTAGGTTCAACTGCTAATCCTTGCTAACCCTCGACGCATTTATAGTTAGCTTCTCATGGTGACAACTTCAACCGTTCGCGGCTACTCAAAACCGACTGCACGTAAGTAAACCAGCTGGTTACTTCACCGAATTTCATTCACGAGGATCAGCAGTTACATAATTAACGCTCATATGACAGAGGAGGGTTTAGCATGCTACTTTGTTAACGTTAGCTTCCGCTGTTTCATCATGTAAACAAACACGGCTGATGGTCCATGCTGTCTGAAGCATCGAAAGTCACCGCATGGCTGTCGAGCAAAACAAATACATCTCTACAAAGAAATATTAATCATATCGATAGCTAAATGTAGAGTGTGTTGTCATTTTTTTTTCAAGCCGGTTTGCGCTCGTAAAAGTTTTGACAGAAGTAATATCTGTTGATCGTGTACTTCCTGTTAGCTTCAGAGCTCATCCCGCCTACGAGCTGTCTGATTGGTGCTAACGAGTGAGATAGCCAATCAACGAAGAGCATTTTTTTCATGGAGGTACACAGCGTGTAGCTAGTTTGGTTGGTTTACATTATCATTTACTCTGCAGTCTATATTTTGACCACTAGATGGCGACGTGAATTAACAATTGGCAGAAGACCAAGTCAGCGTTTTATTTGACATTTAGTATTAATATGGAAGTATGCGTACAGAATTTAAAATGATATTTTTAGCAGTAGCTTTCAAGTTTCTTATGAAAAAAATGTCAATATATAATTTATCAATCTATTCTCTCTGAAGGCATTGAAAATGTTATTTTTCACAGTATTAATTTGAACTAAATGTTCATATCTGAAAGCAACAATCAGGCATCAAAGAACCATGGTTTCCAACCACCACTGACACTGAACAGTACCAGAAAAGACTAAAATATATTAAGAAATTGATTATGCATGTTTTGAAGCCATCTTGCTTGATAGTATGTACAAAATATCTACTTCTTTTGTATTTCTATTTTTAAAAGAGACTTGTCCATATTGCCAAATTTGGGCTGAACTTCGTCTTGCTTCTCATACATTTTCTGGGTTTTTAAAAATTTTTTCTTTAGTTTTAGTGGCCCAAAATAGATTTAAGCAGCCTAATGGTTGCATTTAAGCCCAACACGAAGATTCAGATTTTTTTTAAAAACTGAAACCATGGAGTCTCACTAATTTGTATGAGTATTCAATATTTAATCAATTCTACAATTACTATAGACATCAGGCCATTTTATTCATTACAACAGAGATGCATAACAGCAACCACTATACAGTATCAGCAAGATCTGTTAGTGCATTTCTAAGGTCTAACATTTAAATTTAGCACACAAGACATTCATTGAGAATCATCATCAGACTAAGATGATTTTAATGGTGTGCAATCGTTGCATTACATTTAATATTTTATGATCTGAAACATCACAGTTTTAGTTTAGTCAGATATTTTTTTTTTTTTAAATAATTTCAATTTTAATAATATGAAGCCGTATCTCCACATGCCTGTACTGACAAGTTTCCCCCCATGTGGGAACTTAAACACGCAAAAAACAAAACAAACTCCAAAATTGTGCCTTTTTTGTGTGTGTGGCTTGAAATGAATGCCGATCAGTTTGGAATATTGGAATCCAAACAAACCTGCGGTTTACAAAGTTTAGAAGTCCCTGTACTCTGTCTCAGTTACTCTCACTGTGATGACAAGTAGTTTTACTGATGTTTTATGTGAAGTAGACACCATGCAGGAACATTCCCACTTGAAGGCCAAATGCTGTATCTGCTGACTTTATGAGCCTTTTTAGCTCTTATGTGCAGCTTCACAAACAATTTCCATGGTTTTTCGAGCTTTTATATATTTTTATTCTTTAAAAGTATCTTTGGAACACACTTCTTAGTTCATTCTCATCTCTCTCTCTCTCTCTCTCTCTCTCTCTCTCTCTCTCTGTGTGTGTGTGCGCACGTGCGTCTGTATGTGTCTGTGTATGTTCCTGTAAGATGAGGGGAGGCAGAACTTTCCTCTCTATTGCACCATGTCTTCACTGCCCCACAGTCACAGAAATCACTGGTTGTCATAGGACAGATTGTTCATGAATTTTGAATTGATCCTTTTGGCTTTTATGAATTAGAAATGGTCTTTGCCACGAGTCGTGCAAATGAGTGCCATGGTGGATAGCTTAGAGGGATTGCCATGCAAAATGGGTACAGCCATGTAAGGGCAGGGAAGATAAACATATGCTGTGTTTGATCAGACAAAGAACATATTTTAGCATAAAAGATGTGGCGTCCATCACATCTAACTTAATCATAGGCTTAACTTTAGAGTGAAGCAACCCTTATGTGGCTTGTGGGAAACATATAGACAGAATAAGATGAAGCAATGGGTCTGAGGAATAATAATAATCCATATACACAGCAAAGGAGTGACACAATACCTGATTCTAACTTGTGACAAGAGATCATGTACCAACCAACAGTGCACCTCCTTTTTCAAGGCAATACACAAGTGTGCAGTTCACCTATCTTACCATGTCTGCCATAGGCCCATGTGTCAGGAAATTATTCGTACTTACGGAGGGCGTGGACTTCAGTTAATCTCCTCCTGAACAAACACATAACTAAAGCAGAATGGAGTCATACAAAATGAAGACTCATCTATGAAAACAAAAGCTGTACTGTATATAACAGAATTCTAAAAACTGTGGGGTTTGGACTTAGCTTATGACATGAACAGGAGTCTCACTGAGTCCAACAGTGTGACAATGAATTTATTAATCGTGGGTCCTCGTCCTGGTCTAAAAACCACTCAAGAAACCCTGATGTAACTTGCAGCAATGAAAAACACATTCTAATTCACTAAAATAATATTCTCCATTAGAAATAATACAGATTTGTGTGCACTTGCGTGGATCTTAATACTTGTGTGGATCTTTTGGCACTTAAGTAATTCCTAACACAAACTTTACATCCTCTAATGCCAAGAATCAGTCTGACAGCCTGAAAATAAAACTTTTATCTCACACAATGACCAATAATGACCAACACACAATAAAATTTAAGTGGCCAAAGTGATGTCTCAAAATTGAGGATGACTAGCAGCTAAAAAAATAATTCAATAATTTACAAAAGCTGATCAATTGACTTTATTTAAAGCAGATGGCCCTTTATTTAATTGATCAATGAATAATTTTTTTATACTGTGTGTGCCCATCAAGTTTATTCCAGGTAACACAGTGCACAGAAATCTACTGCAGATTTAGTGATGTAATGTGAATATGTTTCATTTTTAAGACTGGTTTCCTATGGGGAATATTCTTAGATGATCTAATTTCCACAGAAACATGACCCAGAGGAGTGTTCACAGCTTTCTGCATATAAGTATAACCTCAGAGCATCTGTCTAATCCATACAGACAAACAAAATGCAGGAAATAAGGGAGTACCTAAGTCTATGTCTGTTATTCAAAAATAGATAAGTAATTCAAACTGGATCTATTATTCAGTGGTTTGATTTTGGGTAAAGAGGCAAGGAATGTTTTGCCATGGGTTGAATAACAAACATCAGGTAATGATTCAGTTTTGAAATAGGAGAAGACTACAACAAAGAACTGCAGAAATATTTAGTGTTATAGATTCAAAAAATAAAGGATTGTTAATTTGTAGGTAATCATGGTCCTTCCTCATGTTATTCAGTCTGTTTTCTTTTCTTGCATGCCTAAACCTGTTTCTCATTATCAAGTCTATCATAGCCTGAGTAAGAAACAGGCCTCAATGTTATTGCATTATAAGCCTTGAGAAAGCACAAGTTGAAGTCTTGTCAACAGGCTCTCCGTTGTATTTTTTCCATAAACAGTAAGTGGTGTTCAACATATATAGTATAGTATCAATCAAATCTCAAAAAAAAAAAAAAAAAAAAAATTAAAAAGCTTTCCATGGAGGAGCACTTTGGACCTTAAAGAGCCTCTGTTATTTGCTTTTGAACTTCATTCCGTTCACTGGCAAAAAACAAGGTTCCCACCAAATTCCACAAACCTAAAACCACTCTGCTTCAGCATACCTCCGCCTCCCCTTTCACTTCCTAGAAAGGCATGACTATATTCCATCTTATTATTTTTGTTCCCTGTTTCACTAAACCAGGACATGTTAAGTTCAGCATTTCTTCAGGGTTACTGGAGCCTTGGTTGATAAAAAATGTGACATCATTTCATATGAGGAATATGGAACAGCTTCATAAAGATTATGACCTATCAAAGACTTATCACAAGCCTCCTGAAACAAATAACAAACCAACTTCCGATAAAGATTTGGCTCTTATAATGTTCTGTTGGTATTGGGGCTTTTTCAACTTTTTATATGTGGTTCTGGAAATTGTCTCTTTTTTGAAGGAATGCAGAGTCCTGGATTAGTAAAGCTAAAAATCCTGGATTAGTAAAGCTCTTGACCACAGCAAAATTTTACTTTGACAAACACATTAATGAAAAATATTTTTGAATCATCACTTACAACAATATCATGCTCTCTATCTGCTTTTTCTATACAAGAATTTCTAGCAAGAATTAGAAATAGCTTTCTAGCAAGAATTCAGTTATAACCCTTCGTATCCTCCATTTATTTGTTTTGAATAAAACAAATGAATGGAGGGTTTAACTATTAGAGTTTGTTTCATAAACTATTTTTAATTTTCTAAACTGCGTGTAGGACTACAGACCAGAGAAGTAACCTTTGTTAAACTACCTTTTAAATGGCTCATTTTAAAGTATGTCTTTTTGGACTGTGTTGATTTTCAGTTTTTTTTTTTTTCCTCATGAAGTTTGTAAAAGCTGATTGATTGACTTTATTTGAATCAGATGACCATTTATTTAATTGATTAATGAATAAGTTTTTCCACTATGTGAAAATTATTGTTATTTTAAATTTGTCTGTTCATCATCCTTACAATTTGTATATCACTTCAAAAAATGTCATTTCATATTATTGGATATTATTATTATTCATATTTTTTACAAATGTGTTCAGGGACAAAAATCAAAAATTGGCCTCCAAGGCTATGTACTTTTTAAAAATAGTTTTTCTGTTGATTAATAAACATAGTTAAAAAAAAAAAAAANAAAAAAAAAAAAAAACAAAAAAACAAAAAAAAAACCTTTACCTTTAGTATTCAATAACTTCTTGTCTCTTATGACCACAGTGGCAATTTATGAACAAAATGTAGATGGCCCTGTTCCCCATCCAGGGTAAGATATGGCTACAACACAGATAAGTAATATCAAATTAGTACTTATTTATTCATTTCTTAATTGATGAATCATTCAGAGCAGTGGTTCTTAAACTGTGGCATGTGTACCACCTGTGGTACTTCAAATGCCTGATGGTACTGTATATAAATGTATGTCAATTTCTTGAGAGAATTAAAAAAATAAATATATGTAAATTCTATTATAGTGGTAAATTATTCACAAATAAAATGAGTTTCAGTAAAAAATATTTTAAGTGTAATTCTTATTCTTCTTTTCATTAAGAATTCATCCTCTTACACTATTTGTTTTAAGCCGGTTTCTTCCAAGTATTTTTAAATGTATTTTCTGTCCATTTATCAAAAACTAGAGACAACTGGCCTTCACAAGTTCCCACAACCCAAAATGACGCATAGCTTATTTTGTCTGAAAGAATTCAACAAACCCAAAAGGATTTAATTTACAATGGTATGAAACAGAAAATCAGAAAATCCTCCCATTTGAGAAGCTGGAACCGAGAAAGGGTTTGTCAGTTTTATTTTATAAATGAGTAAAATGATTAATTGATTATCGCTGTTTCCTGCTCTATGGATTGACAAACTGGTTGTTTTTGCATGTAGGTATGCAGGGCATTTTTCCTTATAATCTCCAATGAGAAACATGTTTATGAGGAAAATATAGAATCCTGCTTTACATCCAACCTACATCCAACATAAGGCTAAAACAGAGAAAAATAATTCTCAAACTCTGCTCGTTGAGATCCTTTTTTGGCAGCTTTAGATGAAAAATAAGTTGTGCGTATCAAATTTCCCATCATCCACGCTGTTCACATCCTCTCCACTGACATTAGCAACCCTCAGGGCTCGGTTCCAAGCAGGTCACAGTGTGCTGCAAATCACTCACAGACGCCTCTTTCTCACAGAAACAGATGAAAAACAGAGGCGGCCCCTTCACTTCCTGGAGAGGCCAGTGTTAGTATGATGGACGAATAAACTCTTTTTCTTACAGTGGAGATGGAAGTTGTTTTATTTGTGTAAGCAGCAGCACTAACATGATGATAATGTGTTAAGTCAATGACAACAAACATATATGGATTCAGCTTTCTAAAGACTGAATCCTTTTGATGGATAGTGGTAAAATAATGCTGTACTGATGTAACAGGATGGCCTTTTCTGTCTTACACAGTGTGCAAAAGACACTGACCACAGAAGTGCAAGTAATAATACACACAGCACAAGTGCACATAACACACACACACAACACACACACCATATACTATTTGATGTTCACATATCAAATAGTATATGGCAGTATAGTTCCTTGATAGCTGATATGAGTCTACCATAACTCAAAAACCCTGCCTCTGTCATTAATATGGAAATATTACACTTTATAAAAGTGGACAATATATACCACAGATTATACAAGCATATATGAAACGACTCTATAAATGCTGATATTTAAATGTATAGTTAAAATTTACAGCACTGCTTCTTCCTGTCCATTATTTGATCAGCGGTATCAGACCTGTTCTGTACTTCAAGAAGTATAGGTCTGTATTAAAGTTCATTTATCTTTTGCTTGCCATATGAACACAAAATAAGATACACAATTGTACCTTATTCCCTACAGCCAAAAATTGTGAAAATTTTGATATTTGGAAAGAAAGTCTGTAAATCATGCCTACATTAAGCAAACATTGGCTATTTATTGATCTTAAGATGTTCAAGGTGAGGTAACACACCTTTTCGTTAATCTTTTCCATTAAGGGTGACTCATAAGTTCATATCAAGCAATAGGAGTCAAAAACTGAGCAAATTAACTTCAAAACATTCGTCTAATTATGCTACAAAGTAGCTCAATAAGTGTGCAATGAGTGAGTAAAATACACTGCACAACAACCTAACATGTTTGATGGAAAATGACTTGAATCAATAAAATGCTTTCCTGTTTTCCATCATTACAGAGTAACACAGAGACATCATATACTCTTCTCCCATCATTCCCTCTTACAGTCTGTTTTTCCTTCCCGTGGCTGGTGCATCCTTCCCANACTCTTCTCCCATCATTCCCTCTTACAGTCTGTTTTTCCTTCCCGTGGCTGGTGCATCCTTCCCAGTAGTGCTGCCCTTTACAGGAATAGCATACTTGGCTACTGATGGAGAGTAATTTATAGTCACCGTTCAGCTGCATCCTGTTAAAGAGTCCTCCTTATCGCGCTCTCCTCTCTCTTCTCTCACGCTACAGCGGCACTGTCCGTAGGTGTGGGAATACAAGTAGTTTGTTTTAGGAAGCATAGCCCACTGAGAAGCTAGGTTAACTGCAAAGCATTGTATACCATATCCATTGCCCATTCCTGCCAGGCTCATATACAGGCTTTTTGAGATCTATAGTAGAGTCTGTAGACTATATAAATTGTGATTGCATTTTAAAGCTTGCTGGGTATAATAAGAGCTTGTTGTCCTTAGTGAATAGTCCACAGACAGAGCGATCAGTCACTGTCTTTCCTGAGGCTGCGATCAGCGTGGACGTTGTTTGGCTCTGGGCTTTTACACTGGATGCTGGTACCATTCATGGGCCCAATGCTGCTCAGCTGGTTGTCAGAGTAGCACCAGCAGCACAAACACGACTAGAAGAATATAGAAAGAGAAAGAAAAAGAGTCAGTTTTCAATAGGTAAAACTTTACTCTTGTTTGCTCTACCACCTCCCTCCCAACCTCTCAACATGCAGACCTGAGACCTGGTTTATATTCAACCCAGGTCTCCCTTTTACAGACATTTAAAGTACATGACCTCAACCAACAAAGTGAGTACATAAATCACCAGGCTGCTTTACATTTTGCTAATGGAATGTCATCACCATGACAGCCTCTGAGTCATGCACAAAGGGCTGAGTTCTCTGTTTGTTTTACTGGCCAGACTAAATCTTAAGGTTTTTTAAAGCGTGTGTGAGAGTTTGTACAAGAAAGAGAGAGAGAGAGAGAGTTTCATGTGTACGTCCATGTGTTATACCAATGGGATATACTATACCTTGAAGCAGTTTTTGAACTTCTTGCTGACAAAGTAAAGGATGATGGGGTTTATGCAAGAGTTGACAGTTGCAAGGTTGATACCGAGGTAATCCAGCACCAGCAGTAAACTAAAACCCAGAGGGAATCCTTATTTATTATTTTTGAATAGAGTACTACAGATGCAGTTTAAACCATTTTTGGATGACACAACAACATTTAGGAGCAAGCACAAAAGAGATTTTTTTTTCATTATCTGTGTTTTTTTGTTTTCATGTTGTTTTTTGTCAGTAAGTAAGTTGAGCTTTTCAGGAAATACAAACTTGATTTAAGATTGAACTAAATGACTTAAACTTTAACTGATTTTTCTTTATTTCTGTGTAGGAGGCTTGTTTTGCTCATAACTCACTTTAGCAGTTCACAGCGCTTCACATCTTTAGAGGAGTAAACCATCTTCTTAAGAATCCTGCTAAGGTGCAGTGGAAACCAGCAAAGCGCAAAGATAAGGACAAGGCAGAAGACAACTTTGGCCACTTCCCTCCTCTGCAGAAAGAAAAACACATTAGTGAAGAGATGATGAGGTTTTTAAATGGAAGATTAGGGGTTAAAAATATGATGCAGACACTATTAAATCAGACACACCTGATACTAATGAATACTAATTACTCCCTCAAAGAGTTGAGTTACATGATCAAGTCCTATCACAGCATATGCACTTTTAGTGGAATAAATGCCCAACATTATGTGAGCTTTTAGATTTATAACAAAGAGGAAAAACAGGAAAAATTTGTACTTTTTACTCTCCTATATTTATCTTATGGTTGTTATTTTGCAGATTAAGATTTTATGTATATGAGATAAACATGTCTATTGTCAAGTAAAAACCTTGTATCTCCAAAATGTCAGCTCTTAAAGAAAAAATTGTGAGATTTTTACTAATTTAACTCTTACCCAGGGATCAGCCCTTCTTCACTGTGCTCTTTTCTTGATTTTGTGAGTATGTTTAGCTGCCAATTGTTTTGCTCCTCCTTGTTTAGTTTCACATGCAATTTTAAGTACTTTTCCTTTTTTTTTTTTTTTTTTTTTTTTTTAGAATTACCCCCATAAGATTATCATCTAACCTGTTTGAGATGCTCACTGAGGGCTATTCGAAGACTGCCATTCCTGTGGTTGAGCATTTCACACGTCATCAGAGCATAAAACACAGCTGTGCAGGTCAGTGGAACACAGAAATAGAAGCCAAACAGCCACCAGTCTTTCACTTCCATGTAGAACTACAAGGAAACAAGCATATATCAATTTTAGTCACATATATACTGAAATTGAGCTTGGCATATAGTGCTAGAAGATTTAAGACTTACAGGTGTGAGCCAAATTACAAGAATCTCTTTTGTAACTGACCTAAAACTCTTCCAGACTTCTCCTGTACCATGAACCTGCCAATGAAATCCACAAGTGTGTGCTGCACATATATGCAGCTGAAAGGAAACCACTTCAAATTACTGTGTATTGCTGTGTATAATGTGATCATCTCATTCTCTGTGGTTCTAAAAATATTTAAGTATGTTTGTTGGATACACAAATCCAAAACTTACAAATTTGACTTAACCTTTTCCTTCTTTCTTTCTTTCTTTTCTTTTTTTTTTCAGCAATTACACACTTTTGTGAAAAGTAGAAACACAAATCCCCTGCAGAGATCTAACTTGTGTACTGTCCAGATGAAAAAAGGTAAATCTCTCTAAAGAAGAAAATAATCTATGTAATTTCTATCATATATAGGACTGAGTTAAAGTAACACTGCTGGGATCATACGGTTCAGACCTCAGCATTATGTATCTATGTGAGATAGTGCTTAGACCCATTTTCTGGATGTGGAAGAGATATGCACATGTGGCTCAGCCTGAGGCCCCATATTTCAGTAATTACACTTGGCCTGTTATCAATTATGTTCTCCAAGTATGTGAAAAAGGTCACGATCACCAGCCAGGATTTTGTCTTGGAGAGAGAGAAGGTAGGCCAGTTTTTTTTGGTTGGTATGATGCTTTAGTTACCAATTCACAGATTTATTGCCCAAGCAGGAAATATTTCAAGTCGTGGATTTTGCTGGATCAAAACCCTTGGACAATAGCTGAAATACAGCTCTACATAACTCATAATCTCTTCACAGATGCTCATAAAGTTTTTTAATTTGTCCATAGGTCAGTGGAGGAATCACTGGCTACTGTTGTGTTAACAACAATTCACAAACTATTTAGGACAAATCAGAAATTCTAGCCCAGTGGTTGTGTTTAACACCATGGTACTTGGAATGCCCCTGGTGCTATGCCAGACAACTCTAGAAATTTCAGCAGAGAATTAAGCAAATTAATCACAAAAGAAATGAGTTACATTAAGAAATAGTTTTTTCCTAATAATTTGATTTTTTTGTTTCAAAATAACCCAACTCCTTCTGTGTGAATACAAGCACATATGTGTAAGGTTTTCATTTTTTTCTTAGAGTTGACATCTTGTTGGTAACACACTTGATACTAATGAATACTAATTACTCCCTTAAAGAGTTGAGTTACTTAGATATTTTGGTTTGCTCAGAGATGGCACTGGGTTCAAAGAGTTGAGAACCACTGTTTAAGACAATTCACACCCACTGTTGGTTTACTGTATGTCCCACCCACTTCCAGTATGCATCAAGAAGATACAAGTACAGATATTATTTTGACGCTAACAGATCCAGATAGTAGCTTTGCTTTACACCCAAAATCGGGAGGGCCCTCAAAAAGCCAGCGGCCTAATGTATAAAAGACTGCACAGCTTTCATACTGAAAGATGGCATACTCACAAAATTTGAAAAGTACATAAGCACAGAAATTCATGCACACGCCAGGTCCTGCGCACCTTTCCTTTATACATTCCAATCAATGTGAAATTGAGCACACGTGCATGAGCCACTTTCCACACATTGACTCCTCCCATAAATTACTATGCAAATGCTATCCTGTCACCTACTGTCCAATTGGCCAATTCTGCTGCAAAACACACAAAAAGAATTTAAACTTCAGCAAGTGTGAGATGGAGATGCTGATCACTGAGGTGGAGCCAGAAAAAATGTATTATTTAGTGGTTTATCCTCCAGAATCTGTAACAGACGCAAATTGACAGAGTGAATTTAGATATGACTATGAATTGAATGAATGAACGGAGTGAATTTAGATATGACTATAACCTCCAGATGATGGGAATGTGGAACTGAACAAGTATCACTTTAAGTTGTCCTCAGATGAGTTTCCTATCTCATTGTTCAATAATGTTTTGTCTCTTTTTACTAAATGTATGATCTCTTCCATGCGAGTATCTTGACACAGTGGACTACATACTGTACAGCACCTCATGTCCTGGATAGAAGCAAAACTGAGACACAACAGTCATTAAGTGCAATTTTTTGTACTCAAAAATGGCAAGAAACATGATAACGTACGTTCATGAAGTCAGACTTGGGATGAAGCATGCAGGTACGTATAGTTTCATTCTTATAGGTGAACTTGACAATGTCAAAGCCGACAGCCTCTGGTACAGCTAGGATGAGCGACAAGCCCCAGATAGACACAATCTCAATGACTGTAAGCAGAGGGATGCCCACTCCCTGAACTCTGCTCCATGACGCCACTGCTCTGTACCTATGAACACAGCCACACAACAAAGTCCTGTCTGATTATTAATTATCAAAAACTATCCAACAAGTTCAAATTAATATGACAACAGAGGTAATGCAGCAGGAAAGATAATGATATTGCTGGGATACAAATATGAAAAGTGGGAAAAGGAAAGCGATAAAACATAAGATGACTAACACAATAGAATTACCAACAGTAAAATGTTTGTACAAAGATTAAGGCACTATAAAAATGTAAAAACCATTGATGTACTGCATGAGAATATAAAAAGCAGTTTCAGACTTTGCTCGATCACATAGGGCTGAAGAGAGCACAGTATAAAGTCTGGAAAATTATATCAATGACATCAAGGTGATTTTTCCATGTATTGGTGCTCAACAACACAAGTATGAATAAATGTGTATGGATCAAAAACACTCATTCTTTTCATTCTGTACACATTTTTCACACCTTTATAATATAAACAAACCTATATGATGTCATGGAGGTGATTTTTCAGACTTTAAACAGCGCCCACTTTAGCCACAAAAGCCTTTGTACAGCTGTTTTCACATGCTGGCTAGTGCTCCCCAAGACTAATAAACTTAATTTAATGTGTAAAATCAGTAGAAACCACCCCCCTCCCCACCACCAACACCCCACCCCTCTTCCCTTTAAATATATATCTAAAATTAAAAAAAAAAAAAAAAAAAAAAAGTGAAGTTAATCATGTTCTTTTTTCTTTAACTCACAAAGCTTTTTTTGTGGATGGCAGCACCCAAGATAAGAGATAAGAAGAAGATCTTTCAGCAAACACTATACAAATCTTAAGATTTAATGAAGAGAGATGATCAATTGTTTATTTAAAAAAAAAATCTAATATTTATATTTTTGTGAAGCCTCCAAACAGACTGGCCCATGTTGGCACAGAGGTCTGTCTGTTGGCTTGTGTTTCATGCATGAATATTTGTTTTCTTGTTTGTTTCATTAATGGAAACCACTTGTCGAAATGTTTTAGTAAAATCCTACATCAAGATTTTATGGCAAAAAGAATGTATTTTTCATGACATATTTGAATTCCTCTGTTGAACATTACAGCATTTATATTTTACTAAGTGGTAATGTATCCACCTTTTTCTCTTCCTCCAACATTGATAAGATACACAATAGACTCAAACACTTCCACAATACACACATGTAGACATTTCCTGAAAACAAACTGATAGCATTTGATCCTGAATACAGGTGTACAGCACTGCAGTCTATCTTTTTCTCATAATAAAGGTCATTAAATATGTCTGCACTGTAGAACCTTGGAGCCCATTCAGAGCAGGCAGGCTAACCTCTTATCTGTAAAGTTTTGTCTAATGCATATACTGAGATCAAATTGATCTTCAGCACTTCATAATCATTATTTATTCACAAAGGAATCACTATAAAAATGCTATTTAAATAGGACTTGTCCATTAAAGTGCTATGATGAGATGGAATAATTTAATGTCAACATTTGTACAGTGCATATAGCATATATTTAATGTTGTATGTTGCCATTGTTGCATGTTTTATTTGCTCCAAAAATTACATTACAAGTCTATCACATAGTCTTGCACACTTATGTAACAAATAGAAATGCAGAGAGAAAACTTCCAAGTGATGGCGCACAATTTAAATACTGATCTGAAAACATTTCCAGAAAGTGAATGCAGATCAGTTGCCTCAGTTATTTGTCTCCCAGTAGTTAGACATTAATCAGATCATAATATTCATTCATTGTATTGTATAATCTGATCTTCACCTCTTACAATAATCTCAATTAGATTAGAGAGAAAAAATGAATAATATGTCAAATAAGTGTAATTCTTCAGACAGATAGATGAAGAGACAAAGTAATTTGTTTTCCAGTGAGTTGACAGATGCTGCTTGTTCAGCTTTGCAAACATCAGTAAAAGCATGCATCTGCGCAAACATGGTGCTGTATGGAACATAATAAAATCCAGGGTTTCACCATAACTGCTGTATAGTGGCAAGGTACTGTTGCTGCTATTCATACTGTATGTCTCTGTGTAGAACAGAAACATAATTAAAGCCTTAGTCATAGAGAATGTATGCATTTCCTGATACCTATTTTGGCCACAAGTGAGAGATCCACACACTGTTTAGAAAGTCCAAGGAGAAACTCCTCTTCACGACATTTATTCAGCTCACCACAAAGTTGCAGACAATGCAAAGTGGAAAAAAAGACACTGAGGAAGATGTAACGTTTTGTTTGTTGTAAATGTTTGTCTTTGGGTATAATTTTTTTGCACTTTATGTCTACACTTTGTGGTGAGCTGAAAAAATGTCGTGAAGAGGAGTTTCTTCTTAGACTTTCTTTACAGTATGTGGATCTCTCACTTGTAGTCATGTATTCAATTTGATTAGAGATTATGCTAATCAATTTCGATTGCTGATTAGGACTGAACAAGGCGCAACAGTATTTGGACATTTACAGCTGACACCTATTTTAAAATATATTTTTAAGTATGCCAAATGAGACCACAAACACATTAAATGCACAAAACCTATCAGAATATTTTGGGGTCATTTTTTGAGAACACACGAAGCAGAATTTCAGATCAAGCTTTCTTTTCTTTAGGATTTTAATGCTGGTGTAAAAACGACTAACCTGTCCACACTGAGGGCACACAGGTTGAGGACTGTGATGCCGACAGAGGCTTTCTGCAGGAAGGGCACCAGCTTACACAGACACAGGCCAAAAACACTGTCGTCAAATGGCCAGCGTGTGGCCAGGAGCTGGTGGAAAAAACATATCACCGTCAAATCAATGCTTGTCTCTAAGGATTTAAATCATATTTGTAACAGATGAGGCTGAACATTATACATTTCCCGTCATACAGTTATAAAATCAGAGTTTGGCAGTAATTGTTTTGAATAAAGACCTCATCATTAATCTTGCTGTTGTTGTTGAATGTGTGCCACAGAATGATCATCTTTAACATCAGTTTCAACCCAAATCAGGCCAATCCAGATCAAAGACCACTCAATGTCATCTTACCATCAGTGTAAGTTTAGTCCAACATCAACCATATGGAGCTGACAAGTAAAAGTTTCATATTTCCTGTGAACAAAAGGCCTCTGATGCCATCTTAAAACTTACATACAAACTTGTACAATATTGTAATGGTTGCTTACTCAATTTTTACAAGAGCCATTTCCACTACCTCTTTAGTATTGCTTCCTTTAGGATAATCAGTTAAGGGTCCACCTTTGTTTTTGCAACAAATTGATCTTGGCACATTTCCCTCAGCAGAATTTCACATGGGTTGAACAAAAAATGTGAGGAGCCATATTTAAGTTTCTCAGAGCTGAAGCCAAAGGAAGCAGTTCACGGTGCATCCTGACCCCTATTGTTTACTTGTGCTGCTGAAGTTTCCCAGGAGCACAGAAGAGCAGGAGAAAGGAAAGAAGTCAACGTCACCTTTTCAGTGTGTAATAGCTGATTATTTTTGGAAACACTGTCAAACCCCAAAGGAAGTGAATCAGGAGCTTCAACATACATTATGGCTCTGCCATAGGCAACACTGTAGACTTATCCTTTTTTCCTGTACATAAACTGTTCCCCTGTATCATTTTTGTTTACTTTTTATCCATATGCAAGTCATCACGTGCTAACATAAATAATATCAACCAGGCGGCTATCTCATTTTTCTTCTGTGAAATGGCGTCTCATAATGCACAGAAAAGATCAAGGTTAATTTTTCAAATCACAGCTTGAAAGGACTAGTAAGGACAATTTATTATATAAAATGCCTCATAGATTAAAAAAAGAACATTGTAATGTAAGATGTAATAGTTTAATTTAAAAAATTGAGTTAAACACTCCACAACTGATTTCGCACTTGAGCACATTATTTTTTTGAACATATCATTAGTAAGACTGTAGATAAGGGTCAGTGACTAATGTCCCGGGTCAACATAAGGCCAGTGTGTGTGTGTGTGTGACTACAGGCTGATTCCTGTGTTTATTTAAGCCAGCTGTATCCCTGCTCCTCTCATCATTAATCTCTCCACACGAGGAAGATAAAGGAACCCAACTGATTACACTTTGCCGTCTATTCACACACTCTCTTGCACCCTTTCCAACTTCCACCCTTTTGTCTTAAATATACCACAATATATTTGTTTTTCTAATCTATTTTTACTTAATAAAACATTCACCATCCCATTCAGAGTACTGATGTGCACCACAAAGAGCATTATGATAACCATACCTTGTATACATTGATGGGTATATCAATGGTTATGTAGATAAGATCCCCAAGTGCCAGGCTGGCGATGAGGGCATTCGGCCCATTCCTCATGCACTTGTGCTGGTATATAATCCTCAACAGGGTGGCATTGCCAACCAGGCCCAGCACAAAAACGTTAATGGAGATTACTGTGTTGATGTACTTAAAATAGTCCTTAATAGAGGTAGTTGTTTGGCATGGTGGTGGTGGTACCAGCCTCTTTATGACTGTTGAATTTGGAGAACCAGATCCTGTTCCCAAAGCACTTGCGCCAGCCCCTGGGGCCCCCAGGTGGAGGTTGGTGGGGCTGGGATTCAGACTAGGGCTGCTGGTGCTGTGGAAACCTGGAGATTGGAGTGTAGAATGGAGGAGAAAGCCTGGGAGAAAGTCTTCCTCTGCCTCAGTACTGTTTATCTGGCACATTCCTCTGGCTGCCATACAGGCCATTAGCACCAACATATGTACAGCTGAGGCACCCATTGTGGAACACAGTTTTTGCTTTGATATCACTGATTGAAAGATTGTCCCAAAGTATCACTGGTGAGAAAAAAAATAATGAGAGGAACACTGGGTTACTTTCTCAACAAGTTCATCCATTCTCTTTCTATTCTGTTTCCACTTAAAATCTCAATAAAAAGTTTGATAGCATCATTGTCCTTTTCAAATGCTCTGAGGAAGTTAGACAACTTCTTTAACACTTCAAAAAGATTTTGCCATGGCGGCACAGATGGGAGACGCCAAGAACAATTAGTCAGACAGTAAGTATGAGGCATCAGCATAGAGCATCATGCATCTCTTCTGCTCTCAGCCATTCCTGAAAGACGGAACAATCAACGGTATCTACGTTTTAATAACATTGCAGTTACTCAGTGTAGCTTTATATCTCCTCCTCTTGTTTTGAACATGAGCCCCTTTCATGGCTTTCAACTGAACTGTTTCCTCAGTTTGCATTCTGTCTCTGTTTCTAATTTGGAAAAGTTTAGGCTTGTGGTTAAAAAAACAAAGAGCTATTTTAACATGAAAGAACTACTCCAGGCTGATCTCAAGTCAATTGTGCAATGCCAGCATGGAAAATTAAATCAAAATCAAATGAGCTCAAAACTAGATATGCATATACCTCTGACTCCCTGTGATTCTTTTGGTTGCTTTTGTCTAATGCGTTCAATTTAATGTTAGACATTTATAGATGCTTATGTCTTTATTACTTCTTAACAGCAAAACAGCAGCTCTTCTGGACAAAATTAAAGTAATTAATTGCACAGAACTCTCATAAACAGTAAAGTAAAGAGCAGATAAAGTTTCAGGCTGTCAGATCTAGTGAAGCCCTTTTCATCATGTCACAGTACAGGCATAGCCCAGAGTTCTTCCTATTCAAAGTCCCAGCTGTCACCAAGTACACAAAGAACTATTTAGAAGCCAGGCCTTCAAGTAGCATCACAGTTTAGCATCAGCATGGCACTGCTGGGATCTGTGACAGCACGCAAACTGAGCTATCCATAAATAATAAATACATTTGGTTTTCACCTACCTCTCCTAAAATGTCTGCCTGGCCCCCTTGGAAACCGTCAGGCAAACTTTCAGCTGAAGCCCCCAGACATCTGTATCACATCACATGAGTAATTAACGCACTATCAAAGTCGCACTGTATCCCACTTGGTTTGAGCAATGCACCCGTCTGCTCTGAGGTGCCTTCGCATTATGGTTCAGAGTTTCCTGTGGAGAGTTTGCAGTATGTGTGAGTAAGTGTGCTCAAGTGTGTGTGTGTGTGTGAGAGAGAGAGAGAGAGAGAGAGAGAGGTTTTGTGCATCTCTGTGTGTGTATATGTGTCAGAGCACCAGTGAGACACTTTAACTGGGTGGGATAGTAAATCTCCACCTCCCTTTGGTAACAGACTGGGNGACACACACACACACACACACACACACACAAACATACACAGAGGCAGGGGCATCTGGGAGCCCAACGCCCCTCCAAGCTGCCCTTTTCCTTAACTCCCTCCTACCTTCTTTCTCAATCTTTCTCTGTGTCACATTAAGTCTTGTATACATTAAATGCAATTGTTTCCTCACGTTTAGGGCAACAGAGATTAGACAGGAGGGAGGAAGTCACTAGGAAGTCGATGTCCATGTTATGATATTATGTTAATTTCATTTGAAGGAGCAGACTGAGACGGGAAGTGGGCTCTAACCATCAGCCAACCTTTAGTTTTCCAGATAAACCACTATGTGGGTGGCCAAACCGTGATACAATCACTATCCATGCTGCACATGGATAGTGACATAAACCTCAGATAGTGTTTTACCGTTTTTTTTTTTTTTTNGTTTTTTTTTTTTTTTGATTGCTAACTAGCATCGGCCAATACTGAAGCCACTTTTTCAAAACTCTACATACAGGCTGCATTACCAACATGTACTTGGCCAAACAATTAATCTCATCTCCAAAACTCACTCAAACCACCAAAACACTTAATACATATCTCAAAATAAGCTCATTCCACCTTAACACTGGCAACAATACTCATTCAGGAAGCATCATTGTCACTCGTAACACACTAACCTAAAAAATACCAACAGGGAGCATTTTATCATTGAAGTTTGAATGATTTTTCACATAAATCAGTATTTCATTACAGAATAAGAATAACACCTTTTCACTTTATTGACTGAACTAAAGTCATGTATGTAACAAGTATGTAGGTAACAAGAAGAATGAATCAGAAATGCAGCAGTTTGCTTCAAACTGTAATTTACTTATTTGTGAAAAATAAAAAGTTGAAGCAAAAAAAAAAAAAAAAAAAANAATCTTGAAATTCCCTGCCACTCATCTCTTCCCGCCAACCTGACCCATATTTCTTTGATCCATGTTTCCAAACCAAGTCATTCCAAGCTGTCACCTTGTCTGTTTGGTAGACACTAAAAACACCTGGGAGGCTTTCAGCTGAAACTGCAATCAGCTGTATTTGGAATGATTATTATTTTATTGTAAACATTCTACTAACATTTTCTATATATTTCAATATGGTTACTACAGAAATGCATGAATTTTGCCATCATTCTGTTTTAAATGTGTTTTTAACAGTTCTGAAAACAGCCTGTTAGCATGTGAAAACTGTGCTGTATAAAATATATAGTATAAAGTGTTTTGCAGGTGGTGGAGTATGAATGAGAAAAGAGTTCATGGATTTTGGAAAATGTGGTCATTGAATGCATTTTGTGTGAAAACAATAAAAAAAAAAAAAAATTCACAGTGGTCCACATAGACTTCTATTTTGCTGACTGTGTAAAGAGTTTTGGCAATGTGACTTCAGTTGTGACCAATGCTTCATAGCAATTGAAAAAAACAGTAATGATGATAAATTATGATGATTCTATGCAGACTGTTTGCTATATTGCATGGATTTATACCACAAAGCTTAACTGTACTGTAAAAGGTGCTCAACTGTTTCATGAATGAAAAGGTGGGAAGTATTCCTTTACAAAAATTAGAACAACTATATACCGTATACAAATTAAAAATATAAAACCTAAAACTAAACTAAATGAATATGTTTGTTTTCTTGGCATGGAAATAAGAAATCTAAATGGATAGTGCTCTGTGAAATGACTACATGACTAAATGAGGACAGATCGTTGAATGTCAAAGGAGAAGTGCTTGTGCATCAGTGTCCATTATGGATTCCAAAATGGACCATTTATCATGATGTGTGCTGAGAGCAGGAAGAGGACTATCAAAGTCACCATTGCCAAAGAGCTGAGGCCGCAACTGCTTAAAGATGAAAACCACTCAATTTAAAAAAAAAAAAAAAAAAAAATCATACACATACTGCATGCTATGTGTAATGACCCAAAAAATTTGAATAAACAAGCAAATAAAAATGTATGCTAACAACCAAGGCCCATTGAAAAAGAATTTTTGACTGGATTTTTTTTTTTTTTTTTTTTTTGGATGCTGAAAATAAGCTATGTTAACTAGAACTAGGACATTTTCCAGAATTGCCATGAGGCTCTCTTGCAGTCATCTTAAACACTAATTATGTTTCAGTTAAGATGTACATTCATTTGAAATTGCATTATTTAGGGTTTGAACAAGTGTATGGATATAAATTATAATTTTATGCAGGCTACTGGAACTACATCGTTGTGTATAGAAACTGAATGGATATCAACCTGTGTCATTTATTCATGACAATATCTATAAAGTCAATGTTAGAGTAATGCAAAAATCATTAACTGCAAGAAGCTGTACAGAGTAAAGTGCAATAGCACAGAAGGTTAGTTTCAACAGAATCAACCTGAATTTGGACAAATATGGCCAAAGTACACAACACACACTTTGATTGGCTGTAGCCCTCAAACCTCTGGTGTCAAAGGGCACTCACTGATTGAATTTCTTCAGAAATGGCTTGGCTTTGTGCTTCTCAGGGCTATTCCTTTATTCCCAACCACTGAGACATTTGTTCCTTCCACATATTTCACTACTTCAGGGTCTGCAGGCATCTGTCCTTTCAGCTATGTTAACAGATCCTTCTGTTATACTACCATTTCAGTCATGACACTATTGAAATATATGGTTTCTAGAAATCATCCTAGAAATCAGCTCTCTTATCACAGAAAAACAGGTTCAGTACTTATGGTTCATGCAGATATTTTCCTATGATCAAATATGACTTAATTGGGTAATGCCAATATTTACTGCCATTTAAAATTAAAAGGACTGTGTTTTCTTTAATTGTAGTCATGAATATATCATAGCTTCTGAATTAGTCATGGTCAGCAGTGGCAAATATTTAATTTATTGGAATGTGATTTGCTGACAGCATGTGATTTCTTACCCCTAGTCCCNCCCCCCCCCAGTCCGTTGCTTCTTGGCAGCTTCTATGGCATTTTAACTTTTGAGGGGGTAGTAGAGTCTTTGTTAGTAAATCCATTAATATATAAATGATGAAACATTTACCTGCTCCCAGTTGTTTTGGCTTTCATGTTGTTGTTGTGTTGTTGTTTGGATCATAATCAGGTATTAATGCCATTCTGTCTGAACTCAAAGATGGCAGGCTGCCTGGTAATTCATACGCTTGTTCTCTGATGGCATCTGTCGAAGTATGCTCTCTGCATATTGGTACATACCCTATGGGAAATTTCAATCCAGCCCCAGTCTGAGTGGGATGTAAGCAATTTCTTAACTGGGACACAGAAAGAACACAGAGAGAGAGAGAGAGATCGGCTAATTCTACTGTGACAGTAAAGAGGTTTCAGTTTACCACCTGACTTTATTAATTTGGGACAATTCGTTTGCCCAAAAAATTATGGCACCAAATAAACTGAAAAATAACTGTGAATTTGACTGAGGCATCCATGCAACAACTCTGCTGTCTTTGCCTGGGCTTTAAATGTCCATAATAATCGCCGCATTACTAACATTTATCACAACAGGATAAGTAATCACACATCAAAACTGTATTAAATTCAAAACTGTCATAAATTCTTAAATGCTGAAAATAATTTTATCTTGCACTAATATGAAAGGATTAAGGACTATAACTGATCAACTGACTGACCTGAATTTCGACCCTGATGCTGCTGGGGAAAAGGGAGCTGAAGGATAAAACCTGGGGCATCTTTAGCACTTGAATTTGTAGTAAATTCCTAAGCACCTGGTTTGTAACGTGTTATGATAGGAAGTAATTCATGGTAGTTATTTCAAGGAACTGGTACTGCTCAGTATTAATATCTGTGCACTGGTAATAGTGAGGAAAGTGGATTGTAAGAAAGTAGTTAACATAGTGTTTCAATAACTGATACTTTGTGGTTGTCTATTAACAATATATTGTCAACAGGCATAACTTAAAGTAATGTTCTGTGTCAGTGCAGTGTTACAATATAATTGACCACATTTATGAGTAACGCTGTGGGAAGAGGACTATCGACAGTCACCTGCATGGGAAAGTAACACTTGTACATCTAATATATATCAGTCTTTAAAGTTTATATTTTAGTTTTAGTTTTCAGAAAACTGTGGTAATAACTTACACATTCAGTGCTTGTAGCACTACAAGGCTAAACATAGCGAGCTCTCAGACGAGGTCAGGGTAACTGATAGTGGAGTTTTTAACATGGTAGTTACAGCCTAGACACATTCCTGCTTACAATCTGGCTCTTGTCTGACAGCCTCGAAACTCTCTGATAAAGGCAAGAGGCTAAGCCCATCACACTTTGCTTTCCCCTATCAGAAAGCCCATGAATGCATGCTCAAAATGTCTGGGACATAATTATAACTCCATGCCAGATCAGCCAGAGGACTGTTTTTGAAGGATAAATTCAGCTGACAGACATTTTGTGTTGTGGTAACTATGAAACAACAATGTCTCAGTATCTGCAATGTGAGGTTTCTTTGCTTTATGTATTTTTATCAGTCCTACCAGGAAAATAAATAGGCACTGAAGCTACAATCAAGACTGGGTGAGCTGTCAGCCTTTACTCCAGGTATGCTGGATTTGAAAGACATCTGTGAACAATTTGAATAGGGCATGCCACTTGTAAACACAGCTGTGATGGCTAAGTGACCAAGGATAACAATCCTCAGTCAAAAGAGGTGGATGGAGTTTCATTTGAACTCTAGATTTTTAAACTCAGCTCTGGCTAGTAAGTGGATAAAGACCAGATATTAGACAACAAAGTAGAGTTTTAGCATTTTTCAGTGTCCAGTTGCATCCATCTGCTTGATAAGTGAAGAAGCGATTCTGGTAGAAAAGAAAGTGTCATTGATTGGAAAGACAATACAGCTGCTAAAAAGCTTGCATGAAATTGCATGCGCTTCTGTATTTATGCAGCTACAGGTGGCTAAGGTATTTACAAAATTCTTCCTTGCATATCAATAGTTGTTAACTTGACACACGTGCAGCAAATGATGGTGATCTGTCAAGTGGTGCCCGCCTGTCCACTCACCCTCTGCACGCCCCTCATCCCCCC
>VXCM01000496.1:104271-165715 GCA_014773175.1 Lucifuga dentata | reverse complement strand
CCCCCCCCCCCCCACTTATTTCTCTTGATTGCTAACAGTGTTGTTTTCTGCTTTGATGTAGAGCATTGGGCCCATTTGTGAGCCTCTGTGAGAATGTCATATGAAACTAAGGAGCTGAGGTCCAAGGCTCTCACTTTTCTTCTGCAAAATGTTTTAAACTGATCAATATCAAATATAGTCAAAGAGAGTTCATCCATTCAGCCATTTATTGTATTATTGCTTCATGAATAAAAATACGGATAGTGTTTTAAAGAGGACAGTGTAATACAAAATTAAACATCAGACTATTATATAAAAAACAGTCACAACACTGGTCAACTATAATAGTTTCATACCTTCATTCCAGCCAAAATTATTTGAGCTGAAGGCCTGCTTTACAAATGGAGGTAATATTTATGCTTTATCAAATGAAATAATGGTGATCTGAAAATATGTGCTGAAGATATTGTCACTATAGTCTCTCCTTACGCAAATGAGTAAATAAACTTGATGTAATAACAGCAAGTTATCTTTCTGCAAGTCAAATTTAACACACACATGCACGTGCGTGCAACACATACACACACACACTGTATGGAGAGCACCTGTCAGAGTAGTAAGACAATGCACTGAAAATCAATACACTGTGTGTGTGTGTGTGTGTGTGTGTGTGTATATATGCAAATTTATTTTTGGCAAAGAAGCCTATTTACTGTTATGGGATGACAGGATTTGTAATGTATTTAGTAATAATCTAATTAGTATATGCACTGTGCTTCTCTTTGACTTAAATCTTCTAGAATACTTTTTTTGTTTTCTCACATTCTGAAGAGTATCTAAAGTAAAATTTAGGTAGCTGAACCAAAGTCTCATTCCTTACAACATACTTGATATGAATATGAGAAATGAATACTCTGGATAAGATCAAGGAAAACACACTGCATCATCATCATCATCATCATCATCATCATCATCATCATCATCATCATCTCATCTCATCTCTGCACTGAAATGATAATCAGTGTTTATGAAGGTTCATAATGTTTCACTCTTCATGATGTCAAACTGCTGCAGTCACGTAGTCTGTGGTTATCTCATGAGATCTTTACACATGACGCATTACCTTTTCTGGTAGTTTTTTGTTTCTCCTCCATGTTGATTAAGAGACCACAGGGATTTCTGGCCTCGTCTGGCATTTCTTACTGTATGACCTCCTTCTGAGTTTTACTCCTACACCAGACAGGGCTCTAATTCTTTAGACGCTATCGCTCTCCCTTGTGTGTATGAGTGGTGTGTGTGTGTGTGTGTGTGTGTGTGTGTGTGTGTGTGTGGGTGGGTGGGGGTAAAGGTTAGAGGGGAGAAGACTGACACCATCTGGCAGTGATTAGGTCTCTGATGAGAGGCTGAGACATCATATGTGTCTTTGAGTATATATTGTAATTGCATATGTTTGTTGTGTGTGTGTGTGTGTGTGTGTGTGTGTGTGTGTGTGCATGTGCCATGTTAAGCAGCTTTTATTCTAATAAGTCATTAGTTATATTATAAAAAATTACATTTAGCTACCACAGTATGTTGAAGAAGATGACAATAACAGTTTTGTTAGAATCCCACCATTTAATGAATATGTTTAAAATAAAAAGACAACGGACAGAAAACAGAAAAGTCTATATCTCTAAATAAGAGATAAAAAAAACTTTTGATGCTCTCACATGCTAAAACATCTGGATAATCACGCTGATTAGCTGTGATTATTGAGATTCAAAGGATATGCATATATAAGCAGCACTCACATCAGTTAGCCTCAAGCATTGAGCTGACCTTTGACTTTTGTAATGGGACCCTTTTTTGGTCCTGGGGGGCAGAACTTACTAAAGGCCCATCTGTGTGAACAATTAAGTTCAGGAAGCTTTTTTTTTTTTTAATGAAACACTGAAAACCTTATTTNTCTGTGTGAACAATTAAGTTCAGGAAGCTTTTTTTTTTTTTAATGAAACACTGAAAACCTTATTTTCACATGCAGCAGGAGTTAAGATAGGCAAACTAACACATTTCTTTGATTTGCAGATAGCACTTAGTTTTCCATTAACAACTGCTTTAATGTTTACTGAATCAATTTATTGTGTTACAGATGAGCAATAACCTGCTAATGTCCCATGAATAAAAACAAATTGTGTGTTGCCAGACTCTGAGCTCACATTTGAATAACATCCCTGTGGTTGCAAAGCATCTACCAAAAGTATATTTTAACCTTATATCATTGACTTACGAATATAAGTGTTAACTTTATGGCTTGTCGTAATGTGAAAGCCCTTGAAAAGACCTGTGTCTTTTTTTCTTTTTTACTTAACAGTAAACCATCAAGCTTGCAGTTCTAAGTGTAAGAAATTATTTAGATTTTTTTATCTGATTCTCTGCAGCCTCCTTGAAAAGAGGAAATAAAAACTTCTGAAAAAGACAATAGCAAGTTATGTTGGTGATACTATAGGTGAACTAAAGGATCCTTCATTTAAAAGTGGGGTCATAAAATGACAACCCAAAGGGTCTTCTCTTTATAGATTATAATGGCTTAATACTGAACCATGAAGTCTTAATAAATAATTTATTGACATTTATTAAGACATTACTAACAAGTTATAAGGCTTTTATAAGTGTGCCTTTTTGGAAAGTGGAACTGATTTATAGAGTTATGATAGCAACTCATAAGGAACCATATGCAACTTTTGTATCCTTTTGAACCCAGTCTGTTCTGTGCTGTGGTTCCAGAGTTTCTCTTAACAATTGTTTTTTTTCTGCCTTATCTCCTGTGCAGTCAATCTCTTTTGTAGAAAGTAACACAGACCAAATGTATCACACTGACTAGTGTTTCCTGTGCTTGAAGATCAAAATTAAGGAAATGGGCACTGCCAAGCTTGCCAGGGCAGGGCTACCAAGTGAGTTAAGTGTGGAGTGTGGAGATATGGGCTATTAACTGCAGGCTTCGTTCTGTTATAATGACTGTGTTCTTTTAGTTGGGTGTATTTCCTTCTGAAGTTGTTGAGGTCACTGTGATAAAGCCAAATGGATAAGCATGCTTATACCTTATTCTTATGTGTTCAATTATGATTTCCAGAAATGTTTTTCTTTTGTGCTTTGTGCTCATATATGGTACTTGTTGACTCTACAGATGGCATGTGGTTGAGGGAGAGAAGATAAAACATGCACACATAACAGGCTTAAAAATGAAATCCAAATATCACCATTTCTCTCCAGTTTCTCATCATTATGAGCATTTCAGAGATGTATTTATTTGTTGCCAGCTGATACAGGCTACTCAACATGAACTGTAATTTTATTTTTATTCTCTTGGCTCATTGCTTCACTACCCAAATTACATATGGGGTTTTTTGCTTATGACAGTTTGGGATGTGTAGCTTAAACAAATAGGTCACAAACCAACGTGCTATAACCATGGAGGCCAAAGCTTCAGTGGAGTTTCACAATAGTGTGACTGTGGCAACATGTTTTATTAAAAGTTTGTCCATGGATATTCACACAGGTCGTAGACAACTTGATGAACGACCTGGCTCAGACACGATATAAACTTTGTTCACATCAAACTAACTAAAGGCTGAGTGCCAAAAGTGACTCCCCAGAAAAAAAAAAAAAGGACATGAGCAGACATCATCATCATCATCATCATCATTTCCTGTACTTGTTTACACTGAGTGTTCTTTCAGTGGAAATGACTGCTGTGTGTAACTGTGATTATTAGAAATGTCAAAGACTTACTACCATTGACCATCACATTGTCTCAATTTTTCAATCAGAGAATCCACAGGGCTGACTATAGTCAGTGCATTCTATGATTGTGTAGTGCATACAGTGCAGTCAGTGCAGACTACCCAATCTGAAATATGCATTTTCTGATTTTTAAAAGCCTCATGAGCCACAATAAAGAAATTGAGCTTTTTTGTTTTTACTTCACAGGCAATACTTCCTTTCTGTCTCTTTCACCATGATTGGCAAACGCTGACCCCAAACATGACCCTTACCCTAACCTGAACATCTAAAACCTAAGCCTAAACATGGTCCATTTTATTGGGGGAGCTTGCAGGGAGTTGTATACCTAGCTGCAGGCTTCACATCCAGACATATAAAATACCTTTCCCTCTGTCTACTACATGTGTGAATGTGCTAGAACATGTAAAGAATATCTTAGTTTCACAGAAAATATTGGAGCCCTTTCTTGTGTTTCAGGCTAAGAACTTATCAATCAACACTCATATCTATGTTTTGATGTTCAGTAGGGTTAGTGCAAGTGCACTGATAATATACAAAATAAACACATTCCTAATCTTTATAATAGGTTTGTGCTTAGATGATTAAGTAAAAAAAAAACAAAAAAAAAAAAAAAAANAAAAAAAAAAAAAAAAAATTAAGCCAAATTAAATTAATCAAATAAAATATGAGCTTAACAGTTTCCCATCCACTTCTGAAACAAAACCAGCACATCACTATTTACATTTTATTTTCCTTACACTTTGTTCTCTATCATCATATAATTGTAGTCTTCTAGCATTTAGCTGAATGATAAAAATATAAAATACAATTTGTTGTAGGTGATATGATGTACTTACGCATGGGCTCTTGAAAGCATTAAAGTGATATATAGCAGAAGTCATAAAAATGGTAATAAAAACATTGATGAATGGAAAGTACCTGTGCAAAAGAGCCACATAATAATTCCCCTTGGATCTAACTGTTCTCTGTGAGCCTGGTAATGACTGGGATCGTTCTTCCCAAACATTCTTCTCAGAAGTCTCTCATGAAGATAATTACGTTATTATCTTCATGAAAGAATAAAATTACACTGAAGATAATTACATTACTTCTATTCCTGTTGAACTAATAACATCAAAAAATCTATTCTCTGACTCCAGCCTTTCATACTGAACACACAACATAGACATCATGAACATCAAGAAATCAAGCTGATTTCATACTTTGAAAGTCATTTTGCATCCTTCTGCCAAATAAAACAAAGGGTCATATATTATTTTTGGTGAAACATGTTGAGGTGAGTTGGGGCCATGAGGTGGAGATCAGTGGCCCAGCATGAGAGGCTTCCTGTGGTTAGGGACCCTCAAAGGAGAATGGATTACAGGTTTAGAAGTCTTGGATCACAGTACAGCCTACAGCCATATACTGCACTTCCATCTGGTGTTGTAGCCACAGCAGCCTGGCTAATGACTCCAGCCTGCTGGCTCTCTGTTCAAATGGGACAGTCATCAATATGTCTAACCCAAGGATGGACTTGAAGTTCCACATCAGCAGGAGGTCCACTGTACTGCATGTCCAGTTTCAGACCATTTCTCACCATTAGAATATATCTTTTGAAAGAACAATTTTTTTTTTCCTTTCATACCTACAACATGTTAGTATTTTAATGAAAAAAATGATGCCAAATGTATCCTGAACATGGTTCATGATTATGACTAAAATTCTGAGTCTTGTGTTTGATTTAACTTCATCTGAAACTATATTATGCTTTAAAACCTGCTGTAGTTTATCCTACGCTGAAAAAACCTACTCTGAATTAATTTATTTTAAGCAAATATGGACTTATTTCTAAATATACCACTGTATCAAAGGTTTTAGAAAAGATTATTTTCACATCCCAATTTTCTGCTTACTCTGTACAGGGTTGTGGTAAGCTGGAGTTAATGAGATGTAGGGTACACATGATACAGGTCTCCAGTCTATCAAAAGGCTACTACACAAAGACACACACATTCACATTTACAGTGATAATTCACAAAACCTGCATCTTCAGGTGTGGTTGGAAACCACCCCTAAGACAGAAAGAACAATATACACACAGAAAAGCCACAGCCGGCAATTGGGTTCAATGGCTATTGAGTTCACCCAGGACCTTCTTGCTGTGGGGCAGCAGTGCTAACCTGCTGCCTTATAAGCTCTTTTTAAAAACAGATTTATTTAAAGGTTTATGGGAATATATTTTTTGGAGGGAATAGTGCTAAAACTGCACTTATCAAAGTCACAGATGATTTGCTCCTCTCTGACTCTGAGAAGTGATTAATTTTAATCCTTCTCAACTTAAGTTCATGTGTTTTGATGTGGTCAATTAAACCACCAGTATTTTGATAAATCTTCTGTATAAATGGGTGTCAGGTTCAAATCTTGATTGACTCCATTTGTATATTTCTGTTAGATTTTTTTTAATTTTTTTTATTGTTTTTGGGGGAACTGCATCTTCCCCACTAGCCAGATCTGGTGTTCCCACGGGGCAATTCTAGGTCCTGTATTGTTTTCACTTGTTTTAACATATTAGCCTATTAACACATCATCCATTGGCACGATTTTATTATAGCAATACTCAGCTACAATATATTTTTTTTTTCTGAAATCCGGTAATGATGCCAACTGGTATTGTAGCCTGGAATTTTAGCCTATCTAATGTTTAGTGTCAGATTTTAACAGGGCTTCCTGCAACTTAATGAATTTGGCCTCCAAACTTTAATTGGCCAGCCCAAATCAAGTCTTGACACACTGTCCATTAATGTCAAGCAAGTAGTATTTTGGGAATAGTCTTTATATTGAATTTTCCTTCAACTTTCAGGCAACAGAAGTTGACTAATTATATTTTCTGGTCTGTGGATCTGTTGTTGCTGTACTAGTGGAGCCTCAGCCTATCTGAAATAATCATAAACAGGAATTTCCGTCATCCAACCCCCAATGCCATTCTGAGTTACATACAAACAGCAACAGGCAAAAAAAAATTCCACTCATCCAAAATCCACTGTGTCCTGTGAACAATCCAATGACAGTCACATGAGATATTTGCCAATGTAAGTCCCTTAATATATAAACGAACAAACATGAGAAGACATTAGATGACCTCTAGCATATGGTGACTGTGAGGCCACATACTGGGAACATCTTTAATCAGGTTGCTTGTGGGGTTAGGGTGCAGAGCTGAGATGAGTATGTGTTTAAAATTGCTCTGATGTCAAGAATCCACATCTCCATCGTTGTGGCTTTTTCCAAAGAGATCCCCATTCCCAATGAGAACACTCGTAGTCTCATGAAACGTCCAAGGAAAACAGCAACCTCTATGACCTGTGGGGACTGTCAGTGTGGGCCTTTAAATCCTCATGGGAGATCCTATGGACCAAGCATGAGATGATTTAATTACACTAGGAAAACACTGTGTGTGTGTGTGTGTGTGTGTGTGTGTGTGTGTGTTATAGACATGTTTTGCTTTCCTGCTCAACTTAACTGGCTGCACAGACCACGGCATGAGAGGCTGGTTTGAACCACATTATTTCCTTCACATGTCTTCCAATCTCATCAGAGAGATCTGAAACATATGAACAATGGCAACAAAAGCAGATCTGGAGGGGATCTAAGAAAGACAGTAAGACAGAAACAGAAAAAAAAGAGCAAGAGAGCAAGAGACAGAGAACTATGTGAGTATGTGTGTTATTGTGTCTCGTGGTGGACTGCTGGTGTGTGTTTACAGGACAGAGAAATGTTTTCAGAGACAGAGGACCCAGATGAGATCAGATGATGATGGTTTTGATCTAGTTAAAATGTCTCTTAGTGTACCTTCTGTTGTTATCCAGGGATTTGTTTTGCTGTGTGTTCTTTTCCACAAATAAACTTATGTTGTAACATCTAAATATACTGCACAGCATTATCTGTTACACTAATGGAGGTAATGCAGCCATCAACAACAGTGTGATTTTTGAAAGACAGGAATTGCTTTTACTTCCTCAATAGTCCCTAAACTACTTTCAGCAAATGCTCCCTACACAAAACTCCACAACTCTGTTGAAAATCAGAACTTCAAGGAAGAAGGGATATAAAAAATATAATGTCATAGTAAAAGAATGTCTGCTGACCAGTCAGACAAGAAACAGAATGATTCTTGTAACTGTTATGATTTATTACATGTATGATATGTACCACAATTGATTAAAAAAAAAAAGAGAGTGCTATGACACAGGTTGAAGAGTTCATACATGACACTNACCACAATTGATTAAAAAAAAAAAGAGAGTGCTATGACACAGGTTGAAGAGTTCATACATGACACTGACAAACTGGAATTTATTTTCCTGAGAAATTCCAACCAGCAGATTATTGCTATGTAACCAGTAATTTATATATACGATGCATGAGGTCTCTGTAATGTTATAATGGAGTTTTTTTTTTGTTGTTTTTGTTTTTTTGTTTTTTTATTTTGCTACAAACTCTCTTCAGTGTTTATCTCTGCAGAACATACTGATTGTTATTATACAGACAGAAAAAACACTTAATTTGTGCATTTCATCAAAACAAATTCATAAAACTGAAACAAAGGTTTTAATGAAACTTAAGAATTATGTTCTAGAAACTACAGTGTATATAGTTGTTTTTTTTTATTATTTGTGATTACTTTTCTAGTAATCACAAACATGTGACAGCTGCAATAGTGCCCTTACCCTACATATGGTACCACTTAATTGGAAAAAGCTTGAAGGCTGGCATTGAAACAATTCCCTAGCGAGGTCACTGGCAGGACTGAGCTCTGTCAAAGAAAAAGGATTAAAGATAAAAGATCAAATGGCAAGAGAATGCTAAACACTGGCCTGAGTTAATGTGAGCAAATACAAATATACAACCATCTGTTGTTTAAACAAAACATATTTTCTTTCAAATATTAATCTTTCCGATATCAAGTAAACATTTCTTTAAAAAACAAAACAAAAATATTGAAGAGAAAAAAAAAATAACTTTGGAGATGATTTGATGTGGTGACCTTCTCTGGTACAGCAAATATTTAAATTGGTTATGAAGTGAAAACCCTCTCATGCAGTAGCAAGACAGATCAAAATAATGTCATTTGATATGGATAGTATTGCACACAAAAAAAGAAGAAGAGAAAAAGAAAGAAAGTTCAGTGCAAAAGAAACCAAAGGAAACTACGCCATCTAAAACACATTTCCTTTTGCCAGGAAGTCCTGTTTGTGAAGTGGGAATACACAGGGAGGTACTATTTGTTAAAGGTTAGTTGTCCAAGGTACTATTGTAATTTTAAAAAGTTAGAAATGTAACACCAGGTTTATGTAACACCTCAATGTATATGAATGTATAGTGTTTGATATTTGAAACCTTTTGATGCCCATCAGAGATGAACAGCTGATGTGATGACACTATTGGAGAGACAGATATATAATTATTCACCAAGGGCAGGTCTACCAGTTGTCTATGTGGTCAAGGAAAAAATGCAGTATATTTATAGTCATGATCACCATTGACGTTTATGAAACTGTGTAAACATACTTACTACATAATCCTTTTTAAGCCATGTATACTGTCCTCTAGCACCCTGAACTCCTAATAGCACAGATAGATTATAAGAGTTTGGAAATGTCCTTGTGGTGCACAATGTTATTGACCAGAAATTACTAAAAGACAGATTTTAAGTAAAAAGCATGCCTGGAGACATGCATGAGAAATTCTTAACCTTTCGCAGGGTTCAGTGGGCTTTGGCTCTCTGCCTAGAAACATTAAACCCTGAATGAGTTTGGGGCCTTATGAATTCTAAAATATAAAAAGACTGTTTACATAAGCAGTATTATGAATAAATAAAATAAATCTAGAAGTCATATTCCATCTAACTACTGCTAAATTAGATTTGTATAAAAGTGCGAATGTAGTAACATTTAGTTACTGGTTAATAACTTTGTGAAAACATTTTGAATTGAATGATACAGATGTGTATCTTGTATTTTTTGTTCTGTTTTTGTTTTGTTGCACTTTATACAAAACACATATTGGAACAAATTTGAATTATTATCAACTAACTAAATTAACAAACTGACTTTATCTGCACATGATTTTTAAATATAGCTATGCTTGTTATTTTTTATTAAAAAAAGAATTTGGAGTTAAATGTAATTTGTCTTCAAGAAAATCTCTGAAGCATGACATGTTAGAATTGGAAATCTAAAATGAGATAGCGCTTTTATATGGGCTTTTCGGATATTATTGTGTTTTTACGGAATGGCCACTAGATGTCACAGTTGCTTGGTTTTGAAGGATGTCCAGCAGTCTATTTAGAAACCGTTATTCTCTTACGTATGCAGAGGAACACTCAACAAAGACAGACAGACAAAAAAGTTAGTTGCTTAGTTTTTTTCTTTGTGAGCATGCAAAATAGATTCAACTAAATGCTACTATTTTTGTGATTATCACTTGTTCCCATCAGCCTGAATGTGAATACTTTTTCATTATATCATTTGCAGTATGGTATGCGGTCATATGGGTAGTTTAGAAAACAGTGGCAGGCCGTGTATTTTACACTTAAGCCTTCAGAGCTATCCTCCCACAATTAAACCACCTAATAACCTCACCATGACACCAGGGCTATAGGCTGTTGTTATTCAACGTAACCACCCCATATTCACAGTGACAGAACCTTTATTGAGTGGAATAAAGTGATTTAACACGAGGATCAACACCTATAACAGTTACAACACACTAACTGCAGAGACATGAATAGGATGTAACATTATTACGCATTATGACAGGATGCTGCAACACAAATAGACACCGCACAGCCTAAATCAGTGTCATTACCAAAGAAACAAGAACAAACTCACAAAAACCATCACATTTACTCATACGACCAGCAAGTAAGCAAAAATGCCGTAAACACAAATAACACAATGAGATTCAACAGGTTTCCCCACAGATTCCAGCCACATAAAAATCCATCAAACTTACCAAAGCTGCTCATCANAACAGGTTTCCCCACAGATTCCAGCCACATAAAAATCCATCAAACTTACCAAAGCTGCTCATCATCTTAAGACAAAGTCCATCCTCCTTTCTTTCTTTATAAAGAGTTTAACGACATGGCTATACAGTACATTAGTGCATTTCAGTTCCAAAATGTGAAAAAAAGCATTATAAATCCATTTCTTCTCCTCCTTCAGCCGTTGTGTATTAAAAAAAACAAAAACAAAAAAAACAAAAAAAAAACAGGACTAAGTAAAAATCTAAAGCACTACATCTAAAAATCTAAACATCAAGAAAGAAAGTTTAAATAAACATTAATGCTCCGTTACGTGCTAGCTAGGTTTACTTGAGTTAGCTAAGCTAACTGGCCCTCTTCTTCTGATGAATTTCTGGCAGGCTGTTTAGCTGTTTGCATAATGCTGTACTCCGATGATGTAGGCCAAGGCCAGCTAGAAGGCCTGGCATGTGAAAGAATATGCCCAACATGGCAAACTCGAAATCTGATTAGTTAAAGAATATGACAATCAACAACATTGTCCTATTTGCTTGAATAGCAGAGGGGATTCACTCGAGATTCTGAAGGCCTCAGGCTAGATTTTTTTTACCCGGAGACAGCACAGGTGGAAAACCTGATTGGATAAAAACTCTAATTTATATGAGCTGCGCTGGAAACAGCGACTGAGGGAGAGAGTACTGTAGCAATGAAATGATGTTAATAACAAAACTGATGGGAATGAACTTTGTAAAATACATATAGCATTAATTAAAATAAATATTAAATCATAAAAACATAATTTGATGATTCTGACAGTCTCTAGGCCAGCAGAGAAGGCCTTGCTGGCCCTGTTTGCCCGCCACTGTTAGAAAAGTAATTTAAGATTAAGTTTATCATGTCAGTGTTGTCCTAAGTATTTTGAAAAGGAGAAATCAAGATTTAAAACTTTTACAATTGTACTTCAGTGTCTTTTTTGTTAAATAAATAAATAAATAAACTCATGAGTATTCAATGCATCAAAAACTGGGGAAAAATGTAAAATTCATAACAGATAGCACAAAAATAGAATACTAGTGAAATAAATTTCATTCAAGCAAGTTATTTTTTAAACTTATGTGGCAGAGTCCTGAATTAGTGCCAATTATAAGTGTTACCTTTAACATTTTTTACTTACCTTCTTCTCAGTCAGAACAAAAGGAGGGTATCAGCCCCCACATATCATCCTACACCTCCCTCCTCTCTTCCATCTTCAGTTTCTCCTCTCTCAATTTCTTTCACTGTGCATCTCTCCATCTTTCCAATTCAAGTCAGACAGATGCCTCTCCGGAACTTCAGAGCTGTGGAGTGGAAGTGATGAAAGCCGAAAGTCGGGTCCCACTGCAAGACCCCAGCTCCTCGTCTGCCAGCGCAAACTCCCTCATTTAGAAGCACATCCTGGAACTAGGGCTGCTTTTTAATTAAAGCCTTGGTGGATTGGACGAGACCCAGTAGAGGTTGTGAGGGAAGCTTTAAAGTTGCACTTGACAGGTATATTTAAGTTCACCAAGTTTGACCAGATGGAGCATATATATTGTATAAGTCTTTGAATATGGTGGAAAGAAATATATCAAACACACAAAAAAATGATAGAAGGAGAAAAGAAAAAAAAGAGGATTGGAAGGGTGGGTGCTGGTTGAGGGATGCAGGCATAGAGGGTGCAGGAAGCTCAGAGCAACCATGGAGCAAGCTATGCACAGCCTTCTGGGTGATCTCCTTAGATGTTTCAGCAAGGAGCATCTCAGGAATGAATTCACTAAGAGCTGGCATCACATAAGATAAGGCATTTGAAAGACTTAATTGTTAATATTCATCAATATATCTAATTATGCAGTGATAAGTGAAAAATGTATTATGAGTTTAGATGAGAGTCCCAGAGAGAGCACACTTCTGAAGTGTTTTTTTATGATTCATTAATTTGTCTTCATTAATCAGCACCATCACAACATTGGACAAACAAACATGAAGTCAGCTGATCAAAAAGTACACATGCAGTATGAAATGCTTTCCCAACATGAAATCATCTTTGGGAGGCACAAATATTCAGTGGCTTTGCTTTGGAACAACTCTTGTTACCCCCTGTCATTTGTGAATTTTCTTCAGCCCAAATAAAAAGTTTTCAAAGTGTTGAAGTCTCACAATTTGTCTAACAAAAAGTGATTCACAGGAATGCTGCTCAGGTAGTGTGCAATAGATAAACTATTTTCAAATCATCTTCGCATATCGAAATTTCAGCTGTACATTCATACTTCCAGTATATTGAAATCAGTCCGAACTTGATAGTAAATGATTTCATACTATACACAGCATTTTGCAGAAATTGACAGTAAATGTATGACTACAAACAATGTGTGTTGCTTATTGCCCACTTTTGTAGCAATCTTCCAATGAGGAAATACTGAAGAGCTTTGTATTTGCTCCCTCTAGTGAATTATTTTGGAATTGACAAAATTGATGCTTGATCATAACTGTTGATCAGCTGGGAAAGATTACTATTTTAGATTTTAACATGCATTTTTTTTTTTTTTTTTTTTTGTCCATGTAAACGGTGTTCTTAAGTACATTTATTTTCATACTTTGTAACAGAACAAAATAAATTCTTAAATTTACATTATATTGTAGTTGTATGATCTGTATGAACACTTAGAACCCTTAAAGCCCGAGAAGAACTTAATTTTACAAAACCCAGTTGGTCAGTTTGGATATTTCCCAGCACCCAGCAATTCTTATCCTTTGGCCTGGAACAATGCTATAATAATATAGAACAGATGAATTTTAAAAGTTGTTTTTTTGTTTGTTTGTTTGTTTGTTTTTTTGTTTGTTTTTGTTTTTTGTTTTTTTTTTGTATTAATTGTCCATATCCAACATAAGTTCTGACTGTAGGGTATGTCTTTCCCACAGATTGCACACCAGTGAGCAATTAAGATGTAAAAGCATTGGGCAGTTCTCTTTTGCCTCTGTGAATTAATAATCAAAGAAAAGGGGAAGAAGAAGTGAAAGTGATGCCTTCAGAAATCAATGGATCCATCAGTATCAGTAAGGCTGATGTGTGTGCCTTCTCTCACCTAGGTGAATGAGTGTGGGCGTGAGTTTATGTGTGTTCATACCTGCATAGGGTGTGTGTGTGTGTGTGTGTGTGTGTGTGTGTGTGTGTGTGTGTGTGTGTGTGTGTGTGTATTGTGTGTGCATTCACACAATAGTATGCCAATGGCATAAAGCTGTTGTGCAAAGACAAGCAGGTCCTAAATCAGTCCAGCAGTTGTACATCTAAATCTGAGAGCAGAGATAACTTGTGCAGAGACAGAGCACTCCTTTGGGTTTGCTCTTCCTAAACACCAGTTGTCTCCTCCAATCAGTGTGGTCATGTCTGAATTATTGATACTCAAGGGCCTGAGGGGCCCAGGCTCAGATGGTGCACCAGGCTTACAATGTTCTCCTGTGGTTCTTGGGAGAACTCAGAGGTAAGGACAAAATCTAATCCAACTTGTTCTGGATTAACTGCAAGTGATTTGTAGTTCATTGGGAAAGTTGATGGTCTACAGTACTCTTTCCCAGCCAGTTATCCATTATCCACTGTCTGTGTTCTTTTGCCCATTTTAACATTTTCTTTTTATTTGCCAGTTTTAGAATATTGCTTTTCTTTTAAACTCTGCCTTTAAGGTCAGTATCCTGGAGTTGTCTTTTCCATTATTGCAGATGACACTTCAACTGCTATTATTTCAGAAAGCAACCAACTGAGGAGGCATCTGTTTCTCATACTACACACTCTGATGTAACTCTTGAGCTGCTGCTGTGCATTTGGGCCATTGGCTTCTTTTCTTGTCCTGGTTTGTTCCAGTTTGTTCTTTTCTCTCAAGACAGTGGTGGACACCTTTGTGTGAAATCCTCAGCTTCTTGGCAATCTGAAGCATGAATTATCTTAATTTCACATTAAGATACATGTTTCTTGAGAAAGCTATTTTGTTTTGGCCAATGTTGGACCCAGAATTAAACTTTAGAAATGCCAGTACCTTGCAATCCAAGTAAAGACAATTTACCTGCTTATTTGAACAGATTAATGGGTTTAAAAAAAAAGTGCTAACACGATTACAAAGGTGTCTCTAATAAGTAATTAGCATTTAAACATGATTAATTAAGGATGAGCTAAAGGAGTTTATCATTAGGACACTGGAGTAATTGCTGGTAATAATAGGGCTTTGCAGTTTTATGTAAATAATTAATAATAAATCAGTAATTTTCAGCTGCAATAGCAGTTTGCAACATTATAAACACATTGGCTATATCTTTAAATCAATTCAATACTACCTTGGTAAATAAAAGTATCGTGTTCTATGAAAAACATGAATACTTCTGGTTGATTCCAAACTTTTGCATGTTAACATATATGTACCAGCACAGGGGAACCACTAGGAGGATGTGAGGGAGAACACATTGCATGGAGAAGGAGACAGATAAGCAGGAGCAAATAAGACAGGTGACAGATGAAGGGACATATTTTGATGGACAGCTTCAAAATCTGCAGCATCATTTCAGTCTATTACTCACATTATCACAGTATATCAAAATGTGTAACATTTATACTGTATATTACTACACAGGATACTACAGCCCCAATAATTTTAGTGGGTGCTGTAGTATCCTTCATTGTGTTTGAAATACTTGTAGTATCTATAGTATAGTACATTTGTGTTAGCAATGCTATGTTGGACTTTTACTGTGTTTTTATCTTCCTCCCTGTTTTTGTAAAGCGTCTTTCAGTATTTAGAAAAGCGCTGTATAAATAAAATTTATTGTTATTGTTGTTGTTGTTGTTGTTGTTGTTGTTGTTGTTCTCTAAACAAAACTTAGACACATTACTTTAGAGTTTAATCTTTTGATGTGCCCCCTGCAGGAACTGTGCATGAATATTGTGCTGCAAAATGGATAACTTGGACGATAACAAGATATTTGAAAAGTAAATGATAAAATGTAAATTTTTCGTTCTTTTGAGCTTCCAGGGATATATTTTAATTGAAGCTCATCGCTGCTGTGAAACACAACTACTTAGCTGTGAGTTAAATGCTCATTCATGGTTTTGCAGTGAACACTTTTCAGTTAGTGCCTTAGGGGTTAATGTAACAGACTTAAATTGGCTGACTCAGAGTTAATTTGGAATATCCATTTTTTTTTTTTTTTTTAAATTGAGCCTAAATTGAATATAGGACTGTCATATTCCATTAGAAATTATGATTAAAAAGAAACGTGTGTAAAATGAAAATAAAGGGACATAAATAGATCTTGATTAAATTTGAAACAAATATTTAGTTGTACCTTTTTTAATAAAATATAATGCTCTTCAATAGGGAAGGTATATGGATTTAAATACATAATGAAAGAACAAAAAAGAAAGAAAGAAAGAAAGAAAGAAAGAAAGAAAGAAAGAAAGAAAGAAAGAAAGAAAGAAAAACTTTACTACACTGGAGCTATTTCCACATTCTACTATCTGGCATCTTAAAATAATTATTACTTAGAATAAATATTGTTAAAATTCTAACTGGTTTGTTATAGTTATGAGACTTTTCCTGAAATAACAATGTAAAGAACATTCTGAATTTGATAAATTGCAGTTGATAAATCTGTTTAATGGGTTTTAACAACCTTAATGCATAAAACTATGCACTCACAGTTTAAGGCATAAATATAGCTGAAATCAAAATATAAAACAGACCATGATAACCATAGTATGTTCATTCCAGGTGTTAATATTTTAAGTTATGGGGCAATATTTATTCACGTGTCATAAAGGAATTGGGAATGTGCTTTACCTTGATGTATTTTGATTTATTCTGCAAGCCCCGAGGTTATACTCGTGAATTAGAGGGTATCAATAAAGAAAGGCCATCTCCTCTGTCCCAAAAGTGATAATTATGAACATCACTATTGATCTGACTATTGATGTGTTGCTAATTGTTTCTTGCAGGTTATTTATTTAACTCAGTCTCTGGCCATGTGAATATGTTAACCTTGTGCAGTAGGAAATACCAGTTGTTCAGCAGAAGAAAACACACATTAAGATTCCACTTAAAACAGCATTATTTAAACCATAGGGAAGAAATCTGTTATGTTCTGTTTATTTGAGATTGAAAACCTTAAGCAGAATGAAATTTGATCCAAGACAGCATTGGAGGATATTTCAGTTTTTACTTAAGAACATCCTTCAAAATTCTTAAAGGTCTCAAAGTTCAAGATGGCATCATATTGATTCATTTTATTACATTATCTAAGATACAGAAAAATTAACATTATTTGTCATTAAACAGGTAATGGATTAGCACAGTGGTCTTCAACCTTTTGAACCTGAGGACCCCCTATGAATTTCAAGGCCTCCTGAAATACCCGCTAATATCTGAGCAACTGGTCTATCAAAAAATGTGTTGAAATGTGTTTTAATTTAAATGTATATTATCATCTATTACAGTTATAAAACAACAACATCAATATTTCAAAAGAAAACTATAGGAATCATCAATTCATGTAACACTTGTCTCTTTATTAAAGCCACAACATGCAATCAATTGAGCAGACAGATGGTCAATAGTCATATTTCACAGTGGCTGTTGAAAAAAAAAAAAAAAANAAAAAAAAAAAAAAAGCCACATATTGAAACTATTGGGTGCCTGGCATGGCTGGTAAAAAGAAAGTTCAAAAAGTTAGTGTCCTGGCCTGCTCATATGATCTTGAGTTAATGAGACACCTAAGCCTGTTTCCCACTCATCAGTTTTGTCAGTCTGGGGGAGATGGTGGCAACAGGCTTTTCTCCATCCATTCTGCTTCTGCTTCATTTTTATGTGGGTCATGGCAGAGAAGGTGACCTCACATAGGTAGATTGAGCCAAAGGGCAGCAAATAAATGTATTATTATCATAATTACCTTGGAGAGAGAGAGATTCTGCTTATTCAACTTGCCGAAGATATCCGCATATGCGCACAGCACAGCAGGTGAGGTTATAAATGGACAGAGCACACAAGAACGTGTCAGATCAGATCAAAACTCACCATTTAAAAACTGACTGATAAGCTGAGTGTTTTTATCTATCAAAGTTACTGATCACTAACACAAGTGAGACAAATACAGTTTGAAACATCGCCCAGATTCATACTGCTGAAATTCACCACCAGAATGAAGCAGGTCTTAATTTTTGCACGTTGGTTTGTTTCATGACGAGTTACCGCAACCTGTAAATAAGGAAATATCACAGTAAACCCAAGCAGCTGTGTTTCTCCGCTGACATCTGTGGATTTGTCCAGCTGCAGGGCAAATGAACCCAATGACTTTAGTTTCTCCACCACTTGATCAATAACATCCTCGTCCATGTCATCGATTCTTCACGAAACTGTGGCGGCTGATAACGGCACAGTCCTGAGTGCATCGCTGCCTTCTTCATCCAGCATCATTTGAACAAGCTTGAGGGCAGCTGCCAAAATCAACTCCTCTGCGATGGTGAAGTGAAACTGAGCATTTCTAGCTTAATATGATTATTTTCTGATTTGTAGTTTTTGAGAAGCAGGACTTTGTTTCAAGCTTGTGCCAGTGACTTAACAAAGCACTGAGGTGAAATATCTTCAGATTTTGAGCGCATGAATGAGCCGCGCAGAGAACAGAGACAGACAGAGATGAGAATAGGAAGGAACGCTGTAAGAAATGATACAAATATTCTATTTTTAGATGAGATTTACTTACACATTTATTCAGACTCATTCAAATTGATTTTGAAATGAAAAATATATATAAAAAATAATAATAAAAAATTTATGAGAATTGCCCTGTGTACCCCCTAGGACCCTTGCGTGTACCCCTAGGGGTATGAGTACCCCAGGTTGAAGACCACTGTATTAGCACATCAAAAATGTATTCAGATCACTTAAATTTGTCAACACACAAACATAAACTCGAAGTCTATTTGCATGAATATGTGATCATATTTTGGATAATTCCTAAAAGAAGATTTAGAAACTATTTCAATATTTGATTTTTATTTGATCCAAGTTTAAGTGCGTTGTGTAAATAAATAATGTAACATAAATATACAGTTATACTGTATTTACACCGATAATTTTTTTTTTTTTTGTATTGATAGTGTCCAGCATAATCCATATTAGACTTTTGATTGTGAATAATTACAGGGATTAAAGGGGATAATATACAGATTGAACATATTTGACTGAAATATTGGCTTAATGGACACATGCTGTTTTGTTTTTTGTTTTTTTTTTATTGTAAGGTAACACGAAAGACAAAACCATTGTACCTTTAACATGTTTATGCATACAGTTGCTTGAGTAATAACTAATGACTTCATAATGATCTATGTTAACCGTGTTTACCCATGTTTGTGTATTTACATGAATTTATTGACCTTTGTAGGCTGCCATAAATTTAAATTACATAAAATTATAGTTGTGTGAATGCTGTGTGAAACCAGTTGGGTTTGGGGAAGTGAGAATGTCTACAATGTCTTAAGAATAATTTGAAAGGTGATTGTATCAGGTATGAAATAATATGAAAATGTTGGCTGCTGTCAGTTTTATCAGGAAAGACTTTTTTGCTGTCATATATAAAGTAAAATACCTGTATATGTAGCAAAGCATTAATGTGATACAAGGTGCTTTGGAAAATATACAGCATGGAATGCATATCTGTGTGCAAATATGTGTTAATGCTTTCATGGGTGTTTGTGCGTGTGTGTGGGAAGTGCTTGTCTGTGGGGACAGCTGGCCTTTATCAGGACATCTGGTACCTGTCACACCACTTTGTGTGGCTGTGTGAGCATTTCATTGGTGTGCCCTGCCCTGCTCTGCCCACCCATCAAGTACCTGTTTAGACCTTTAGTCAGAGCTGTAACAGAACATCAGCCAGGATCATGTAGGTGTCTAATGCAAGGAGTGTGTCAGGCTTCTGTCCCAGCATGGTCGTAGGAAGTCCTTGAAGAGTGGAATATCAAGCATAGAGGGTTTTTGGACTTCATCCAGGACTTTGGTGATGATGTGAGTAGATATGACACTGCTGGCATGAGGATGGGCCTGCCTGACTGGTGACCTCAGTATCTTCATCACACAAACCACACCTCAAGGCTAAATCCAGTGTCATAAAACTATTGTTTTGACACAACAATGATGCATTGCATTATGGGTACTACTGAAACATGTGCAGATACACATTCATATTTATAATGGATGTCAGTGGTTGATGATCTGAAGATAATTACACTATATTTATTTTTTTCTACTCTTCCTTCTGTCTCTCCCTCCAACTCCTGCCTCTCCAGATTGTGAAGCAGAGTCTCTAGCAATGTAGTGCTGAAGGTGTGTTTGTGCTGTTATGCCCTCTGGCTTGGCTGCCAGCTTACTCCCACTGATCTGAGCCAGAAGGCAGACTGCCGAGGAATACCGATCACCTTGCCCAGACCGAATCCTTTGAGCTCTCTCTGGCATCTTTCCCCCTTCTGCCAGTTTCCTCCTCTGCTCCTCTCTTCCCCCTTCTGAAGTTGACAACAAAGACATCCTCAGGGTCCTCCTTGATGTGAGACCCACTCTTGATCTTTTTTCCCTATGTTTTTGTACCTTATAGTTGCACTACTTTCATATTCCGCTAGCACAATATTTACACACCAGAAGACAAAGAAACAGGGGTCTTTTCATGTAGGAACCCCTACCGACATGTTAATCACCTGAGAACCTGCAGTGGTCATGTTGGCCCAGCAGAGGCAGGACATTAGTGAGACACCTCTGCACCACCCCCTCTTTAACCAAAGTCTTAAGTCATCTATCTATCTATCTATCTATCTATCTATCTATCTATCTATCTATCTATCTATCTATCTGTCCGTCTGTCTGTCTGTCTGTCTAAGGTTGAATTTGGTTGAAAATGGAACATTTATAGACATGTAGGTTCCACATAACTTTTGTTTCAATAGCATTATATTCCTTAATGCCATTTCTGTATGTGTGTCAGGCCTCCTTGGTATATAGTGAAATGCTCACTGAGGTGCCATTGAAACATAGTTATGTGGAACCAAAATGTCTACAAACTCTCACTTTTCAGTCAAATTTAGATCACTTGACAATTAGATGTTGTTTCACCTCTAAATCACCAAAAACTACAGTTACTGGGTGTCATCATCCTCAAACATAATTTGATACCATACCCTTCCATTGCACTTTTTGTGAATATAAATCTATAAGTACAAGAACCAACCATTGCAGTGCTGTCACTGAAGCCATGACATCCAATAAGACTGCTTCTCAACATAAATCTTACTGCCTCTTGTCTCCTTACCCTGCCCCACCTCTTCAAGCCCCCCAACACCCCATCATTCAACCCTCTGCTTCCATGAAGAGAAATCTCTGAAGAGCTAATTAGTGGTGGAACAGAGTCCAGGAACAGCCAACGGAGCTGAAGAAGGGAGGCTGGAGCTGGTGCTAGTTTTATCGGTCAGGGCCTGACAGAAGGGTGACAGTGAGCGGGGCAAACTACCAGCTCATAACTGACAGAGACAATAAAGTGAATGTCTGAGCTAGAAACAGAGAGTGACAGACAGGTAGGCCAGAAAAAAGCTGCTTTCTATGGGCTTTCCTGTGGGCCAGGCAAACTGCTTAGTTCCAACACTTCAGGCAGTTTTCCTCAGTCCCTGCAAATATGTTGTAACTGTGTTGGTCCCCATCTGATAGTGTGTTAGTATGGATAAAGAATGGATGCAGATTTTCACGGTCAGAACATCTGTTACACATCAAAGAAAATGGAGTATTTACATGCTGCAGGCTTGTGCTGTATGACAGTGTGTGTGTCCTCTCGCCTAATGAATACTGGGATAGCTCCCTGCACAGGATTAATAGGTACTGAGAATCAATGATTGGATATTTACTTAAAAACACTGAAAAGTTTAGGATTTTCTGATTCTGGAGAAGCAAAGTAATCTCAAACAAAATTTAGTAGCTTCAGTTTTTTCTGCATCTTCACCAAATTATGTAACAATTGTATGCAAATGCAATTTGAATTCTATATCAATTTTGATTAAAAAAAAAAACTAAAACTTTTAAGAAATTATTCTCATAGCAAATTAAATGTAGGAAGTAGGAAGGAAGTATGCTATTAATGTATAACTGACCCTGAGCTCTGACCTCCCTGTGGAGGACAGTCTCCTCATTGTTGATCAAAAAAGAAACACAGGATATTATTATGGCATATCATTCTAATTGGGGTCTCCAAACCCACACACATTGCTTGGTAGTTGAAATAGTAAATCTGTGAACTGTACAGGTGCCCAAAGGCCCCTCAACCAAAGTTGTTTCTGTCTGGCAAACTCCAGCGAGGCTCTATGGTGTCCTGGGGTCCACATGAAGTCTGTGGCTGGTTGTCTAGCTCTCATGCTATGTTCGTGCAGTTCCTCACTGTTTAGTCTAATGCATACTGTAGACACCAGTTGCTCTCTGGAAATCTATTGCAAAGGACCTGGCAGTAGTCAATTTTAACATGCAGTGGCCTTTTACATCAGCCCTATCGGGTAATTATGCATTTACCCAGCCCAAGCCTAATATGATCAGTTGTAACTTACAACCAACTCAGTTATCCAACAAGATGCTACTATTTGATACTACTAGTATTGGTACCAATATTGGTACTGGTACTTTTGAGGTGCTGTAAATTAACACAATCATAACCTTACTGATTTATTTAGGTGTCAGTAGGGCTGATTAAAAACAATAAAAAGAAAATTTAAGAAACATGAACTGTAACTTTACTCAAATACAAACAGGATCTTGCTACCACATAACTTCACCATTGGTGGTAACTTAACAGGTAACACTAACTCTACATCCAATGAAAATCCGTGGATATCCATGATGAGTGCTCCATCCAGTGAGCTAGACCAGGCTACTTTTGAGGAATCTCTTGATTAGGACACCTTAAAGAGAAAAAAGGATTTTAGAAATTGTTATAACACATTCACAAAATACATCAACTTCCAGGTATAGAAACAACAAGGGAGTTGGAAATATAAGCAGAAAGGAGAGACTTGGCCCCTTTGCCAAAATATATATTAATGGAGTGGGAAAGTCTGTGACATTTTATTGATCTTCTTGCCATCTTTATCAAAGTTTATTCAATTATGCATGCGTGTGTAGTAATGAGAAGAAGCATGCGAAAGGTTAGTGAGGAACACACAACATTCCCTGGCATCCATAGGTTAAGAGTGAGAAAGTATCTAACCCAAGTACAGAAGATTATATTGCTCCCCCATACCTTTGCAAACATAACTTGAGTATGGGGAAAGGTCAGGGAGGTGGTATTACATTTTTATGCTGATCATCTATTTATTTTATCAAGTAAATCCAATCAGAATGCCTGGGAGCTGCCCAGACAGCAGGCAGGGATAATTAGCAACACTGGGAGAGGTGGCGTCTCCTTGTACTCTAGCCTCTATTTGCTTTTATCTGTTGGATGGTGGAGGAGCTAAATATTGATGGAGCTGCTGATACTCTCTGAAACTCACTCTGTCCAGCTTTGTTGAGTGCTCTGTTTCAATGCTAGACCGTCTTCCCACATATTGTAAGGATGACAAATTGCACTAATTTTGACTTAAGTAATTTCACACTGACCCTCTAAATGACCGTCATCGAACGAAATGGGTTTGTAATCTACCTATTTTAGGAGATTGGTTTTTGTGTGTTTTCACCCTGAATCATTTGGCTTTGCTGGTTCTCTTTTAAGTTTAATATGTATTAAAATGTCTTGAGGTTTCTATATGCAAATAGGAGCACAGCTGGTTGTTGTGGAAAAAAACAATATATTTGAAGCAACACTGTAAAAGGCGGTTGTGTTACAGACAATAAATGAAACTAATTCATTAAATTCAAAGTAATTCAATTCAGAATTGCAGAAACAAACTTAAAATTAAAACTGGTGACATAATAAAGTTTTTAGATTGCACAGGTGTCAACAATTTCTGTAACTTCATTTGATAATATGTAAACAACATGCACACATCTTCAAGGCCCTTAAACTTAAAGAAGGTCCCAATAACATAATCTCTAGTTCTTGGTGGAAGTGATAAATCTATGAAAAAAAAGTAATTGGCTACTGTATAATTAACTACAAGGCTTCCATTGGTTTTGATATGCAGATCATTATCATTCTTCAGTAACCTTACGTAAATATTGGGTAAACCATAGTACATAGGTGCCCTGATGTATATAAATAACATAATAGGGGAAGATTAAGAGCACTATGATGTGAGGTAGAGTGATATTACAACTACTGAGTCTTGGAAATGTAAAATTCCAACAGGTTAAAAAAAAAAGGAGCCCGTTTTCAATTCATCCATTTTTAAAACCCGTTTTTAAAAGCTTGTTTAGTCATTTTAACACATAGCTTTTTCACCAGAGAGTTTTGCAGCACGGCACTATTATTTCTATAGTGGCTTGCAGATTAATTTGCACTCCAGCTTCAGATTTTCTGACCTCCAACTGTGAAAAGTCAAACAAAACATCCCACCTCAACACCTCAACTCGGAATTCCTACTCGGAAAGTCTGGCAAGCTTTCTCAACCCTGAGTTCAGATTGATTTCATTTCAATATGCTGGTCACACTGTAAACAGTAATGAACGTTTAGAAGCATTTTCTTTAAATCAATCGCATACAGACACAGCAACAGGTTAAACATATAACACTGGCAATGCAGCTCTGTTTTGAAAGATAACTAGCTCATAAATATTAAAACATGGTCTAATTTGGTCTGACAGGGCAAACGAAACAAGATTTCATGAAGGCGTCCATCTCCCACCTTGTTTAGCTCAAATGTGAGGTGGTCGTAAATGACTTAAGTCAGAGGAATCTCAGTTTCGAGGTACAGTGAACGCAACATAATTCCTGCTGAAAGCTAAAGCTCCACCTTTCTCGGTAAGTACGCACTCCTTTCAGCCACAAAAAATGGCCGTTCACTCGCACTTTACTCAACAGCCTCCTCCTTTTATTTTTTATTTATTTTTACTGTAGCAGAGCCACAGTATGAAGGAGAGATGTCCAACAGGGAAGAAGAGTCTATCTCGCAGTGTCTTCCATCGCGTCGTCAACGCCTAGCATAGCAAAGTTCCGCGTAATTTGCGTCCCACGGATCCGGTGTTGTCTCCTGCTGGCCGACCCACGGAACACCTTCACCACACTGGAAGTTCATGTTACAGGTAAGTGCAGCTAGCACAGATCTTGTTACAAAGTGTCTATTTCAAAGTCTAATGACAAGGTGTAACTTTGTGAACCAAGGAGAAAATAACATTATCATGGTTGTTTTGAGGAAACATTGTGATGAAAGTCTGAATTTGTAAGGAGAAAATAGTGTTTTGAGTAGGTATTTGAAGAAACTGAGCCAAATTGTCTGTTTTCTGCTTCACCTTGAGGATTTCACTTGAACTGATGGAAGTGAAAAGAACTAATTCTGAAACAATCTGGGATAGCTTGCTTTCAGTTTATTCCATTGCATTGAATTTATTGTAGCTGTTTCATTTACAAAGTTGATGATTGGGCTTTTGAAAACAAGAGTTTAAGAACAGCTGTCATGGGAGGGCAACATGGCGGATCAGTGGCCCTGTTGACAGCAAACAGGTCTTTGGTTGGAATCAGTGTTTGCATTTTCTCCCTGGGTTTTCCTCCAGGTGTGTCTGGAAATATCTTAAATAATAGAATAGAACAGAACAGAACACAATACAATACAATACAATATAATGTCTTAAAAGTAGTGCCAATAGTTGTCAAATGTCCTACAAGGTTTTTCAAAGTTTGAGTTGAATTTATTGTGAGGAAAACTGTGGCTTCTATCTGTGACGTTATTGTGATCAGCGAATTAGTCTCAAATGTGACTTTAGCATTACAGTGTGTCTCTGAAAGTTGGCCACTATTGCCATACATGCATGGAGGAGATAAATACTGTACATGTGGAGAGTGTCAGACACCACCTTAGGTTTATGCTAACTATCATCTCTGCAGTCAGCTGCTATTTTTTGGAAAGGTGACAGCGTCTTGGCTTGACGTCAGTATGCTGCCTGTGGTTTAAATCTTTAAACCCCTTTAAATCTCTAAACAGTATTGCCTCCTCTATTCCAAAATGATGATTACAGCCAGTGTCATCACATGTGACAGATTTTTTAATTTGTAATAATAAGCTGAAGATGGAAGCTGGAAGACTTAATATAGGCTACATCATGGCAGGTGAGGAAGATTTGATATTGTAGCATAAGTAGCAGAAATGACAGCATAAAATATAACATGCACTTCATGGCATTGCCCCTGAAACTTGTCTTGATATGATGGTAATGTCCTTTCTCAGTACTTTTATGGATACTAATAATAATACTTCTCAGACCCTCTGGGCATTTCTAAAGGCACCCAGAACAGCAATATTGATTACAGATTGTTTCTCTTGAGTACAGGAGGTCATTTTGAATTGCTGGAGTCTATCTAGCTCTGTCTGGATTACAATTATTACTGCTGTTTTAGTGAAGAGGCCACAAATTAAAAAAAAAAAAGATTTACCTGATAAGTGGTCAAAGTGCTTAATCATTCAAAATAAGGCTAACAGCAAATGATTTTCAGTTCTTGATACCATCTACTGGTGTTGTCCTGTGTTTGTGGTGCATGTCTTGCTCAAGACATTCTGTGTATAGCACCTTGAGCTGTGCTGAATTATTAACAGTGCCCTAATGACATCCATGGTCCTAGATATAAGCATGACCTTAAAAACATTGATCCTTTTTTTTTTTTTTTTTTTTTTTTTTTGATGCAGCATAGCACTTTGAAATATAAATGTAGTTGCATTTGACCCTTGCGGATTGATCATAAGCAGCATTTGAGAGTTGAAAATCTAAACTGACACAATAGATCAGTGCATCCCACTATCACCTTTACTTTTGTTATTCAAATGTACCCTACATGATCTGCTTTGGACATTGCTTATAAACTGTACCATCCATTTCAAGTTTTCTTAGTCAGCTTTTTAAATATTTCACATTTCAAATGTACATATGTTTCTATATGGCCAGCAGCATGTAGTAATATGGCTATAATAGCTGCTAATTAGTTAGTTATTTGTTAGTAGTTACTTGTGTTTTGTTTTACTTCTTGAAATGACAAGCCCATGTACCTTAGAATTTAGACTGATGGTATTCTGTTTCAGTCTTCCTGAAACACGCTGAAAGAAACCTCATTTCAAAAATACATTTTGGGGATGAAGCTAGTGGAAAAGAGTCTAGCTCACCTGATGCCACACAAAACATCATATTAACTAACAATGGTAGTGACTTTTCCAAACATACTGCACTAAAATTATGCTTAAGTAATTTCCCCCAATGTATTTTTTTGTCAGTGTTTTGAGTCAATGGACATCAGGTGTTTTGTGTGTGACATATGCCACGTGTAATAACAAAATACATTAGCAACACAGTTAATGGAATAAAATTATTTAAATCAGGTTCCTGGAAAAATTTACAGTGTAAACATAATATCCGAGAGATTATCATTATTTATACTTTGTAAAGTTAGGTAATACAGTAAAGTTATCAGGCCAATCACAGGATACTAAATCAGTCCAGGTGCACATTATCAGCAGTCAGATTATACTGAACTTTACCTGTCTGCATGTGTGACAAAAACAGGCACACTTCCTAAACAATCTTTGCCATGATCGTGTTTCTAATCTGTGGCTAGCCCGGAGTGTGTGTGTGTGTGTNGGGGGGGGGGTGTCTGTGGTAGGTTGTAGATGGAGATCAGAGACTGTCTGTAGCGGTTTCTGGCTCTAAGTGGAGGTGACAGCATTCAAACATGATGACCTTGCAGAGGGGACGGAAGTGACTGAAGGAACATATCTGGAGGCACCCTGCAAGGAAAATCATCAAGGGGACCTGCACCATTTGTGTTGTGCAGCACCCCGCCAATAAACTCACTTTTACCCAACAACCAAACAACTAACTATGTCTGCCCAGGCTCTGATGGGAATGGCTGAAACACAGCTAGTGAAGGAAACATATATTGATATGATAAAACATATTTCATCCTAAAAGTGTACAGAGTATTGATTTTGGAAAGTTGTACTTCATGAATGTAACATAAGGTGTGTTAAAAGAAAAATGAGTACTTGTAGATGAGAAGGTACACTAAGTTTGAATACTTTTATTCATCTTTGGATCAGTGATTATGCACAAGATTATACACAGTCGATACTTCAAAAATGACTTCAAATTCATAAAATGCTAAATATATACAGGTTGGAGAAAGCAGAGGACTGTCAAGGTTTTTAAAGGTCTACTTAGCAAAAGTAATGGATGAGAGATGTCAGTTTCACAGTTTAGAAGCCCTGTGTGTCTCCAGAGGGCTTCCGTAGCCTCTGGCCATTCTCCCCTTACCTTAGGCATCATCTGGAAAAAAAACCTGATGCTTCTAGTCATTCTGCATCCCTGCATCTGTCTGAAAATAATTGGCCAGGAACCTTCTCTCCAAAAAGAGGCCACGAAAGAGTAATAGCTTGCAGCAAAACAGGCATGTCTGACAGATCACATTTAAAACTGAAAAGGCATAGACCTGCACTGTATGTAGTACAAACAACACACCTAGTTCAAACAAAGTTTCCTCTACTTCATCCAAACTATTAAGGAGGAAAAACATGTGGGATCTGCATGGTTGAGCAGCCTAAGCCTTCCTTTAGGTGTTTTTAAGTCCAGGACTTTATTCAGCGTTAACAAGGTGTACACACGATCGCTGCCACACCAGTCCTGCATTCATTCGATGTGTTGGTTATGCACTTAGCAAGATGCAATACCTACAAAAACTTTGTAAGGTCGACTTTTGTCAAGGAATAGCAGCGTAGCAACAGCAACAACTCAAAAAAAATTAGCTGATTCGAGGAGAAGCTAATGGAGCACAGTGGGCTTCGTTTAATGGCCTTTTATGCCATGGCTGCATTCTGAAGCTCTTATTTGATCATTCCTCACTCCACCATCCTCACGTGTCCTGGAAACTAATCTGATCCGCATCTTTAAGGACACCTCAAAGCTCTTATTTCTTCTCTGAGGATCGAAGAAGGGGGAACGTGAAGCTTCCTCAGGAAGACATGAGTGAGCAAACGTGACACAATCCTACACAGAAGTCTGTTACCTGACAGTCACAACCCTTCACTGGAAAAATGTCTCTGATTGGGCAGATCTACTGCAGCCGATCCTACACCAACACTGCATCATAACATAACCACATCAAGAATTTGATAACAGCAAAACTGTAAAGCTGTAAAATTACTCCGATTATCTAGTTTTTTTAGTCTGACTGATCATTTGGTTAAAATGACTAGATGTGTGTTAGGAAAAGTTTACTAATGATGATAAACATAGTTGAACTCTGAGCAGTGAAATACATTTAGAAATGAAATGATGTCGGATGATCTATAGATCATAAAGTTGGATAGTTATGCATATGTGGACATTAAACTGTTCATGTTAAGGGTTACAGTAATAATCATAGAGAAAATTTTATAATTTTGTCATTTAGGAACTAAAAGCGACACTACAGAGCCTCTGCAGGTTCTTATAGCTGATCAGCAAGATACGTGGCTTCAGATGAGGAGTGGGTGGAGGATGGAGGAAGTTTCATTTCTCTTAAAACATCGTTCCTCAGTTTCTCTACCTCAGGTCTTTTCCTGGCATTTTTCCTTCTGTCTTAAGTGGCGCTAAGATGCAAGGAAAAGATGCAAGTGAGGGAAACATGGAAACAAGAGCTTTGGAACCCACCTCATCTTTTTTATCACCGCTGGCACGACTTTGTTTGGCTTTGTAACATAAGTGAAATGCAGATCTTGATTGTTGCACCTGGAGCACAGACAGCCCATGCAAAAAAGAATTCCTTATCTTCAAAATGAATGAAGTTTGTCTGTGGAGCAACAGTTTTTATTGCAAGGAGTAAACACAAGTCTAAACATCAGATGTTACTGATAAACTATCAGAGATCACATTTTAGTGGAAGACGTAAATGGAGCCTATGTGTTCTGTCAGATGGTAACTTTGATGCATCATATTTTATAGACTTAATGTAATATGTAAAGCCTTATGCTGCAAAGAGAAAGAAGCACACTAGAGAAAATAGTGGTATTTCCTTTGAAACATAGTGGAGCAAATTATACATTTTCAGTAAATAAGAATAGTGAGGTAAAGTCATCTTAAAACATGTAAAAAAAAAGTAAATAAAAACAAAACTTGGTTACTTTCCTATTTTGCATGTAGCCATAACCACATTTTTTTTTTTTTTTTTTTTTCGCTTTTCCTTATGTGGAAACTTTTTTCTACAGCAAAACTGTCTATCATTCCAGTGAACACCAATAACTGGCATTTGATATGCATTCACATCATCATATGCATTGGCACATATGCGCAAAGGGAAGACTGTGTTTTTACCATATTCCAAATGAAAATATATAAAATGTACATATTTATTTACATGCAATGCATTGTTGGAGGGGACATGAAATGCATTCGGTGGTTTGGGCGCAAGTCGACTGTAGCTAAGCACTAATAACTTAGCATATCTACATTTGCCATTCTTTTTGGCTTTGTCTAATCAGCAGAAGAAAGGCTCCTATGCTCCACCACTGGGGGGGNGGGGGACAATACCACTGGGCTTTGCTCTACCTGTAAGCTCACAGATGAGACAGAAACAGAAAAAATTAGGGGGGAAAATCATTATTCTCTGAATGAGATGTCTTGGGTTTGATCAGAGTGTGAATCAAAGCCCATCTCTTAGACTACTTAAACATTCACTTTTAAAATTCCAACCTGATTGTACTTTTATGGAAATTTCTTGCCATCAGTGGCTGCATTCTCTCCTGTCTCCAGGTCCTCTTGTATCCCTGTAGATATCTGACTCTGACCTTCATTAGAATTCTCTTGGTAAGAAAGCAGGAGAAATGAGGAGAAGATGTAAATTCAGTCAAAAAGAAAAGGTTTAGATCTTTCCTCATGTTTTTTTTTTTTTTTNTTTTTTTTTTTTTTGTCCAGGGAATAGAGAAGAATGGAAAATCGTGGCTATACCGCATCAGCGAATCAAATCTGACAACAGGGCAGAAGACTTCAGAATATGTTAAATTTCATCACAATCACCGTCATCATCAAAATGGAAATGACATCTATATGGTGAGTTTTGACTTGACGCTTCTATAAGACAATACAGGGATATGTGATTTAAAGATGATTATAAAAGGCATCATTTAAAATATCAAACATATTCATCAACTGTCAAGCAATAACTGAGATTTTCAACTTCTTAACCAGCATTAAATAGAATAATCTGTATTGAAACAATTATCCAGTCATAGCTACTCATAATTTGTATATAAATGTCAACAAAAAAAAAAATTCCTTTGCTGTTGCCAAAGACTTCACAGCACTCACACTCCTGGATCCACTCCACAGTTCAGAACCTCAGTATGCCCAATCAAACATTAGTGTTTTCTCTGAAAACACACGGCTGAAACCTGCTGTCATTCCCAAAATGCCTGAGGTCTTTCATCAGGTGCACAAAAACTACAAAACAAGTCAATGAAAGTTATTAATGTTATGAGACGTTGTTAAAGGTTTGTTTAAGCCGTAAAACAGGCCTATATTTTCAGTTGTAGAATTTAAACACACTAAATCCTGATTTTTCAATCTGTAACTCAAACTCTTTGAATAAATGTGAATGTATCTGTCGTTTATGTGGTTGCTTGAGTTGTAAGTGTTTTAGTGCTTCCAGAACAGCAAAGCAGAACTGTTCTGTCGCTGATATTTCACAGCATTCAGGCTCTGTAACAAAGATGCTAAATAGAATGAAGCTTGATCAGCTCACTTTAGTTGATGGAATCATCCATCTACTGCAGTGACTTTCACTAATCACATGTAGGTTTTAAGTCACTTCAGAAAAAATGACAGAATGTCTGATTGACAGATTGGCAGCACACAATGGTGTTTTTTTGGTCTTTTTGACTATAAATTTATTAAGTGCTCAAAATTTACATAAATGAGCAAATGCAGCAATTCTTTGGACACACTGCAAAAATTCATTATGCCTCAAAATACTTTGGGTATTGAGCTTGAGACTCAATCTCTAATGTTTTGTAGAGCGGAAACAGGGAGCTACATTTAATGTATATATTGGCATTTGTGCCAAAAATGATTTTTAAAAATTGTTTATATTTGTCTTTCTTATTAGATTAAGTGTAATTTCTCATAAGATTTTGCCACACAAGAGCCTCCTTAAATCTGAAGAACTTCATCACTTCACCTTGGTGACAGATTGCAAGAAATTAGCAAACCTTTTTAAGTGAAATGCCATTCTAAAGGCTGGATGAGGAAATGTAGGCCATAAAAACTCCTGACTGAGCAGGGAAAGTGAAATGGCAATCAAGGCGGAGGCGAGTCACGCGGCAGCACTTCCTCTCATTATTAAGAAGCCGTGCACCGGCGCCCACATGCTAATCAGTCTCCCAGAGACCTTGATACTGTGTGGCTGCTGCAGATTTACAGATCTGCTCAGCCCTCAACTTCTATATTAAAGATGATCTTTTACACAGAAGGAAAAGCATGTTCTCCAGATAAATGTTAAAATGCAATGCAAAGTTACAGGCACGAAAGATGAAAACTGTGGGATTATTCCATAGTTATTCCAGGGAGGATGAGAAAAAAGAGAGAATGTGAACAAAAACATCAAAGGGCACAGAAGAAGGAGTAAAAAGCAAGAAAAGCTGTGAAATATTTAGTATGGACGCCAACAGGTGGTCAAGAGTGCAATGAATGGTTTCATTATGGTGATGCATAATTCATGCTGCTTGTACTTGTGAAATTTAGTCATTTGCTTTCTCTTAATTGAAATAGAAAAGCTCTATAGATATATATATATATACAATAGCAGAATAAAATGTAGTGCGATACTACGTTGTTACTAGATATAATTAAATGACAGTTAGGCTGCAAGGATTAAAAACAGACACTAAATCATGATTATAAAGTCTTTTAATTCCACTGACTCGATCTGATTGTGTGTCATGGAATATTAACAAAAGGTTTGTCTCGTTCTCACTGCAAATTTGGTGCAAAAGTTCCAAAAATGAGTACAGACTTTGATGAGCTGGAGGCCGTAGACAGTATGCATCCAACAGTCCAGAGTCAAGAATCAAGAGTTCAGAAAACGGCATCTCATAAAGATGTTAAAATGACTCAAATGATATCCATAATTTAGAAATATGTGTTATATAAAAGCTGTTATTCGTGATGTTTTTATCAACTTACATTATCTAGAAAGAAATAATTCCAACAATTCACACTTAAGGCAGTAGTTTTTATTTGTGCATGGATAAATTCATACTCAAATATGATTATGCACATTTTCATTTGCATACATCTTGTTACTAATTCTACACAGAACTGCTATGTATTCATTCACTTATGCAACACTGCAGGAAGAAAAAAAAATGATACACTGACTGACGTATTGCTTGGAATATGGATTATTACTCATTGCTATCCTTTGTTATTAAAAATAAAGGGCACAGTTAAGTTAACTTATACTTTTTTTTTTTTTTTTTTTTACAAAATATGCTTTGTTAATTATTAGCAACAACATCCCTGTATCATTTAACATTAATTGCTCAGAGGTGTCAACTTTTGAGTAACATGTCTTCACATTCTCAGTTCTTAGGAGGATCATTACACAAAATTCTTTATCTCAAACTGTTTTATAAATGTACACAAACAGGTGTACATTTAGTCACTGCACGTGCTGCCACTAACAGTTTATTAATGGTCAATCTTTATTATTCCATTAATTCTTTAGCATCTAAAATGACACATATAGCGACTACAGCCTGAGGTATGTGTGTGTGTGTGTGTGTGTGTGTGAGAGAGAGAGAGACCAAGAGTCACACACACCTAAAGGTTTTCAATGTAAAAATGCAAAATGAGAAAAACAGGCAAATCCTCACATTTGCACATTTGTAGCAATCAAATTCTGTTTTCTTTACTTGTAAAATTACTTTATTTAAATAAGTATTCAAAAAAATTACCATCTAATATTTTATATTGACTGATTTAGTTTAATTGATTATTTTGATAAATCAACAAATAAATTCAGCGTTCAAAAGTCTCATCATGTTTCATGTGCATACAGACCCAAACCAGATATATTTCATTGTTTTTGTAAATTATTTTTGCAGAGGAGTCTGTTTAAAAATAAAGATTTGAAGCCTAAATCAGAATTAAAAAAAAAAAAACAAAAAAAACACATCTAACATATCTGATAAATGCATTGTCATAAAGTTTTAGTGTCCCCAGACAACAAGAGCTTCAGGTCAGTTTAAGCAGCAGTGAACTGTAGATAAGTCAAAGTAAGTAGACGGTACGTGGGTAAGTAAAAGATAAAATATGTTTTACTAATACTGTAGTGATCTCGAGTGATGAATAGTATAAGTGTTGGTCTTTGCACTTCCAGACTTATGCTCAATATGATCGCTTGCTCTCCATCTCTGTCATTATACAGTAACTTGGTGAAGTTTAAGTAATTATGCACTTTGCATGGTGAAAGTGAAGTCTCAGTATGACAGTACTTCCTTATCCTTCCTCATTCCCAACCCAGTACTGCTTTTATGTCCTAGTACAGAAGTTGAAAACCTGAACGTCACTTCCTTCCTGCTCATGTCTACAGGCCATTTATTAGTAGTTGAGTCCAGCAGCAACACAGTAATACAGTAATACTATAATACTGTACAGACAGACTTTCTTTTAACATTTAATCTGCGTGAAACTAACAGTAAATTATAGACGACAAGTAACAGCAGCACATCAGTGATCTTTTAAGATGAGCCTTTTAAGTTTAGTCGGTCTTTCACAAGGGCAAATCTCCACAGATGAAGCCTGTATGGCTAAGATTATTAAAATACAACCCTTAGGGAGAACAAACTGCAAGTCTAGCAACTACTTTATTAATCTCTCTTTAAATTAAGGAGCAGCGGTGGGCATCCTTTTCCTGTGGTTTCCTTTCGCAGGTTTTAACACGCTCACATGGAAAGTAGAAGCTTGAAGGTTCATAAACCCAAATGTCCCCCAGCGGTTATTAGACACGCTAACGACAATGCAATTAAGACCTTCACCTAACTAAGAACAACTGAGTGTGCAAAAAAGTAAACTGTGCAGGACTGTTTTTATTTGCCTTAATTCACAGACGTCTGCCTTACAGGTAAGTTTGAATTTCATTTGGCTCTGCCGTCTCTTTACAAACCAGGAGATGGGGTTAATTACCATATATTTACAAATTATACTATCCAAACTAATTTAGTTTCTGCAAAATGAATCTCAATTACAAAGGAAACTGAAATGGAAATTTCTGAGCATTAAAATGAATGAGTGTTGTTTTATGAGCGAGTCTTTAGTATCACAGATCTTTTATTAAAGTTATTCAGTAGTGTTTTGCTGTATTTTGAGCGAACAATGCAGAGGGATTGTTCCCAGATTATGCCTGAATTTGAACTCATGGAAAAAATGTGTAACTTGGAAATAATCAGAGGTCACTGTCATATTTCACCGTGATGTCACATGACAGTTATTGCATATGTCTGCCACAATTACAGTGAACCATCCATCACAGAAAACAGGCTGAAGAATTATGATTGATATCTAAACTGCTACTTTTTAATCATTCAGCTAATTAAATTTCTGATGTAAGGTTCAAATAAATAAAATACATATAATCTGTGCATTATAATCTGTAGTTATAGATTATGTTGTGCATTTCCTGCAACATTTTTATTAAATCTGAATGCATTTATTTATAACTTACACATATAAATATACAATACATCTATTCATGGTCTGCAGTTTAAATAGATATTTTACAGGTTAAAGTTATTTAATTCACACACTTAAGCACAAAATCATCACAGACAACAAATGAAGAGAATACTTACAAACCTATTAAATAACATTTTAAATGAAATGTTTGAACATACAGAAAATAACCTCCACTAAGAACCATATGCAGAGGTTTAATTCTTTTATTTTTTATTCATTGGCTCTTTAAGGAAATAGTCTTTGTATAACACTCATCTTTAATCTTCAATGGAACCAAGTTATAATATCAACACAAATGAAAAGCTGATTAAAAGCTTAATCATGTATCATAAAATATTTGTAATAATCATAATAAAGATTTTGATGTACTGTACATTTGCATGTATTTGAAGGATCTCATTTGCTGTTTATAGCTCGCACATTAAAATTGCACACAATTGTCTTCTGCTTTGATTTACATGTAATGTAGCTCAATGTCCATGCGTCACATATTAGTGAACAATATATTTTACATATTTTAGTGTCAGTGCAGCACAATTATGAATCATTCACAGCAGATAGCAGCTCGTACCGTTTCGGTTTGTTCTCAATATTTCTTCCACATTCAACTTATTATTCATTTCAACGGTGAATATACATATCATCTGATAATGCAACCATAAAAAAAGATTTTTCCTTTCCGACCATAAAGAAAACCATTTGTTCACAGCTCCATTTTCCTTCCTTTGACTCTGTCATACACAATTTATTATTTATCCCATTTTTCTGTAATACAAATGGTCTCAGGATTAGGACAAATCAGGACTCTCCAAACTATCAGGAGGGAAATGGATTCTTGAACAATATGTGTCAACGGAGAAATTGGCAAAGCAGTGACAGCGGCCCTGGAGAGAGGCCAAACAATGCCTGTGTCGCAGGAGGAAATCGCACTGTTCCACTTGAGACAAACACAATTTCATATTAATGAATAATTGAGAAAGTTTTGAACTGGGTTGTGAGTGTTACATGTATCTGTGTCAGAGTAATCTCGCTGTGTTTCCAGCACTGCAGTCACATAGAAGTGGGTTTCTTTTGTGGGATTATATGGATTGATCACATAGGGTCATAACAGGGATATACTGAGAAATAAAGACCTCAAGAATGCAAAATTTGCGTTGTTTTTCAGTTTTCCTTCAAACGTGACACAGTGACTTAAGTATAATCATGATTAACACAATTCAAATAAATTATTGTCCCTTAAACTATATTTCAATTCAATACCATTATTCCTAAAATGGCTCGTATTACCTGATATTCTCACACGTACTGACAGCTCATCAGCATGAAGTTAGTGTGCCTGTGCTTATTAACCTGTGCCTCGGTAACAAGGCCAAAGCTCGCTTGTTACATGAGAGGAGAAGGAGGAGGAAGGAGGGGGTGGTCGACACAGAGCACAGTGCCTTGACTGGAGACGAGGACGCTCCATACTGCACCCCCCATCCATGCTAATGATCTGAGCGCTGCACATAATTAAAGCCCTGGTACCCCTCTCCTGTGAAACGCAAGGGGGNGGGGGGGGGGGGGATTCATGTACGTCTCCCAACGTAGCTAGAGGAGGTTTGGAAAACTTCTGAACATCTATGGTCCATTATGTATAATTTCAAAACACATCCCAACTATGCAGAAAAGAAACTTTTCATTTTTAATGACAAAATCATGAATTATTCTATTTATTGTATACACTCTTTCAAAGGTAGCTGGTCCATGAAAGGTGAAACTGAATCGTAAAGAGACTTTCTGCTGTTAAGGAGGACTTAAGGTGGCAAACGACACCTGTTGAACACAGTGGAAATGAACAGAAGCTAAATGAGTGCTGCATTAAAGGCTTGTCCTTATGGTACTCCACTCTTTTTGTTTTCCTCATTAATTCTGCATTTTATTTTTCACATCCACAAAGATACAGACATGGTCATGTGACAGCAACAAAACCTGCTGGTCCCAGATTACCTAAGCAAATGTGATATAAACTCAACTCTCTAATTAACAAACAGAAAAAGTGGACTGTTTCTTCATTGTATTCTTAAAAAGGAATGTGTATTTGTGATGAAAAACAAGAAAGTTCCCCCATAGGTGTTAAAGGCCCGTGCCATTTAAAACCAGAAACTCATCCATGTGTTGTTCATCAGCATTCTTGCTTTTCATACATCTGAAACATTTTTGTGGCTGTTGTACTATTCTGATCTATTCTGAACTCAGAGCATTTCAGCTATGTTTCTCGTTTTAATTACAATATTACTAGTTGTTGCATATCTTGGGACTGAGCTGTGTGCTTGTGGCTTGTGAGACGCCTGAATTTCTAAACCAATAATGATTATCTTTAATACATGATTCATTAGTATGTCCTAAGGAAGCACTGCTTTTTTATTCCTAACAGGCTGACTTGATTTCTCAGTATGACTGCACTGTGTATTAAAAGTCAAAAAAGTCCCTGCTCTATTTTTTAGAAAAGGAGAAATGTGCCTTGCACTTTGTTATCCATTATATATGACAAATGTTGTTTGTTTTTAATGTTAACAAATTACAAAAATTAAAAGCAATTCACACTTGATTAGTGGAACATTTTCATCTCGTCTGATTTTAGTGTAGTTTTCACATTCAACCAATAGGTGTCCCTACAAACCACATAAACATTATATTCTGGCCATTTCTGCCTGCAGCATGGCACTGCAAACATAACGATCATCATCATCTTCTTCAGCACAGAGGCAATACTGACAAGATAATGGTGATTTTTTAAAGTAATTAAATTCACCATATATATGAAACAAATAAATAACATCTGTGTTGCCTATTATGCTTTTCTGTATTGCCAGACAAAATATACTAGCAGGTTATCAATAGACTGGCTGAATCAATCACATACCTTGCAAAGTTAAACTGAGATAAACTGCCTTTAAAAGGCATGCAAAAGACAAAGTCAGTATTCTGAAACAAAATACAGAATTATAAAAAATATTCCCATGATCTTGGAAAGTTAGTAAAAGTGACTGCTAAAGCAGATCTGCAATACCATGAAACAAAAAATGAAGTGATATTAATGGTTCTTCTTTTGGTAATTACACAGACACTAACTTTTCAGCCAAAATAGAACTTAGTTTGAGTCTGAATGTAAATACAATCATTTTAGGAGAACATTATCTTTTCTTCTTATACATTGTCAACAAAACAGTTCCTGATAACGTCATTTGATGACAGCAGAGATTAGATTACAAACCTAAGCATGCTACACATCTCATCTGCCAGTTACAATACACAACCTGCCCATCAGTTAAACGTCCCCAGAGCTAGCGCCTCCATCAGGCACTCCCCATTACTATTTACTGTTCTCAGCAATGGGAATGAGCTGCAAAGTAATACTACACTGGACATTTTCTATCAACAGCTCCATGCTTTCACTGATGTTCTCACTGATGATTGCTTTTGCTTCTAAACCAGCAATAACTGACACCGAACATTTCTTTCTTTTTAAGAGCTTTTAACTCTTAAATTCTTTTTTTTTTTTTCCCCCTGACTGATGCACTGTAATTTTTGTCATTTTGTCCTATATGAACAGATATGATATATTGACTTTGGAGTGGCCCTATTGTTATATTTGCTGGTGTTCAAGGATTTTCTGAACACTTGCTGTAGCCATCATTTACCATTGTGTATTGTATGTAAAAGAAAAGGGGAAAAAAAAAAAAAAAAANAAAAAAAAAAAAAAAAACTATACACACATTAAAGATTAGGCAGAACATATACATGCATCTTTTAAAGATTTTTTGATAGTTCCACATGTTTCGTGACTTAGTCTTTTTCTTATTGATGAACATTGTAAATTAAGCCCATAGGAAACATTTAAAAAATGTTGTGACAGATATGTGATATTAAGTTGAAGCACTCCAAAAGTTTAGGACCCAGTTGTTTAGGTTTTATAATGATTACCCAAAGAAGGCAATTTCCCCCTTTAAGTTACCGAATGATTCTTTATGCAACCTTATTTGTTCTCATGTTCTAACATATTCTGCATGCATTCTATAAGCAGCCCCGGTGTACTCAAACATGTAAATGACATCTTCATACTCCCACGGGCAAACAATGCATATGGCACATAAATAAACATACACAAATTAGATAACAAGGTAGCCACAACAAGGCCTTTGTAGGTCTTTGATAGTAAACCTCTGTACTACAGAGGATTCTAATAGGCTGGCCTTTTTGCCTGTTGTTGATATACCATCTGGCCCATGTAACAACTATTTCCCTTTAGGCCTGCAAATAATGACTTTCCATATTGTTGCATCCAACCTGTGCATGGCTCATTGTGCTTCAGGAGAACATGTGACACTTCTCCCTCCCCTTCGCTTTCCTCTCCTTTACTACCTCTACAGTTGATGTTTTTAACTATGGAGAGAGGCAGACCTTCACTCACAGGATAAAAGGCAGCAGTAGCACCCCTCGATTTTTCTGCCCTCCGGGGGGGGGGGGGGGGNGGGGGCAAGTGGAACGAGGGATGGGGGGGCTTAGCAGCATGCAGAGATGTAAGACACATTTAGATACAGCTTTGGTTTTTGTCAAAACTCTTGACTTTTTCCTGTGTCTGTCTCTTCTCTATCCCCTTTTGTTGCCTTTGGGGAAAAAGCTACACAAATATTGGTGCAGGACAATTGAAAAGCATGGGTGAAAGCATATTCAAAATGTCAGGGCACTGCCAGGAAATGTGAAAGCTAGAAAGTGCTGAGTACTGCCACAGGTAGAGCATTCAGTGCTTTTGGAAATCCAAGCAAATTGTTTTTATGTTTGGTGTATCCAAATGCTGGAAAAGGGAATCTGCCTCACTCTTATCTCTTATATCTAATATCTGCGTGTTAAAGGATTGTTCCAGCCAAACTAACCTCTTCGTATTCCTACCCCACTTTTTTCTTTTCCCTTTTACAACTACCATTTACATTTTCAGGAATTTGCTGAAACACATCTGTGTAGTCACGCTGGGGGTGGAGGGGTAATGGAGAGAGCCTTATACTTAGAATCCGTAGTCTGATCAAGGCACAAGTCACCCCTGGGGAGGCTGCAGGGCCTGGGTCAGCCATATGGTGGCAGAAGCCCCTGGAGAGGCCAGGCCGATAAGCTGGATCAGCTTCAGCACTTCCTGACCAAGGCTTGGGCCGCACCACTAAGCAGGTAAATGAGGGGGTGGTGGCAGCTCCCCCTTAGCAGCAGGAACAGAGCAGCGCCATTAGGAGCCTAAGGGCAGAGAAATGGAAATGGTTTCATCCATGGCATCTGCAATGCTAAGGAAAATTAAAGTTAAGGTTATACTAAATCTGCTGAATCTCTCTGATAAAAGACTATAAATGCTAACTTGTTGAATCTATGGCTGTTTTGTCAGAATGAATTGAATTTTGATATATTATGTGATACTTATACACAGATAGATTACACTAAGATCATTGTGGAGGAGAACCTTCTGTGTTAGTTATACTGTTAGACCTGTACATATAAGGAAAATTATCAAAAAATATCTGAACTAATTTGTATGTAAATACATTTTAAAGCGTGCAATAAATGTAAATTTATTGGATACTGTACATTATATAACACAAGAGAAAATTGACACATTTCAGCATTGTTGCATGTAGAGATATATATATTAATTGACAAAACAAATATGACACTAACTCTTTATAGGAAATGATAAATAAATTACTAAGCATTTAGTCTTATCTGTGAGATAAAACTTCAATAAGCACCTGTGTTTTGAAAATATATAATACATTTATATCATGATACTTTTAAATTCTTAATTAGAAGAAACATTGCCTTTATATATATAACTTTCTTCTCTGGGTAAAGGATTGTATGATACAACTTAGGAAAGCTGAATGCTTTTACCTGGCCAAAGCTTTATGTGTTTAATGCATAGCTATAAGCCCTCAGGACCTTTGTATGGTGCCTCTACTGAGAAACAGACAGCCCATTTGTCTGCCAGCAGGTACACCAGTCTCTACCAGTCAGAATGGATCGTACCATTTGTACCAGGAGGAGAAATGAACAAAATGAGACATGCTCGGTTTGTGATAGTTTGTGACATGAAGCTTGAAACATGATTGAAGCACTGGCTTCTTCCATTCAAAAAACATGGAAAAGATGGGACAATTTCAAATTTTTACAAGTTTTCCTGTACCTCTATTAAGCATGACCAATGACATTCTTTATATTTATTAATTTGTGTCTATTTAGTAGATAAGTCTGTGGAGTGCAGCTTTGTTTTATTTTAATGGAAAAAAAACATTTTCCCAAGGGTTCCATATAAACTAAATGTGAATTGATTTGTACATAAAGTAATCTATAGAACAGAGCATCAGTGGTTTTGCATTGTGGCATTTCTAGCCTGCAAAATATAGTGCTGAGTGGCCACATCTTCCTCAAATCTGCTTTCCTGTCAACATTCCTGACTGCGAGGCCTTCCTCCTCCTGCTGAACACTTGCCCCACTGTGATTTGGAATTTTAAAAGCAGTGTCAGCGAAGAAACACCAGCACACATGTAAAGCATCATAACCTCTCAGGTTTTACGTGAACTGCAAGGGTTAAACACTTTGATGCCTCTCTGTTCTGTATTTTATGTGGTTCTATCCAGCACATAGCAAAGATAGGATGACAATCAATTGTAAATTCCAAGTGAATAAGCATGATTATGGAATTTTGGACCATGATTCTGGCATTTTTGAGATCAGCCCAATAAGACTCTCTCAAGAGACCAAAATTGAGGCCTTAAAACTGGAATATATGGGTGAACAGAATATGAAGTATAACTTTCATTTTTAGGCTTATTCCAAAATCTTGTGGAAATTCTAGTTTTGATTTATACACTGTCAGTTCATCCCCACAAGAAAGGATTCCAATATTGCTCATGATTAACCAAATAAAGCAGAATACTAAAAGTTTAGTTTGTATCCTTTGTTTAAACAGTAATACCATTATTAATGCAAGTCAGTACTAATACAGTGAGAGGCAGTCAGTACAAATACAGTGAGAGGCCATTGAGTCAGACTACACCTGATACCGGCTTATACCTTCGATATCCAGGTTTCAAATTCCAGCTTTTCTTTGGCTATAAAATCCAAATTACAGCAAAGCTTGATCTTGATTTTCATTCACTAATTACAATATAAAAATGAAATTACAAGCCTAACACAATAAAAAAAAATAAAAAAAACAAAACCTCTACTCCCAGAGAACACTATGGATAGATTAGCGGTAATTAACTGTCAAAGTCTAAAAAGAGACAACCTGGTCCTTTGGGGAAAGCATTGTGGAAAGTTTTCACTCTGTGTCAAGTTTCTGAGCTGAGAAATGTCATTTTCATTTTGTTTGGCATTTCTGAGATGTGTGAGGGAGTTGGTGTGCAATTTAAGAGATGCTGACATGTTATTGTTTGAGTGCCTTTTGGTCTTCATCTCTAATAGAGAATGGCTTGCCTTTTGTATTTATAATGCATGCTCTCTTTGAGGTTGTTACAGGTGCCACTGAGAGACTCCTTATCAGTCTGTCCTTGTTGACATTCACACCAACATAATTGTTTTTCCTTTGCTAACTATATGGTCTATGGAGTGTGTGTAACACATTTGCTAATTATGAATTCTCTCAACAGCAAGGCCTTACTCTATCTCACCCAGTTTCTAATTAATTAGCTATGTTTATGCTAGCCATTATAACTTTGGCAGCTCGTTACCTTCATCCCAGAAAAGGCTTCTTTCATGACAAATTACTAGGCTGGATGTGTGACACCTCTCTGACTTGCCTGTGGTGTCCCATGCTGGGGACAAAAGCCCAGATGACTCTAACTGAGCTGTGTCTTGAAGATATGAGATATTCAAATGAGATGCTAACAGAGAGGGACTTTGTGATGCTCGATGTCTAATGTTAATGTTCTCATTTGAATATAAAAGAATCTTTGCCATTTTTTTGTGGATCAAAAAGTGAGAAAAAGAGATGTGGAATGTGAGTTCTTCACAGGCATGACTGACAAGACAATGGGGAAGTTTTACAATGTCGCCGCCTTTGTCAAATTGATACTCAGCGAGCTCTTGAACAGAAGGAAATATAGGTTAAATATAGGGCAGATAATAGACAAATTAAATAATTGGACCTCTCTCTCTCTCTCTCACACACACACACATACAGACACACACACACACACATCAGTATGGCAAATTGCATAGTGTCTTTTCATGACATTTTGTAATCCCTTTCTATACCTAATCATGCACACATACACTTATATTTGTGTTCAGATCACTAGCAGGCCCATAATATATCTGTTGTCTTGCTTTTGTGTGTGTGTGTTTGTGTGTGTGTGTGTGTGTGTGTGTGTGTGTNGGGGGGAATTGAAATGGCAGCAGTAGAACAATATTCAAGACACTGTATGAAAACAGCAATGATAGCATGCTGTTTTCACCTGCTAATGTGTGGGTCTGTAAAACCCTTTGAGACATTGTATGAGCTATTTTTATTGTCAATACACAATGTACAAAATATTGGGTTCCTATTCCTATGAATTCCTATGGACCCAGAACTAATATTAAAATGATGTCTAAAAGTTAACTCTGCCTGAAATCACTGTCAGAAATAAGTCAGAAATGCCTGTTCAGGGGGCCTACCTATTTTTTCTGATTTCTTTTCCCATCGATTTTTTTTTTTTTTTTTTTTACATAATGTTGATGTGTTCAGTGACAGCTGTAATACTGATTGTTTTTATTTTATAAATTCCCATCTTTCACGTATTTGGCACATAATCTACAGTTGTCTTGAGACTTTAACAGGAAATTACACAGTGTTTTTAGTATTATAGCATATGCAGGGGTGCCGTCAGAAATTGTGGGCCCCATGAAGATATCACTTTGGGCCCCACCACACCAGTATTATTAGATGAGTTATGGGCCCTTTCCAGTCAAGGACCCCTATTATTTGTGAGAAGGAGCATGAATATAGGATGAATGTGCTAATATTTAATACTATTGATATCATTTGTGATAGCTTTGTTATGTGCTTATGTGCCGTATGCTGCTGTCAGTCACTGAAGCACTGCTGATAACACACTGCTTAAGGTAAACTGATGGTGCAGAACGCCGTGATCAAGTTTCTCTCTGGCGGTTTGTTTACATGCAACCTCATTATACTTGGTTTTGTCAGTATCACCCAGATTACTGAAACTTTTCCACATCCTGAGAAAACAATTACAGCTTACTCAGACCAATAGGCCCATTCAGGAATGGTTCATGATTTCCATGAACCCAACAGAATGTCCTTCAGTGGGGAGGAGATAATAATTCTCAGGAGCTTCAGGTATGCCACAGGTCTTTTCTACTACTCCTTATTCACATCATTCCTCAATATAGTGTATTGTCAGAGGCAAATTGAGAATGTATAATTCAATAAGCAGTGAGCTAAAGAATTAATATGTTCAAGTTAATTATGCCACCGTGTGAGGGAAATGTTGTACAGCGGATTACCAAAATGATTTTTACATTTGACCTTGGTCTCTATGGATCAGCTTCATTATGAGGTTTTAGTTATAGCTTAACATTTTAAAACAATTGGCACGAAACAGACCCTTTATTTATCATTCAAGGATTGATGTCTCTTTAAATAAAATATGTAAGATACGTGGAATGTGAATGAATCTTTTCAACTGAGTGATTAAATGAAAAATGTATTTACTCGTATATGTTTGATTTCACCGTTCTTCAGACAGCTGCTCCACAAAGGGTGATAATTCACCCTTTGTGGAGCACCCACCACCACCACCACCACCCCACCCTGCTCCATTCACTCTATGTGACTCGTATTTTAGTCATCATGGCGTTGATTTCATATTGACTAAACTAACACTGGATCATTGATTATTTGCTGTTCATATTATTCTGTAATATTTCCCTTATTTTGATCTTTGTAAATTATTGCACATGCGGTCATTTGTGGAGAGGGAATCTCTTTGAATAGCTCCTCCTGAGGTTTCTTCCATTTTCATTATACAATAAGTTTTTTAGGGAGTTTTTCCTCATCTTCTTAGAGAGCTTGGGCTGGGTCGGGAACTGCTAATGTGTGGGTCTGTAAAGCCCTTTGAGACATAGTATGTGATACTGGGCTATACAAGTAAACTTGACTTGAAAGCTGGAAGGGAATGGCTGGTGTAAACTGTTGACAGAAGAACCAATGCTATCTGAAGGTTTTAATGAGAGATTCTGATTCTCCCAACATCCACGATGCCAATATGCAAACAGCCCCTGTAGGTTCTATACCCGCTCTGAGCTGAACAACTTCTTCAGTGTAAAATTAGTAACCTTGTTCTGTATCCTCTCAACTTTGACAGCTGGGAGATGCCTGGGGCTCATCCTGAAGGTATTACCTGAGATATTGGAAGCAGAGCTACAGGAGAAACACTTGGATTTTTGCAAACTTTCATTGCAATGCAGCGCCTGTTGTCTTGAAGCTGCATGCTTTTGCTGTTCTGATTGACAGTATTAATGTTACATTAAGAATACAGTAATGAAAAAATTATTTACTGTGCTTTGCCAATGGCAGCTAATAATGATAATTTAAACCTGCAAGAAAATCATACCTTGAGTAATAGAAATGGTGGTTGTAAGGTTGAGGTCTGATCATCGGCCTCAAAGGAACAGCAACTTTTGTAAACTGCATTAAGTTTTTACAACATACGCTTGGTTCTTTCTGTCTATTAGCCACATCTTGTTAGATTTCCAATTATTATTCCTTTTCACTGTGTTACAAGGCAAAAATGCACACTTGTGACATAGTAAAAAATAATTAGCTTCTGCGAATAATGCAGCAGTGTGTCTGGAGCGGAGTGAGGTCACAATTTTTTCCTCAAGATCATGACACTTGGAATTACCTAAAGAATACCTGGAGCGATCTATGAACCTAATTAACTTCTCACAGAGATCAAATGTACACATCGTTTTAGAATACATGAAAAATCAAGAAGACCATTTGCCAAGGTCTTGTCCATCCCTTTCTCTCCCCTCTGTCTGGCTAATGATGGTTTCTTTGGAATCTATTTCATGTGTGTAGAGTTGAAGAATGACCGGATAATGTGGTGGGAAGCACCCATTTATCCCATCAAGTAATCAATGTGCAGTTTGAATTCATTTGAATGCACTCAATCATGGCCATAATGTTGATGGCTCTCCCGTGTGAGCATCAGTTATGCAGGAGTGTTATATAGCTTTGGTTTGGACCCATTTCATCAAATATTCATGGGGTAAAAAAGTGCATCAAAATAGGAGAGAAGAGAATTACATTTAAGTTTGTAATTTGTTGGTAGCCCTCAACTTGTATTGTTCTGAATACTGAGGGTAAATCTGGAGTTCTTTGTCCATGGGTCTTTGTTTTTTGGGTGTAAAGGGTGTTGGGGAATCAAACATGACATGAAACTTTTCTCTTTTTGCTTATGAACTCATCAAACCTTTACTTTCATGCTTTAAAACGCTCTTCTCTGAATGGACATATTGTACAAAAGCAAGTGATGCAAAAAGGTGAAATAGGGCTGTATTTCTCCAGTTCTGTTGAGCCTGCCTCTTCTCCTCACTCTTCATCAGTCTCGTCTGCCTCGCCTCTGTCTGCCAGTGTGTTTGGCTTTTAGATGTGAAGTGAGCGTAGTATTCTCTCAGACACAGGCAGTTACTTTGTGAACAGCTTCCACTTGCACACTGATGGTATTTCTCAGCTGCATCCCCCAAGTTACATTAAATTTGCAACTGGTCCTCTTTAAGTCGTTTTCATGAGATGTATGTTTTAAAGAGTATGTCAATTCTTAAAGGTGCCCTTGGCTTTTATCAGTCGTTATTAAGAAAGCTTTCAATAAAGAGTCAGGCGAGATCTCGATGTGGTGGCAGCACATTTTGCTTGCATAAACTGCATATAAAATCTTAAACTCAGATATTAAAGGCTGATACAATCTGACTTGAAATTGTCTCAAAAAGCTGAAGCTTCAATATTAATGAATTTAACATAACATTGTTTTTACAGTGATTCAGTGTTTGTTCTTTTCAGTTTAAAGCGCTGTTCATGTTCAAAAGCTCAAATAGTGCATTGCTTTGCACACGTAATTCAAAAAGTCCAACTGCAATTAGACATTTGAAGCTGTGAGTTTTTCTGAAAACAATTCCCTCCAACATTGGAAGTAATGAGCAATGCCTTTTACTTCATGAATGTCAAACAACCGTTATTTTTTTTTTGTTTGTTTTTTTGTTTTGTTTTTTTTTTTAACAATCTCCAAGTTCCAAGTTCAGTTGACCCGTATACCTCACAGGTTTCAGGGTAAAGCAAGGGCACAATTACTTCTTATTACAGCTCTGACTCCTGATGCAGTTCTACCAGGAGGGGCAAGTCATCAATTTTAGACATGCCAAGCCTCTTGTAGTGGCAGACAGGGGGAGCCAGCAAATGGGAGTTTATATCTATGGCTGATATGATAGTGCAGTCAGTGCTTGTGTCCTGGTGAGTTCTCGCACAGATCAGAGATCACAGATCCGCAGTGCTCACTCCAGAGACTCCAGCCTTCTTCAATATTTACCCACTACATGGGTTCTTCGAGCTGTCATTCTACACACAAGCACATACACGCATATCTGTGCACACATGGATATACACAGGCAAGGGAACAGGTCTTAAATTACATATCAGCCTGAAACATGCCAGAAGTACTCACACCAAGTATTTAGGTAAAAGTAGTATTCACAAAATGGAGAAATTCTGCATTACCAGTATAGTCAGTCAAAAAGTAATGGAAATAAGTTAAATTTACTCCAAAGGTAAAGTACTAATTTTGAAGAATCACTGCTGACAAGAGTGCTAAATTATGAAAATCCCTAAAATTTGAGAAATATGTCTGTAAGTCTTGCAAATTTCCAGTTTTAGAGATTTTTAAAGGAAATAGTGGAGATAAAATTTTCCATCCTGCCAGGTTTAAAAAAAAAATAAATAAAAACTTGTATCTCCAGTTTTGGTGATTTTAATCTTTCAGATCAGTTGAAAGACTACATGAGCCTCTACAGGTTCAGTAAATCCACCATATGCTTTTTATCTTTATAAAATTAAATCTTAATCTGCAAAGTAAGTTGTCAGATAAATGTAAAGGTGTTAGAAGTACAAGATTTTATTACAATTGAAATGTAGTAAAGTTTCAAAGTAGCAAAATGTAAGTACAAGTACTACATAATTGTAGTCAAGTACAGTCCCAGATGTACTTTAAAGACTTTCTGACCTACAATGCATGTGTTCTTATTCTACCAATGTGTTGCCTAACTTCATTCATTTGGCTAACTTGATTCTACTTTTCCTATACATACCAAAATATGCGTTAGTGTATCACTATGAACAATTATTGTATTCAGAACAAAAATGCAGGAGCTCAAACTGGATTGAAAACAAAGACAATGCACATAGGGGGCTGTCTATCCACATAATTTTGGATGAGCAAGGATAAGAATGGTGTCATCTAACGCCCAAAACAGCCACCTCCTGTCACTCCCCTGGTGGACTGATATTTATCCCACACCAAACACTCTAATAAAAACATTGCATTTTTAAACAAGCTTAATTAAAAAAANAAAAAAAAAAAAAAAATGCCCAAAAATTATCTGACAGTAAGAATTTATCTTTCCCTTCTATTTGAATAAAGGTTTCCTCTCAGGTTTTGTAGTCTTTTTTCTAGTGCTGCATTATTATTCATTTCATCAGCTTGACAATGTTGGCTATGTGCTGTTTATTCACACAGCACAAAAGAATATTGATCTTCTTTCAGTTCATCATAGTTGATGTGAATTTTCCATATAAGTTTGACCTGTACTTGACTTGTCACATTGATCCACACAGTCTATACTGACCAGAGGAGAGAAGGGGCTATGATCATCGATACAGAGGATGTCCCTGTTGACTTTGCCAACAGCTAATTATCCCTAACTCTCATATAGCCTCATTATCAGCCTAAAAACTGCAACCAAATAATGTCAACTGCTATTCAGCCTTCAGATCCAAACCACAGGTTGTTTTTTTTTCCTGATATCTGCACCTCTTCAAGATGTTACAGGTAAGACTTGTTGAGAACATACAGTAGAAAACAAAAACATATTACTGTGAAAATGAACTTAAATGGGTGCAATCACCAATAATTACTCAAAAAAGGATATAGTTTACACCAAGATTATTATAGTCCTAATTCCTTTGAGATATAGAGGTTGGTCATGTATGCTGATGACATGATGCTGTAGGTATTAAAACCAGTTTTCATTTGGTTTATGTGAAGTTTTGCTTCTTAGTGTATTCTAGTACTTTAAAAAAGACAGAAGTGGTGAGTGTGAAGACTCTGGAGAACAGCCAAAAGACACCAAACTAATTGCTGATACAGAGTTCATTTAGGAGCTTAATAAATGTGTGGTCATAGTGGTTTATAGTGTCAAGCAACATGTTCATAACAGAACATTGTAAGGCTGATCCATGAAAGTGTCACAATGAGTATTTAATTCCGTCCATTTGTTTTATTATCTTAGTTAAAGGTTGTAAAGAGTGAACACAAGAACACTTTCTTAGTTGGTGAACTACACAAATATTAAAACAATAAAAAAGAAAATGCTTTCATCCCTCACATCATGAGTTATCTTTATCTATTAGGAGTAGCTCATTTTCAGATCTGGAACCTATACCAGTATACAGGGGCTGATTTAAGGTTCAGGGATTCTGATTGCCTCAGGCAAGTTATTCTAAGAGCCCCCTGATGTCAGTGGGACTGCCTGGCAGAATAAAAGGCAAGGCAATAAACTGGGGGAAAAAGTAGCACACACGGATTGAAATGGGGGCCTCCCTGAGGCGATGGCCCAACTGGCCCATGGTTAAATCCTCCACTGAAAGTGTAATAATCACACCAGAGCCCCACTGAGGGAAGGAAAGAGAAAGGGAAAGAGTGGGGGAAGATACAGAGGCACCAAAACAAAAGCCACCCCTCTCTGTCCTGTTCTCTTTGTGTCTTCTATCTGAAGGGAAAAAAGACAGAAAAATCTTGGCGCTAAGAAAGGGAATTATAAGGGCTGTGATGATGACTGATGGGAAAGTGGAACAAGATCTGAAACAGATCACAAGGGTTTATTGTAGCTGTGGTAGTCAATCTGATGTGTTTGCAGATATAAGCATACTCTAATCCTGTCCATGGGCTGTCATTGGCTTACCCTGTTTCGGATAAATGGTTAATAATACTTTGAGTATCCATAATAACTGGGCTTACCAGCTATAAGATTACTGACTTAACACACAAAGCCTATGTATCTGATGATTATCAGTGATTGTATAAATGGTCATTTTCAAACTATGTTTCTCAAAAAAAAATAAAATAAAAGCATAATTGTTTCGATAGTAATCCTGAAGCCATTCCCATTACAGCCTTCTTGAATGCCTCTCAATTCTCCCCCCTTTAAGAGTACCCAGCAGGATCTCTTTCTATAAATCACATTTAGTACCTCTGACGTGTTGAAAGAAGTGATATAGCTAGCAGTGCTCTAATTGCAATAGCCTGCATGCCTCCTGGTTGTTCTCCTGTCTTAAATTTTAAGACACTTGTCCAAGCTGAGTAGTTCTGTGTGTAGTTTAGAATTGCCTCTGTTTTAAGAATTGTGCAAATGAGGGGCATGCAGAACAAAAAACATGTCATGTATTCTCTGCAAGCATCATTAAGAGAATGTGTTCTATCCAGGAACACGGCTTGAATGTTTTTTCTTTTGTTCGTGTGGTAAATTGTGGGAGGTTGAATAGGCAGGCCCATGCTAATTATGACAGGAAAGGTCAAACTAATTAGCACTCCCTTTGAACTTGTCATAGAAAGTTCCTGGTATTTCAATACAGACTTGACAGTGTTCAAATTAATCACGAGTTGTCCAACATGTAGTAAAATATCAAATGTTGCTGAAAATATTCTGAACAGTAGGTTTTGCATTTTAATCTTTGTTTTGTAGAACAGTGTTCTAGTTACTTCCCCAAAAAAATAATTCTCAGGGAAAGGCTTTTATTTGCAGATGGTTTTGTAACAGGACATTTACATGTTCAAATAGGCTTCTTTATCAAGTGGGAAGAGATTGCATTGTGCTCCATTAAACCTGCACTATGCCTAATCGTCTTTGTTTAGATACGTTAAATAAAGCATATCATTATGCTCTACTGGGTGCTAAGTGGTATTTTAAAGGTCCATAAATTCAATTAGACAATGTTTAATGCTGCCCCTAGACCATGTTAGTTCAATGATGCACGTGATCCAGGGAAGGGTACCGTCAGCCATTTTTAAGAATTATTACTTAAGATTTACATTTATATTGCCATTTTAATAGTACACCCCTCTCCAACCGATGGGCCTCAGATGCTTCCAGGGCCCTACTCATTCCCCCTCCCTCAGGACTGCATCCCATTTGTCATTAAACATTGCGAGGAAAAATGTCTTCTCAGTCTAAGTCAGTCATCAGAGCGGTGCTGTTAGCCTGGTGCTAATGCACAGTTTAGCAGCCACCATGGAAAATGCTAAAGAGGTCCTAACAACTCCTGGGGGTTGGCTAAGTGTGAGCTAAGGGTATCTGTGTGTGTGTGTGTGTGTGTGTGTGTGTGTGTGTGTGAGTGCTCACAGGCAATAGTGTTTGAAAAGGGGTGGTAAGGGGTCCCAGTGGTTGTTTGCCTGTTTTCCATCAAGAACCCTCATCTCCTTTATCCCTTTTGTGGCGGAGGCCCTCCTCGGGCAGTTCCCTCTGAGGGGNACCCTCATCTCCTTTATCCCTTTTGTGGCGGAGGCCCTCCTCGGGCAGTTCCCTCTGAGGGGGATCTAAAAAGAGCAGCTGCTGGGGAATGGTGCCATTTCCTCCTGCTGTCACCAGCACACTGGCAACCCATAGTCCTCCTGTCCCCCTCCACTCGCAAAACCCCTATTAATATGCATATGAACTTGTTTCTCTTAGTTCTAAGCTCCAATGACAAAGTGGGAAAGCATATGCCTGAAATATTCATGACTGCATGCAGTAATTAAGTGGTGGAGATAGGAACTCTACAAGGGAAAGTCACTACCCCTCTCCTGGAGTTAAAAATGGCCATTATTTTTTTTCTCGAGCACAAAAAGCCTGTTATGTTCTGCTTTCTAGGTAATTCTTTGACACATTTTTTTTGTTCTGTGTGCGGTTGTGCAGAACCATTTACCATGTAATAGTAGAGATGTGTAGTTTTGTTTACTAAATTAACTTTAGTTAAGAGCCACAGAGAATGCACACAGTGTGACATCAGGATGAGCTTTCTCCAGCAGTAACTGTTTCTTTTTTTTTCAACAGACACTTAGTGCTTTTACATTAAAATGATATTACTGTTAGAAAAATCACATTTCCATCCACCTATTATTTTAAAAATGGTAAGTGGTGGCAGCAAGCTGCTGTATTACATATTACAATGATACACTTCTTTTCACATTAAGATTTGATTTAAAGAATTATTTTGGTAATGTACTCTATAGTAGTTCACAGAAATAAAGAATTGTTTCTTGTTTTCCTGTGTTTCTTTTGTGAGATGATTTAATTTTAAGAAAATTTCCCCAAAGGTTCACTTTAGGCCACAAGGTTTTATTTATATTCACGGGGACTTTTGAGCACAAACACATCTCTTACTTTTGATTTACAGTTTCTCCAGAATCAATTGGGGGTTCATTAAAATATTGTGGAGGGGATATTTAATATCTAAATTAGGTGTTGTGGATGCACCAAGTAATATGACAAGATTTGCTCTTCCTCAGAAACACAAGGTGATAATGTTTAGACTTTTGTCGTGGAAATGCTGGCATTTTGCAAAATACTGCAGATTAGTATCTACAGTAGTATTAGCATATAGAAGCAAATACATTTATTTGGTTAAGCGATAATTTTAGGGAAGTTTTGTATTACATTGTAGCTATCTTTGCAGTTATTAAGAGGTAATGCATTTACTATGGGTTTGAAAATACAGACTGAAGTTAGAGAATAAAGGTTCAGTAGAGCATTCTGCAGACTATTCATAGAGATTTAAGCAGAAAAGCCAGAGGAAAGCAAGGTAGACCCCTCTGTACAGCCAGAGAGAGGGAGAAAAAGAGAGAAGGACAGAGAGGGGGTTAGTTATAGAAGGAGCAAGGGTAGAAGAGGGAGAGAGGGCTGTGAGATGACTGCTCAGGTTTGACAGCCAGGTATATTGTATCTGACATGAAGCCCAGAGATGAAAGAAGAGCGGACAGCTGGCCCACTGCACTCAGCACACTCCATGCGGTTACACTCACCTCACCATGCTGCTTGCCCTCCTATTCCTCCCCCTTCTTCACTCTCATCCTCATCCTGTTTATCCTCTCCTAAGGGGTCCTCAGGGGTGTGTCCGCCACCCTACACCAGGGGATAACCAGTCTCTGAGCCCTGTCTGGCCTTGACTGTCCCATCTGAGGAACAGTGGTCCAGACTGCAACCTCCTTCTCCTGCTTCGTCTCCACGCCTCTCCTCTCCTCTCTGCTCTGTGCTTGTCATCTCACAGCCCACTCAGTGCCACACTGGCTTGTTTTGTCAATAACCATTTATTTGTTGCTGGAATGGCAGCAGCCATTACATCTGACCTCCCTGTTTCATCAATTATGGATAGATTATTGGATGTGAACATCTGCAAGAGCTTGCTTTTGGACTCACCTCCTGGCAGGGATTAGATAAAGTATTAAACTGTTGTTTATTGTCAGGCCAAAACTCTACTGGGAAGCTAGAGAATTTCTACAACCCCACAGCAAAAAATAACTCCCATCAACAAGACACCTTAAATAGTTTAGCAGTGCTGCCTAGGCCCCTCTTGATAAGATATGGGCCATTTATTATTTACACTTATTACTGGTTGTTATAACACTCGTGGTAAAAGCTCCTGGCAGATGGGACTTAGTTATTATTTGTCACCTTAGTAAATGTGTGAACCAGGGGCTTAACACACATACACACGCACACGCACACACACACATATTCTGCTTCTCAAGCAAGTTTGTGTTTTCGTTTTATTTTTCCTGAATAGAGAAATTATCACTACTGTGCCACTAATGATATAGATGACAAGTTCATGGGAAAGACACACACACACACACACACACACACACACACACACACTCATACTCAAAGTCTCGAGAGTTACTGGGATATTTAAAATCATTAGTTAATTTATATTTTAAGCATGCCAAATACTAAAAAAGTAAAATGCATAAGTTATAGATTTTAAATTAGATATCTTTTGGCTGGATATGTAGCAGTGGCACAGCATTAAATGTGTACGTGCACGAATGTTGCATTATGGTTTGTGTGATGCATGACCTGTGGCTTAAGATCATTCACAATATTTTCAGCAATGAATTTCAGTTTGCCCATGTCATTAATTGCTTAACTGAATATCAGATATTTGCTACTGATTTCTGTGTTTTTGGATACTTTTGTAGTATATTTATTGTTAAATTGTAGTTAAGGGTTTAGTCTTGCATGGAGATATAGTAAAGAAGTACTATTTTATGTTTTAATATGATAATTATAATGAGAAGGAGGTGACTTTAACTTTCTGCACAGTTATTTTCATAAAAAATGATCACAACTTTGTGTTATTCTTGTCTCCAACAAAATATAAATGCTTGAGTGGTAGAAATAACAGAATTTGACACTATGTATAAAACACATTAGCGCCTCATTCATACTAAATCATCCTTTCAAGAACTAACTTGATATCGGAGTATATTTTTATTGTAGAGATGACCTGTACTTGGACTGATATATTTTTTTGAATGCAGAGTTCCTTCTCCATGTTGCAGTGAAGAAGCGGTTGCTGTGCTGCTTTTTAGTCCCCTGTCAAAGCCTTTCACAGTTCACCTTCAAGGCATCTGCTCAGCTGTCAGCACCAGTTGTCAAACCAACACTTAGCATTCACATTGTTTCCGTGAAAATGAAGATATATATTTCCACAGTTTATCCAAAATCTAGCACATAGCCCCAGCATTTTCATTAGTGTCTTGAGGTGTTTTAGGCAGTGATGTAACCTCTGTCAAACAGGAAGTGTCTCCTTTTCCTGGCTTTGAACAAAGAGCATGAAAACCTCCTGTGTTTTGGAGAGTAGTGGGGCACTGTGCATCAAAATATCAGCGCAGGTTGAAAGGCACAAAATAAGGTCAGTGTCACCGCACTGCATTATTAATACCCAACTGTTTATCTCCTTGCCCATTGAGTCTGTGCACAAGAAAATGCTGCCTTCTATGAAATATTGATGCAATTTCGTAGCTTTACATGTAGAAAAAGCAAATGGAAACTAGGTGTTGCGCAGTGGCAGCAGCTTCCAGAATGGCATGTTGCGTGGTTCCATAAACTGTCAAACACAGCAAACGCTGGTGAAACACTGCTGAGACAAACCATCATGCTGTAAGCTGCAGGTTACTGATAGTTATGTAGACATGTTTATTTATCATGTTTATTTAACAGCACAGTATAATTTACAAAATGGCCAATGTATTAAGCAGAAAACAAAATATCAAAGCCAAGATATAACATTTACTGTGTTGGTATGAAATAAATGAAGATACTATGATTATTACAATGTACAGAGGTTGGCTTACCATATTCTAAAATGAAGTTTTATTATAGAATGATGCTGTATGTTTTTGCTTGAACTGAAAAATGTTAGCTGTTATAGCCCTTCATTTGTCTTTTCATCATTTCAATTTATACAATGTATTCCTTTCTAAAGGCTTCACTCATTTTTAAAATCTTGCTTATTTTGACTAGATAACATCTTGGCTGTTACTCCATCATACTTCTCTCCAAAATATAGACTAGAAGTTTTGATTTTTTTTTTAATTGTTTGACCTTGAAGCTAAGGAGTAAAAAAAAAAAAAANAAAAAAAAAAAAAAAAAATACTGTGTACTGATATCTTAATAATGTCTCAAAAATGTTTGTTGCATGTCAGTGGAAACTACTGTTGATGCAGAACCATCATCACACATACAGGTAGTAGAAGTCGACAACGCTACGCCTCTATAAAGCAAATGACTCCTTCTCCAAATGACTCCTTCTCCCTTTTGTCTTTCATCTCTTTCATGTTAAAATTGCTTACTAATTAAGCCAAATGCCACTGCATCCAGAGTGCGAGCTTGCACACAAACACACACCGAAAGAGAGACAGAGGGAGAGAGAGAGAGAGAGACTGTAATGATCAACATGCGCCAGCATCTTTATTATTCCAGCCAGCCAGGCTGTCTCTCTTCAGCTGGCGCATGTGCTGTTTATCCTGTTTAAGTGATTGTAACTCATCCCATAGTAATGGCTGAGATTAGCATACTATCAAAAAGCTTTCTTCATGCATGATGTGGTAACATCTCAGGGCTCTAAGTGTTTTATGGTGAGTGAGACCATATCACCCACTGTTATTAACAATGTAGTGGTGGCCAGGTAGGCAGCTGTACTCTGGCTGCTGTTGTTAGTGTTACCAGATGCGTGAGGAAGATGCAGACTTGGACTGCAGCCCATTATGGGCGCTGCCTGTCAGGAGCCATTAGGCACATGCTCTTTGATTAATGCGCTAAGTGATGGTGTGAGTAGTACTCAGAGAGCAGCACAGGGAAAGAGGGAAAAGAAAAGGTTATCGCCTCACTAAGGAATGCCTGAACAGGCGCCTTAGTGTCAGTGATGATGATAATGAATATGGTCTACCTTTTGCCAGAGCAGCGGGTGGGAGTGAGGGAAGCGCTGTGATGTTTTTCTGCAGAGAGTGGTTTTAGGCTCTGATTTCCTCTTCCTGTTTTTGAGGGGATCCTGCTTAGGGAGAGGATCTCAGGGTGTCCCTCCCTCCCCCCGACTCACTCTGCCTGCTATTGTGACCCATGAATTATTGATTAACCTTGGTAATAGAAAAGATATAACTGTGGTATGCTTTGACCTGCCTCTTCTGTTGTGAATAAGTGTTAATACCAAATAGATATGCATATGCATGCGGATGACTACACAAGATTTATTGAAAAATAGGATTAAGATTAGCGTTTGTCCAAATGATTGCTGTTTTATTAGAAAATATATCAATTTTTTCACAACTTTGCTTTTGTAATTATAAAAGAATGCATTTTATTTTAATTATATTTGTATTAGGTGTCAAATGAGCGAGCTGAGCTATGTTTTGTATGAGTGAATATAATTATAAATGACAAAATATCAAATTGCTGGTAGTGACTTTTTCAGAAATATGTAAAGTATTTGTCTGATCGCTGCCACATAAAATTTCATTTGGAGTGCCATCCCTGTGAAACAAGTTATTCTCCAGAGCAACAAGACCCATGTGTTCTCAGGACATGTTCAAATGAATCCATCTGCTCAGGTCGTGTTCTTGTGACGATTTCACCTTCCACAGCAGATCGATAAACGAAACGCTATGTTTAAACTGAATCAAATTTTCCACTTGTAGGGCCAGGCTTTCATCCGCAACAAGCCACTACAGTCCTCACTCTTAGCTTTACCGTATATACAATTAAACGCCCCAGTAACCTGTGCGTTTTCATTAGATTGGACCTGCAGGGATTCTAACTGCATGTTTACCCCGCACCCCATCCGAAAAGAGATGACCAGAAGCAGTAATTGCATGGTGGTGTGTTTACATTTATTCATGAAACTGAGGACTGCCTTTTCTTCCCATTTCCACCTGTCACCCATTCCATTTGCCGCGTCAGGAGAGACCCCTCCCTGTCCACCCCCTACACACACCCCATCAAACTTCACTAATCAGTCCCTCCCCTAAAGAAAAACCACTGTCTACTTGTTCCATACCGATATTTGAGTCCCTGCCAGCCTGAGAAAATGATTACGTTTTCATGCATTTGGTTCCACCAAAATGTATGTGCACTCAGCCACATCCTTTATTGATTACTTCTAGTGCAAACAGTAGGCAGAGTGTGATATACATAATTGGACAGTTGTCAGGGGACGTGGGATGGTGATAACCACAGTCCCATTTCCCCCCTCCCTTATGGATATAGGGCACACCTTACAAGTGATCACTTGCTCCTGATGTAACTGAAAGATAGCTATGTCTTTAACATCGTAAGGCAAAGCAAACACACTGAGATCATGATATTGTTGTTATAGTCTGATGTTATTCTAAACATGAAATATGTTTGATGATTGCTTCAGTGATAACACACAATGTCTTACTGACTGATGACACCATTAATTTGTATTTAGTATACACTATATATGCTTAGCCAATTATTTTCCTCAGTGCTTATAACCATGACAGTGTACTAAATGTACACTGTTGGAACAAAAAGCTGGGTTACCAAGCCAAAATATTCTCTCAGCTTCTACGATTACATTTCTGAGGCACAGGAGAAATAATAACACTCTAATCATCACCAGAGTACACACTGTTCGGTTAAGAAAAACAAAAAGACATCCTTAAAGTTTGTATTTTAGTAATGAAAAGCAAACAGTGCCTGCTGAAATTGCCTGACCTGTGACACTGAGGTGATGAAATGTCCCAACAGAATCTCAGCTTAGCCCTGTCCCTGTCATGATAATAGATTCAGCCTCACAAATGGCAGCACCACAGATGTGTAATAACTCTATCAAACTCACATCTCTGTGTTTTCACAAGGTTAGATACACAGAGAGACACTGACTGGAATTTCACATTTTTCTCCTCTTCATTTATCTCCCTTCATCCATTCCAAAGAATAATTTGGTGTGACCAGGGTTACAAACACTGTTTGTGTTTGCTCGGTAATCAGAGTATTTCCAAGGTAAGCCTGGCTCCACTCTAGAGCTTTCACATTACAAAAACATCCACTTATGTGGATTCTTCCTTGTAGCACAATGCAAACATGGTGTTGGTTTGCCAATGACACTGGTTGAGTTTTGCAGAAAGGGGAGGCAAGTTTTGTGGGACCCAAAGCAGAATCAATATTTGATGCATCATCCAAGTTGGACTCTTGGTACTCTTTCAAGACAGCATAAAGCTGCATACACATGATTAGCAGTAAAAAATGTTACTGCAGTAAGTTATTTGCTATTTGCATGTTGTTCACCTTGCTACATACAGACCTGAAGCTCTGCGTCTTCCTCAGCACAAGAAGCAGAGTGCTGACACCAAACCAACCTACACCTGCCACAAAGAAGTGCCGTTAGCTTTGGATTTATCTAACCATTAGGTAAATCTAAAGCTAACCATTAGCTACATATAATACGTTAGCGACAAATGTAGTATTTTAATTGGCTACATACTGACCAGTTTACAAGCCTGGTAACCTTGCCTGACTGCTGACATTTCACAGAGATCATGGTTTGATTATACAGTGTGTATATTGTGTGTGTGTGTGTGTGTGTTGTGTTTTGCTCTTTGCTGGTTATAAGCTTCTCCTCCATTGTTTTGTCATTTCTACTTACATCACATACAGCTATTCAGCTTTGACCCTTCTGCTGGTGATCTTTTCCACGCGCAAACAATAAAAGCTGTATCTGTTGTGTTGCTGCTCTATGCTGCTTATAAGCTTCTCCTCCATTGTTTTGTCACTTCTATTCACATCACATACAGCTATTCTCTCATTGGTTGTGTGTGGGAGAAATCACCGACAGAAGGGTCAAAGTTGAATTTGGCAGAACTGAGTGCAGTTCTCAAGCTAGTGGAGAATCTGAGTGGCTCTATAGAAGAGAATGGATAACCCAGCATGGAGCAAATTTACAGCTGATCATGTGCAAGCAGCCTAAGAGAAGCTACTGATATTTTCCTCTCTGACTGTGGCATTGTGGCGTCAGCAATCACCTGGGACCTTTCAATTAAGTATAAATCTGTGATAAAATACCTTGATTTTCACTACAGAATGGCAGGTTACTGATGGCCAGGCACACAGCGGTCACACAGACAGATCTGAGTACGCTGATATACAGTACCTGCAGCTGACATGAAACCTGATTTGAAATGACATGTTCGGTGATCCAAGTTCATCCAGGATGTCAGTGGTCACAGAACATGTTAGAGCTGCCTGCTTCTTAATGTCTGCCTCTGTCTGTCTGTCTGTCCGTCCGTCCGTCCGTCCGTCCGTCCGTCCGTCCATCCTACATTTTCTCAAGCACTTAAATACAGTTTTGAGGTTTTGTTTTGTTTTAGCTGGATGCCACAATGCATTTTCACATTACCTCAAGAGTTTTTGGAAATGAAAAAGTCGTCACAGAACTTATGTGCAGTCAAATGAAACACATCCACTACCCTGCAAAGACATACTTACTGTACTTTTTGTTTTCTCCACATGCCGCCATGCACATTGTCTCTCTCCCTTCTTCACCAGCATTGCTGAGCTCACATGACCTGCTCAGTATCACTTTGGTTGCTTGTAATTATCCAGCCATCAAAGCTGTGCCAATCAGCCTATCAAAGGTTAAGGGGACACACTTGTCTTCAGCAGTACCCCATGCACATATCTGGCCCCGGCGCATCTCAGCAGTCTTTGCTAATGACTTGTAGCCAACAAATTCCTAAGACTCTCAGGTGGCTTCCTCCAACCAGGCTCTGCACGATGATGAAAAGCCTGAGATAAAATAAACTGACAGTTGCAACTCATTGCGAGGAGCAGGCAGCACCCCACAGCAGCTGAGACCTCAGGAGTCCAGCGGTCTCTCTCTCTCTCTCTCTCTCTCTCTCTCTCTCTCTTTTTT